>VXBB01014376.1:49939-120387 GCA_013399915.1 Illadopsis cleaveri
GCCCAGCCCGCGCCGCCCTCCCGGCCGGGAGCCGCCGGGCCCGCGGCAGCGCGGGGTACGCGGTACCTCCATCTGATAAAGGGCATGAAATCTTTTACACAAATTAATTCAGAAAATATGTTGCAAAGTGCAGTGACTATCCTGACTCAGTGTTTTTTCGGTTCTTAAATCAGTCTAAATGTGCTGTGTGCTCTAAGGCTCAGTGTAGATGGGGAGAATTTGATCCAGACTTGTGTGCGTATCCTGAAAGCAGGACAGGAGCTTGCTTGTTCTGCGGGTTTGCTTCTTTGCTTCCCAGTTCTACCACACGTAACTAAGAAAGAGTAGGCAGCACTTGTGGAACTCCTTTGCTTATGTATGGGAATTTATACTACTGGCCTGTACAGACTTAAAAATTGTGTATCAACTATTCCTCTTCTCACATTATTGGACAAACTGTCTGAAATGCTCTGTTTACTGCATTTCTGGATTTTGAAGTTGATTTTTACTATAGGGGCAATGCTTTAAAGTGGTAGGCTAATCCTTTTGTTCAACATCTGATTTTGTATCAAAAGGGAGAAATAATTTTGCTCTTTAAAGTACTATGCATATTAAAGTTTTATTTAAATCAGGTTCCATTGAAATTTCGCTGCAAAAGAAGTTAGTGTAATTTGATTTAAAATGCAAAATGTTCTACTAGCTCTTAGACTTTTCTTTTAGGAAAACATATTTAATGGTATTCTTCCTTGAGCAATTTTAAACAGGAAAACCTACTCTAAAATCTGTCGTAGGTTGTTTTTTTTTTCCACAGTTCACAATTACAGGGATATTATTATCATACTTGATAAACTTCCATGCTGTACTTTACTGAAAATTGTGTTTAAGAACATTCACTTACTTAGCTTGAAAATGAAGTTAGAGAAGCGTCTGTTTTAAGAGCTAGGTAGTTAGATGTATATAACCATTTTTTAGCAGCATTAAAATGAACTGTAGAGATTGTATCGAACTCAGCTATGCATTTAAACATTTCATTATATGGAAGATTTCATCTTGAAGCCAGGAGTTTTTACTTGATTGCTTGTATTCTGTCTTAACTGTATTCTTTATTTAAAATCACGATATACAATAATTTAGTTTGTTATATGCATTTTTTATATAATTTTGTAAGACTTGCCAAAACTCATTAATTTGTATATGGTCAGCAGTATAAAAGCCCAGTTTCTTTTACCTTCAATTTTGGTAAAATATTGCAAATGAGTCATTCTGAATTTAATTTTTTTGGTGCTAATATAATCATCTCAACTTTGACTAAAGGCATAAAGGACTACAGAAGCAGATAACCAATTAAATAATGAAAGTGTGTATGTGTGTGTGTGTATATATATATGCACATACTTTATATTTGCTCTTGTTTCTACCTCTGTGTTTGGAGGAACTAAAGCTTCATCCAGAAGGAAGCCCAAACTTTGTGAAGACAACATTGTCAGTTCTGCTAAAAACTTTCAACTTCTTCATCCTTGATTTATTATTCCTTGGTTTTGGACAGTGTGGTCCAGGAGTGGCTGTTTCAGTTGGACTGCCTGGATCACACTCTCTGTGCTTTTTGCATGTCTTGCTTTGGTCTGTAGCATGTCCTTTCTTTAGGGTCCAACTGTGTGTGAACCTTGTGGCTCCCCTCAGTCTTGGCCATACATTTGGACTCTACACTCATCTGTTCTTTTCCCAGTGGGACTGGACCAAGAGGAAGAGAGAGTTCTTTTAACACCTTCTTATTACCTCTTTCCATTCCCCCTCCTTTCCTTTTTTGCTAATGCAAGTATTTAGCCATTTCCTTTCCCAAAGAATGCTGTAATAAACTTGGGGAAGCTGAAGGAAAGCGCAGCAAAATGAGCAAATCCCCTGGGTTTTTTTTCTGGGAGCTAAAATTAACGAAATGCCTATAGTTCTGTTGAAAAGCAGTTCAAATCAATACGTCTGTGTGAAAGGTAATAGAAACTGATTGAAATAAATTGTAGCAGTAAATTCTGAAAAATCATTTTAATTCTTATTCAATAATGTTTTATGGATTTATCAACTGCATAATGTGGAAAAATTATGTAGCATTATTCTCTAAGAAAATGTTCCATACTCAAGGTATAGTACACATTAAACCTAAGTTGCACCTCTTTTGTTCATAGTGTTCACATTTATTTTATTGATGGAAAGGCAGAGACAAGAAGCTGGCCCAAGGTTCAGGACTGAATTTGGAATTAAATACTTGAGGAACAGACTCAAAATCCGTTCTGCTGGCGGGAAACCCACTGCAGCAGTGGAGCTAAAGAGATAAAAGATTTTTTTTTCATAAAAATTACAGAACTTTAACGATGTTCTAGAAGAGTACTAGTTTTTGATAGAAAAGAGAAAAATCCTGAGCAGAGTTTACGTTTGTATCTTTATTTTAGCATTAGTTGTTTATGATTAATATGTATTGTGAAATCCAGTGGTGCAGTCAAAAATATGTGGAGAAACTGAGAAAGCTCAAACTGGGCAAATCTTGCTTATCTCTGTAGTTTGAAGGTATGGCAGTGTACAGAATCTTAATATCAGCAAAATTTAAGAAAGTAAACTTCTTTAAAGCTCTAGTGAAGATGAGCAGGTTGTGCATAGTTGCACAGGTAATAGTGTATAGTAGCTTAAATTTATATAATTCCTTATTGACTGCATTCACAAAATGTATTTATTGCAGATAAGGCACTCACCCATCTAACTGAAGAAATTTACTGTGTTTTGGTTTGTGGTGTGTCGGTCCATAAGTTGCTCTTGTATGCAGCTTGTCTTTTGTTTCACTGTGCTGAATACACAGTTTGATTTCTTTTATTGGATTACATGCTTCAGTACAGCATAAATTCATGCAGTAGAAAAATATACATGAAAATAGATAGTTTGCTGTAAAATACTTACATGTTTTTGTAAGATTAGTGTGATAACTCCTCTGTATGTATTTATAGCCAGCATGAAACGTGTGGAGTTCTAGTCAGTAATAAAAATGGAAAAATTTGCTAAAAATTTTTTTAGAAAACAAGACAGGCATGTTCTTTGTGTGATATATTTTGGTCATAAGGGACATCTGCTAAGTATAATTTTTTAACACTTGCTAACAATCCTAATATAATATGGCCTATTCATCAGTCGTATTGTTCCTGACTTGGATAGCGTGGATTTTAGTGATTCCCGATGTGCATTTAGACTCTCTTAATTGCTAGTTTCTTGCTGTTCTATCTTATTGTTTTGTAGGACAATGCATAAGCAGGCACAGAATAATCAAAATGGTTTCCCTGGCCATATTAGGCACCTAACACGAGATATATTTGCTGTGCAATGTGTGCGTGTTTTTGCAAGTAGAAGTCTCGTTGAAACAAAAATAAATCTTACCAGGGAAGTAATTCAAGGATTTGAACATGCTATTCAGTGTCTGTGTGTATATATATATTTATATAAAAACCTGATCCATGTGGTGTGTATTGCAGATTTTATAGTGTTCCTTTATGCAGCAGAGAAATTGAAAGGGTAAGGGAGGAACTACAGACATTGAACATCAGGATTTTGAAGTTCTCGATAAACTGTAAAATTGTGCCAATTTTGTGTCTTTGGTTGAGAAACAAAAGCTTCTTTAGAGATATTTGCAATAGAGCTGAGATCTAATCTTCTAGGTTTTAATGAACTCAGAATTTCACTTAGCTGCAAGGCATTTGACTCCTGAAGAAGTGCATATGATGTTCTTGCAGCTTGCACATGTGAGACAGATAGTGCTCTGCTTCATTGTTTAAGGGGAGAGATGTTATTCTGGGAGTTAGGTTTTGATAGTAGTGAAACAGGAAAACTGACCAGGTGAAGTTTGGCAAAACTACTGAAGGGGGTGTTTGCAATTTGATTTCCACATGTAGATGGAAATACTTATTTTTTTCCTTTCCCTACCTTTTTTTTTTTTTCTTTCCTCCTTTTTTTAATTTTTTTTTTTTTTTTACAAATTTGTATTGCTCCATTGCTCCATACTATGCTCTTACTTATAGATAGAATAATAGCTGTTTAATGCTTTAGGATAACTGTTATAATAATTAAGTGTTTTATTTTGATGTGTTTTCTGCCACTGTGGTAGTGATAGTGAGGGGAAAAAAAGCTAGAAATTGTAGCTTTTGCAGCAATTTTAGGGAAGCTTTCTTTATAACTTACTCCAGGTGTTGAATCTTGTTTCAAAGTAAGTGTTATCCCTTTGATCAATTTCGGGAAGAGCAATAAATAATATTATTTTCTAGATTTGTTACTCTCATTTTTTACTCAGTTCCTTTAGCCAAGCACAGTAGATGACCTTTAAAATTTTGCATAGCTGCAAAACGTGAAAATTGTTTGTTGTTGCTTTGTTGTTTTGTTTTGGGTTTTTTTTCCAATTCTTTTAGTTTTTTACCTCTATTCTAACAAAACATGTTTAGGAAGATTGGTTTGAACTATTAAAGCAGTGCCAATGATCGAGAATAAATCAGCCTGGAACTGTGAAGTCAGTTGTTGAGTATAGTTCAAAGACCGTAGTCTACACAAATGTTGATTTCATTCAGAGTTTTAATCTGTGTCTGTATGGCTTAATTGAAGTATTTTAGTGGACTTAATAGTTGTTCTCCACATGGGATAGTTGAAAATTTCATTCATCTATGTGCAGTTGATTTAAACAGTTTGGCAAGAAGTGTGAGTAAACTACTTAATAGTGTATGTACAGTTTAAGCAGAGAGCTGCTGATTTTCTGTAACTACAGCCTGGGAGAAAGGAGCAAGGAAAGACTGAGAAGGGAACTGAAGACGCCGTTGTAAGGATGCAGTTTGGACACTGGGTGCCACTCCTGGTACACACTCAGGCTTGAAAGCCTTTCTCACACAGTGAAGCAGCAGCATTTGTAAAAATGGAGGTCTTTGTTACTCAGGAAATTCTGAAGGTCTTCGTCCCGAGCCTAGTGGTTCTTGTAGCTGAGAAACACTGTCCTCAGTCCTGCAAGGAGTAGCTAAAATACAAGGGCAGAATATTTTTGTTGCTGTTGTTATTTCAGTTCTACTGAGAATGATTTTCTAGGCTTGATATGTTGCTGTCTAGTTACATACCTCCCGTTATGTATAAGACACACAAGAGTGCAACACCAACTGTTCAGGAACTAGACCAAATATGATAGTTCTCCTCAGAAATAGAAAAAAAAATTGGAAAACCAAAAAACTTTAATGAAATGTCAGCCTGCAAGCCTATATATATATATGTATATAGACACACATATATATACATATTTTTTTATATACAGTTTCATCCTGCTGTGTGCTTTCTTTTTAGATTAGTGTCAGATTCATTTGGTGGTGTGTTACTGATGAAAGACTAGAGGAAAGGACAGTTGAGGATAGTTTTGGGATTGGTCAATTTGTTAGACTTGGAGGCAGTGATGGTTTCCAATAGGCACCAAGTGTTGAAGATATGAGGAATGCTGAGGAGATGGAATAAGGAGTGGGAGTAAGAAATGTTTAGATGTAAATTGGAATGAGGTTAGTGCTTCCACCCTGAAAGCTGTGTAGCTCTCAAACTAGGAAGCGTGACCTGATTTATGCTTTACTGTGCTCATGCCCAGAGGCGTCAGCTGGCTCTGGGTGTCCTGAACGTTATACAAACACATACTTGCTCAAACATTTTAGAAACAGCACAGGAGTTTAGGTGTCCAGTTCTTAATGACTTTCAGTGGAATATTGTTGGCATCTCTACCTGGCTAATTTGGAAACTAAAATTTCAGTTGTAACCGAAAAGCAAGTGGGGATTTGGAAGGCGAAATGCCATAGCATTTTAGAAATGTTAGACCTCTAACCCTGATCTCTGTGCAAAAATTTTGTCTCGTTTGTACGAAAAGAAATTAAAATAGTGGGTCAGAAAATAACGTGCTTGGAGGGAAAGCAAGACACTACTTGAAATGATGAATGACAGGGTGAGGGATGAGGAAGTGCCTGCTTTGGAAATTCTGCTTTGATGGAATGGTGTAGAATTGAAAACAAAACATCCCTCTATCGTCAAATGTAGAAATTTGAGCTCTTGGTTTTACTTTTTAAAATGACATTTGAAAAAAGGTTTCTGTTATTCACAGTGCTCCATTGTATGATACTTGACCAAATCTTCCAAGGCATTTTTCTTATAATGATGTTTCAAGTGAAAAATTAATTGATGTATTTGGGCACATAAAGCACAAATTTAAATGAAGAATAAATGTCAAATCAGCTTTTTTTTTTCTCTTTGCCTGCTTGCTGTCAGAGCTTATAGTAATTTTAAAGGTAATGACTTCCATAAGTAGTTTAAAATTTTGACTGTTTTTACATGAAACTTGCAGATTAAGTCTCTTGAAGTTGACGTTAAGTTTTTAAATTTTTTTGACTTTTTTGGATAAACATATTGGCCCACAGAAAACTATGGCAAACATGAGTCATTTGGTATTCCTCTGTAATTAGCTAAGCTTTATGTGGATGGTGAATAATACAAAGACACACTGGTTTCTGTGGTTTTGCCAGTTGTAGCGAAATGCCTGATTTTTAAATGAGTGTTCTTTAACTTTTTGGTTCTTTTTTGGTATTAGACCTTCTTATCAAAAGGCAGCAGATAAATAAACAGAGCCAGAAATGAAAGAACTGGCACAAACCTTTTGTTGACACCTGGAAATCTATTAAATGGGACACTTGAAATAATGAGTACGGCATACGATAAGCTAGAGCCACCTGGGTTTTATTGGGCTACTCGATGCTTTGATCACAACTTTATTTAAAGAGGTGTCTGTTTACAACATCAATGTTCCTTGTCATCACTGTGATTTAGATTTTAATCTGACACAATACAAAAGAGGAATTGCAAAAATCAAGCCAATACTTAAATGGGAAGCTGGTATGGGAGAGATGCTAGTTCAGTGTGTCAATCTGAAAACATAAGCACCTGTTAAACAAGTCCTGTAATCTGAAAGAGCAGTAGATTACTTTTAGCAGATGTGGGACACATCATGCCATGGGGAGAGTGGTAATAACTCAGGCTTGCTGGCAACAGACACAGGAGTTTACATGGAATGGGGTGCTGTCATCTTGGATGGAGAACTCAGGGTAGACATCAGTAAGGCCGT
Organism: Illadopsis cleaveri; assembly: GCA_013399915.1. NCBI lineage: Eukaryota > Metazoa > Chordata > Aves > Passeriformes > Timaliidae > Illadopsis > Illadopsis cleaveri. The sequence goes on from VXBB01014376.1 coordinate 57,069, forward strand.
GTGTACATTGCTGTGGTGCAGCTGTGTCCTTTAGGAGCTGGTGTCACAAGGAGCCACGGCTGTAGGCCTGGTGCACAGCTCGGCAATGCACTTCTAGTCCAGCCTTGGGTTCCTAACACAACCCTTCATACAATGCAGACGTGCTCCTTAACATCTCCCTTTGCTTTCTCTTCTTGCATTTAAATGGCACTTTAACATGAAAGAAGGAGCACTTGGGTCCAGCCTCTGATCCTGCTCATTCTTGCCAATAAACTAATAAATTCTGATCCATCTGAATAACTTGAATAGAGGAAAGATCTGTTTTTATTTTTTCTATTGATAAAATTTTGATACTGTTCTGCAGATATGAAATAAAGCCATTGCTACATACAAGTTACATAGGTTATAACTCTTTGAGGCTTTGCTAATAGGCGGAGGTAGGAGAGCTGCTTGTTTAGTGGCATCTCAGTATTACAGAATCACAGAATGTGTAGGTTGGAAGAGACCTTCAAGATCATGGAGTCCAACCCCGCCCTAACACCTCAACTAGATCATGGTATCAAGTGCCACATCCAGTCTCTTTTTAAACACATCCAGGGATGGTGACTCCATCACCTCCCCGGGCAGACTATTCCAGTATTTAATCACTCTTTCAGTGAAAAACTTCTTCCTAATATCCAACCTGTATTTCCCCTGAGGCAGCTTAAGACTGTGTCCTCTTGTTCTGTCGGTTGCTGTCTGGGTCATGGCTTGGTCATGGATACTTGAGCTTATTATTGAGCCTCGAACGACACTGCTTTTCTTGCTAAGTTATCTACTTCTGAAAATTCCCTCTCCCCCACCTTCCCCACTCTTTTTAGTACTACAGCTATGTAACAGCTAGTGTTTTATAGTAATGGTGATGGTAGGTCTTAATTGGGATTGTTTCATTTGTGTGCCTTTAGTTTCTTCAGTGTAGAGAGGGTGAAGGGACATTTGATTAAATCTCTGTAAAGAAAAAACGTTTTGCCCAAGATTTTTTCTGTGTCCTGGATGGTTGCAAGAAGAAGCAGCAGGTTTAACTTGTATTAAGGGTGAGTCATGAGGAGAAACACCATACGAATAGTGGTACAGTAGGGCAGGTTGAGTGGAAGTCTAGGGAGGTCGTGAAGGATAGGTTAGCCAGATGTTTGCAACAAACAGTGTGTAATGGGAGGAAATGGCTATCAGATGACTTTTAGCTCTGTCCCTATGATTTTGATATCCTATTTATCCTGATTTTGAAAGAGACTTTTAAATTACTGAAACTCATGCATTTCAACTACTGTAATTTGATCGACTAGTTTAGTAATATTTTCCATACACCCTCCTGTATGTGGAAGTCTTCATTTGTGCAGGGGCTGATGTGAAGGTGGTTTGATTTAATTGGAAATATGTACAGTTATGAAATGGAAACTCAGCATTTGCATGAAAACATCTCAGCTGTTGTAGTTAATGTCAGAATAGTATAAAGAAGAAATAATATTTTATTCTTAATTATTTGGCATTTTACTCAGTTGTATGTGTTGGAGATTTTTCCTTTTTAATGTAAAGGAAAGTACTTGATGTGGACATGGTAAACACAGAGTAATGCCCAAATGTCTTTTAAGATCTAGTTTATAAAATAAGAACAGGTAATTTTAGTAGGAAATAGGGCACATTTGGGGGAAATAGGGAAAATCTTCCCCATTTTAAATGTCTGATTTTTTTTTGTTTTCAAATTGCATACAAAAGTTAAAGGTTCCATATATATATTTTATTAGAAAAACTGGTTTTTTGTTGATATTTTTTAGCAATTGTAGTGTTAATTTTAAAATTCATTAAATATGTGCAAGTAACTGTTACATTAGTCCACATTTTCTCTTTCAGAACAAATGTTTAATAATTAAGCTAAAATTTTTAATATCTCCCATCACTGACTTTTTTGCATTCAGGGAAGTGCTACAATCTTAGTTGAAATGGCAGTAGGTCTGCATTTTCAGGTCATGCAGCATATGTGTTGTGCGTGCTTTTCCTTACTTTAGAAGTTCTCATCATTGTGTCACTGTGCTTCTACTCACTTTCAAAGCTTAAGTGAACCTGTTGAACCTGTTTAGATGTGTCTACAGGAGATGCTGGACTGACTTGATGGACTGAAGTCCTGTCACTCCTCCTGGTGCCCAGCTGGTGTGTACCTGGTGCTTCTGGATGCTCCAGGCTTGGGTCCAGCCTGCACGCTTTACGCCAGCAGCAATTCCAGCTGGATCTGTAGGCAAGCCCTCGCACGTGCAGGTGTGAACTGGGAAGTGCCATATAGATGGGGACAGATGGTCACTGCCTGGGGTTATCTGAACCTAGCCTGTGTGTTTAAGAGACTTTCAGCTTTCTCTCATCAATGAGTTTATTTCTGTCTGGATCAGGTCTCAAATGTGGCACTCTGTTTGATGTTAAAAAGGTATTGGTGAAAAGAAACAAACGTTAGTGGTTGATTTTTATATTCAAGTGTCAAAGCATTATATCTATGTCCACTCCCAATCCCCATTAAGTCATTAAGTTACTTCCACCATACTTCTAAGTCTTTCAGCCAAATATTTGTGTTTTAAGTATGGAAACGCATTGATAAAATTATTTGTTTATTGTAAATTAGGATAAAAATAGTGGTTGTCGCTTCTAAGAGCACATTTTTGCATAGGCCATTTTTAGGAAAGGTGTTGCTAAAGTTCTGGGCCTTCAGCTCAAGTAGACTTTTTTGGTTTTATTTCCTAGTAAGGTATTGGAGATCCTTGGCTCAGGTAGAGGCCTATCCCTGTGTTTTTGAAAATTACAGCTAACAGTTATAGTTACTGTTACTGCAGCTCTCCAGGTCACAGGTTGCCAGGAGTGCCTGATACCTCTCCCAGAGGCTGGGGCCAACAGTTCTTTTGCAAAAGGTGTGCTGTAGTTTAAGAGCTGTGTCACCAGGTGAAGGAGCTACAGGAGGAAGTGAATAGGCTGCATGGTATTTCAGCAAAGGGGCAAGAGATTGACCGTTTCTTTTCAGAGACACTACAGTCTCAAGACTCTCGGGAGTCTTAAACCTCCACTGTAGAGGAAAAGCAGGTGGATTCAGAACCTTGCAGGGTAATTAGTCAAAGGACTGTTAGTCAAGGGTCTGTCTGTTCACGATGAAGACTGGAAGCAGGTCACTACATTTAGCAGGAGGAAGGTTCCCCCTTGGAATTTGACAAGTAGGACTGGCACTTTCTGCAAAGGTGTGAAGTTCTGGAGTTAGAAAGCCAGACAGATGATTAGGTGAGCGAAGGTCTTTCTGGGATAGTGGGGCCTCCTAAAGCAATACCACTTCTGCCCCGCATCATGACCTCCTCTGTTAACAGAAGAAGTGGGTGAGTTGCAATGGGAGAGACTTTCTTCTAACGGGAACAAAGGGCCCAATATTCAGAGTGGACCCCATTCACAGTCTGCTGTCTCCCAGGGGCTCGGATAATGGACATTACTGGAAAACTCTCCAGTCTAGTAAAGTCTTCTGATTACTGTCCACTTTGGTTGTTCAAGCTTATGGTGACAAAATAGCAGAGAAGTCTGAGGGCAATCAAAAGAGACTTCAGGGCCCTGGGGTGATTGGTAGAAGGATCAGGAGCGCAGGTGGTGATTTCCTTGATCCTTCTGGTAGCAAGGAATAATATTGATAGGAATAGGGAGATCCATCAGTTAATGTGTGGCTCTGAGGTTGGTGTCAGTGAAAAAATGTTGGGATTTTTGGCTGTGGGATGATCTACTCAACACCCAATCTAACACCTGACAGGATGCATCTATCTCAAAGAGGAAAAAGAGCTCTAGCACAGGAGCTAACGAGGCTCATTGTTAGAGCTTTAAACCAGCTTGGAAGGGAGAAAGGAACAAAGGAGGCTTGCCAGTGATGAGTGATGGGACTGTGTGCCAAATCTTGAGGAAAGGAGTGGATCCCCCAGTCTGCTTTACCACATATTGGCTATGGCTACAATCTACCACACCCAAAATGTTTCTACACTAATATATGCAATGTGAGGAACAAACAAGAGGAACTTCAGGCTTTGTCCCAGTCCCAGAGATTTGACATTACTGGGATATGTCTGGAGTGCCCTGTTGGATGGTTACAGGTGCTTCTGGACAGACAGGCAAGGCAGAAGTGGCTGGGAGTGTCATTGTACATAATAGAGGTGTTCAAATGTATGGAGCTCACATTGGCAATGGCACAGTTGAGAGTCTCTGTGAGAATCAAGGGGCAAACAAATAATGCAGATGTCATTGTAGGAGTCTGCTGTAGACTTCCCAACCAGGATGATGATGCTGATGAATTTATTCTTTGTGAAACTAAAAGACACTTTCAAGTCAACTGCCGTTGTCCTTACGGAGGACTTTAACTTGCCAGAAATTAACTGGGGGCATCACACAGCTGGTACCACCTGGACCAGAAGATTCCTAAAAAACCTGCATGACAGCTTTATGGAAGAGGTCCTAAAGGAGCTGACTGGGAAAGATTCCGTCCTTGATTTGCTGCTTGTCGACAGAGTGGGTCTCGTGAGCAAGGTGGAGATCGGTGGCTGTCTTGGCCACACTGACCACAAAGTGATAAAGTTCAAAATATCTGTTGACAGGAAGAAAAGTGCCAGCAAAATCCCAGCTCTGGACATGAGGAGAGCAGACTTCACACTGCTCAGGGAATTAGTGAGTAAAGTCCCTTGGGAAAATGTTTTTGCAGGTGCTGGGGTCCATCACTGCAGGTCACGTTTTAAACATCTCCTCCTAAGGGCACAGGAGCAGGCAGTTCTCAAATGTTGAAGTCAGGCAAGGGAGGCAGAAGGCCAGCTTGGCTGAGCAGGGATCTTCTCTTGGAAATAAGGTAAAAAAAGAAGGTGCGTGCACACATGGGAGGAATACAGAGATGCTGCTTGCTGCTGTAAGGAGTGATTTTCTGTGGCCAAAGCTCAATTGGAGTTGAAGCTGGGCAGAACTGTGGGGCACAATAAAAAGAACTTTTTCAAATCTGTTAGTGGCAAAAGGCAGTGTAGGAATAAGATTGTCCTGTTGCAGGATGAGGATGGTCACCTCACAAACAGGGACAGACACGAGGCAGATATGTTTAGTGCATTCTTTGCTTCTGTCTTCAACATGGAGGAGGCTCCAAGGGTTGCCCTGAGCTGGGAGACTATCATTGCAAGTATGATCAACTCCTAGTTGACCCTGAAACTGTGCAGGATTTGGTGCTCCAGCTGTATTCCTACAAATCTGTGGGGCCTGGTGAGATTCATCCAACGATGCCCAAGAAGCTGGCTGATGTCTTTGCAGAACCTCTCTTGATTTTTGAGCTGTCTTGGGAATCCGGAGAAGTCCCAGCTAACTGGAAGCTGGCCAACATCATCCAGATTTTGAAGAAGGGCAAGAAGGAGGAGCCCAGAAACTACAGGCCTGTCAGTCTCACTTCAGTGCGAAGTTAAGGAAAATATTGTTCTAAGAGGTATTGAAAAACCCCTGAAAGACAATGCAGTCGTAGGTCACATCCAGCATGGCTTCATGAGAGGAAAGTCCTGATATCAGACCTGATTTCCTTTCATGTCAAGGTAACCCACCTCGTTGATCAAGGGAAGCCAGTTGAAGTAATCTTTTTGGATTCCAGTAAATCTTTTGATACTGTCTCTCAGAGGATCCTTCTGGACAGCACACAGCTGGATAAACACATCATGGGATGGGTGAGCAACTGGCTGATGGGTCAGGCACACAGGGTTATAGTGAATGAGGTGACATCAGACTGGCAGCCTGTCACTCATGGGGCTCTGCAAGGCTTCATCTTGGACTCTGTGCTGTTCAACATCTTCATAAATGACTTGGGCACAGGACTGCAAGGGATACTGAGCAAGTTTGCAGATGATACAAAACTGGGAAGAGCTGTTGACTCCCTCAGAGGCAAGGAGGCCCTGCAGAGAGACCTTGACAAATCAGGACTGGGCAATCCTAAACAATATGAAGTTCAGTAAGGGAAAATGTCAGATTCTGTACCTGGAAGGGGGCATCCATGAATGTACAGAAAGACTGGGGAATGAGAGGCTGGAGAACAGTGCCATGGAAAGGGACCTCGGGGTCCTGGTTGATGGAAAGATGACCATGGGTCAGCAGTGCCCTGGCAGCCAGGAGGGCCAACCCTGGAGTGCATCAGGCCCTGCATCGCCAGCCGGGCAAGGGAAGGTATTGTCATGCTCTGCTCTGCACTGGGGCAGCCTCACTTCAAGGCCTGTGTGCAGTTTTGGGTGCTACAATATGAGAAAGATATTAAACCATTAAGAAATAGTTCCAAAAGGAGGGCAAAGAAAGTGTTGGAGGGCCTTGAGGGGGAGCCATATGAGGAGCAGATTAGTGGCTCCTCCTTGGCCTGGAGGAGACTGAAGAGAGACCTCATTGCAGGCCACAAGTTCCTCATGAGGGGAGGAGGAGGGCTAGACTCTTATCTCTTGTTTTGGTGACCAGTGACAGAACCTGAGGAAACAGCCTGAAGTTGTGTCACGGGAGGCTTAGGTTGGATATCAGGAAAAAAGTTGTTCACCCAGAGGGTGTTTGGGCACTGAAACAGGCTCCCCAGGGAAGTGGTGACAGCACTGACAGAGTTTGAGAAGCCTTTGGAAAATACTCTGAGGCACATGGTGGGGCTCTTGGTGATCTGCTGTGAAGGGCCAAGACTGGATGATTCTTGTGAGTCCCTTCCAACTCAGCTTATTCTGTAATTCTGCAAAGTGGTAAAATAATACATCTTCCAGTCTCATCAGAGATCACTGTCATATCTTAATTAACGCAAGGTCACCATTCTCATTTTATCAAGTTGTGACTAAAAGTGATTAAAGAATTGTAGATATAGATGAATAACTAGAAGCTTCATAGAATTTATTTACTACTGCTAAGTATGTTTTGTCTGTATATACATTGAAACTGTTACAATTTAAGACCACTCTGGCCCCCCTGCTTCTTGTTATGTAAGTACAGAATTAATATAGCATGATATGAAGAACATACTTGATCAGGTGTATTTAGACACATTAGTGGTCTTTTAATGTAAACTGTTTAGTAGAAGTCCTGTTGATATTTTTCTTCCCAGAATGCTTTTCTCCTGTCAGAACTTGTGTAAGGGTATATGTGTGTTTCTTTTTGTCGCTGTAGAAGAGAGGTGTATAACGCACTGAACATCTATAAAATGCTATTGCTGTTGGCTCTATGAAAAGGGAAAATTACTCAAAAGACTTGGAAGAAAAGAATGGAAAGGGATGTTGGTTTCAGGCTTGGGGAGCTGCAAAGCACTTCTGAGCTGTGGAAGGAAAAAAAAGACTTTGTTTATACTAGTAAATCATAACTTGAAGCTATAGTGAATGCAGGACTAAAGTGGATTTAGCCAGTGCTGTGTAACTTTGATCATCATTATGGTTTGTTTTGCGTTTCCTTCGTAGTGTCCCAGGCAATCTTTGAAATGACTTTGTTGTCATCATGTCATCCACACGTGCAGACTCCGAAGCTGCTCTTCTGTCCTGTCTGGAACCTTGTAAATGCTGTATTTTCTTTAGCTTTCTAAAGTGTTTGGCATTTTATTCTATCTTTTTGTATGGAATATCACTCTATGGTTAATCAATTTTTACTGTCACCTCTTTTTTAAAGTCTCTACCATTCCCTGCCCAGATTATGGCATTAGGGTTACATTTGATTTATAGTTCTCTTGTCTCTTGCTTGATCTTTTTCTTTCCTTCCCCCAGCTTGTCCTGTTAACATAGAACAGATCTGCCCTTGCTTGCACTGCTGCTCTCTTTCCCCTGCACTTCCTGCTTGTAAACCTTTTTTCTACTTGATCTTCTGACCTGCAGACCAGGCTGATAAAAGCACTGTCTCTCTGCTGCACTGTTCTTTTTTCCACCTCTTCTGGATCTGTATCACCAGTGATCCTGAGTGTGAATTTTCCAGTGTTTATGTTACTGCCTGTTCCAAACTTAAAATTGTTTTATTAATTTAGAAGGAAGTTTCCATCTAATATAGTATTTAAATAACATTATGATGAATGAAGTATAACCATTCTAACTGGTAATAGGACCAATGCAATTAAAACTTAAATTTGCAAGGGTGGCTGGTGGTTCTTTTCCTGCTTCTACGTTAGAGCTTTTATGCTTGTTAGATGGTATCTAACAACATATGTTACATGCAGCTGACAGAAGTTTCATGGATCTTGTAGTATTGCAGCCACAAACACAGCCTGTATCCAGCTTGCAGGCTGGGTGTTTGGGCAGTCTACCTGAAGCTGCAGATATCTTGAACCAAATGCCCTGTTTTATGTAGGAAAATGTAGGTAGCTGAACCACAAAAGTGCACTGTGTCTGAGATGTCTGCTGCGGGGAATTGAGCCAACATGTGTAGCAGAGAGTTTTAATGGTTGTAAAGCTGCCAACACCAGGTAAAAGGTGGGATAAGAGAATGATTTGTACCTGGAGTTTGAGATTAATACCCTGCACTTGCATAGCACCTTTCACTTGACGATCTTGGCGTGCTTTATGATCAGTTAATTGCCTCATAACCTCTCTGTGAGGTAAAAACTATCACTAGTTTACAGTTAACGAAGCTGATGCATAGAAGAATTGAAGTAACTTCCTTGGGATGCCTGGGTAGTTGTTGCACAAATGTTTGAAGTTGGTCTCATTCTAATTTTGGAATGTCTAGCATCACAACACTTTATTTCCCTATACAAAAGGCAATAACTGATTCTTACTCTTTTTGTTCCTCCAGCTCTTCAATTGAGTTCCTTTCCTGTGCTTTTTTTCCCTGTGGTCCATTGAACTGTGGTATTACAGGTGGCAGCTGTTGAAAAGGGAAATGAAGTTCTTTTAACTGAGTTACAAGCACTGCAAATTGTCTGTCTCTTTTAAATGCTGGAGCCGAGTTTTACCATGGAAATAGTTGAAGTCTTGACTTTCTTCCCATTCCTCTCGAAATACAGGTGTCAAAATAAATTCTTCATACGTTCCCTTTTGTTCTTGTCACTTGGAGAAATCATAAGCCAGTAATCCTGTAGTGCCTGAATTGCCATGCTTGAAGCTAAGTATATTTTGCTGGTGGTGGTTGTGCAATTCTGGGTGAACTAAAAAGTAACTAACAATGCTCCTGTGAAGGCATGGCTTTGTCTCAAAATCGTTAGAATTTACAAGCATTCAATAAAATTGCATTTCTCTTTTAGTGTATAGACACATTTCTCTGTTACCTAAAGTAAACTTCCAGTTAGTTTTTTCCTATTGGTCTTTTTTTCATGTTACGAATAAAGTGACCTGACCTATTTTTTTTATTGTTTTAACTATTTCTGTGTAAAATTCCTACTTGTCCATACTGGTTAGGAAAACTGGACTACATAGAAGTTGAGTATGTCATGGGAAAGGATACCTCATGTAATTGATTAAAGAGGCATATGAAAATGAAATTTGTGTTTTAGGGGAAACAGTTGCTGCAGGCTGCATCTTGTGTAGTAGTATGTGTGAAAAGCTATCTTCAGTAAGGTGACTCAAAGTAGTAATTCTTAAGGTAGAGAAGTACTTCAGAATTTTTTTTTTTTTAATTATGACAATATATATATTCTGATTTAAAGTATGCAAGGATAAAAATGGACACTGTGTACATACCTCCCCACATAATGAAACATGATTTCCATATTAAGTGTACCAGTTATTAGTAGTGGCTTTCTTTTCGTTTTAAGACACTGGACAGTAAAAGGTAGTGAGAAAAAAATAATAGTCATGTGCTCAGTAAGCAGAACACATTTTTTGACCTCAGCTTTGTAGAAGAAAAAGAAGAAAGTAAACAGGATTTTCTCTTAAGATACTGTGGACTTGACAGAACTGGTTTTTGTTTTTAATCTTTCATTTCAGCTGCTTTGCCTCACAAGATGAAGTAGATTTTTTTTTTTCTACTTCTTAATAGGCCACAGTGCATCTCATGCTGCAAGGGAAAATCATAAGGTGAAGTATTCAAGATAGATGATTTTTTTTCTTACTTTTTTTTTTTTTTTTTTACCCTAAACCTGTTGTTTGTCTTTTATTTCTGATCTGCATCTCATTTAGGAAGGCCATCCAGTATTTCTTCCTTAAAATAAGGCTGACTGGGGCTGAATAAAATTTAACTAGTTTCTTAAAGAGAAATATTTTGAAACAGATGTACAAGGCTTGTCTTTGTTAGAGAAGACAATCTGAGAAACTTTTCAGGTGGCACAAGGTAATTGCTGTGATCAGAAAGGTAATGCATTGATTCCAGGGAGAAAACTTACAATCATTAAGGCTGGAAAAGACCTCCAAGATCATTGAGTCCAGCCTTTTACTGAGCACCATAGCCTGTAGTGCCACATCCAGACAATTTTTGAATGCTTTCAGGGCTTTCCAGAGTAGCCTATTCCAATGCCTGACTACCCTTTCAGTGCAGAAATTGATCCTATTGTCAGACCTGAACCTTCTGTGACACAGCTTGAGGCCATTTTCTCTTGTCCTGTTGCTTGTTGCCTGTGAAAAGAATTTAGCAGTTTTAAGTTCAAATGACAAGTTGAGAGGTTTTAAGCCAAGTGCAGCTGCTGATGCTGTTTTTAAAAATTGTGGAATCACAGAATGGCCTGGGTTGGAAAGGACCTTAAAGATCACCTAATTCCAGCCCTGTGCTGTGGAAAATGATTCTGTGAAACTGCTGTAATATATGCATACATATAACATTAACCAACTCAGTCTAATTCATCATCCAACTCCAGGAAAGTTAATTAGTGTCACAATTCGTGTGTTACAAATTTCAGAGGTTCATACTGGTAAATGTTCAAACTGGCACAGTAGAGAGTGGAGCGGAATTTGTCTCTTTTAAGAATACCTGCAGACCTTCCCACCATGGCTTTTCTAATGTTTCGTACTTGTTCTGCATTTAGCACGTATTAAAGAGCAGACATTACTGGAGTACCTTTTGCTGTAGCCTAGGTAAAGTTATAATCGTCCTGAAGAAACACAAACCCCTTTGGTTGTTTTTCTCTTCTGTGTAGTACAAAATGCATGGTGTACTGGGTGTTTTACTCACCTCTGTGCTCTTCCTGCGTGGAGTTTCTCTCCTGCCAGACTTGCATGCGTTTTTCATTGTTGAAATGGTACTGATGCATCGCCCATTTTCAGTGCTCACTTCATTTGTCACACAGAAGAGAACTGAGTCTGGTGCCATAAAATTTGTTTTATTGCCAATTCATTTAAACACTTTTGATTAACTTTTATTGGGGGCATTTTATTAAATTTGATGCCTGCGAATATCATGCTGAGGTAAAGATTGCTACTTCGGATGTTATTTTATTAAATTGTTATCTTAGAGCATGGTGGTTCTTTGTTCCTGGCCTGGACATCGGGTTGATTTAGAATCTGGCAAAAGAACATGTTGTTTCCTTCTTTTAAATTGGCATCCTACTAAGTAGTAGGGCCTCCCGGTTGCTTTACACAATTATTTTTAAGATTTGCAGAAAACCCCAGAAATATGAAGAGACTTCTTTTAAAAGCTTGGTGTTTCATGGAAAGATACGTATATTTTGTTTTGTTATTTTATTTTGTTTGCCTCTTCCACAAAACAGTTTGTAAAACAATAATGTCCAAGAAAACGTAGCTCTTACATGCAGTGTTATTGTCTTTACAGAAAATAATCCAACTGACCTATTTGAAACACCTATTTACTGTTTTCCTTCACAGTGGGCTGGAAATGGAGTTTTTAGCATTTAATGATTCAGCCCTGAAGGAAGAGATTTTATTTTTATTTTTTAAATTGAATTGACTACTTTTAGTGCAAGTTAATTAGACACGGCTCCCAAGAAGAATAAAACACTAATCTCACTGCAGCTCAGAATTGATTTGAAGATTACTTTTTATTAATTTATATTTTAAAAATTAATACATTTTTCATTATTTAAGAAACTTTGCTGTGTAAAAGTAGGTGTCCTTATATTTGTTGATAATAAATAATTTTTACAAATGTAATGGATGTCATAAGATTCTGTATAATGGAAACTGTGTAGTAATTCATTGATATCATAACAGTGAAATAGTATTATAGGTCCATTCTGCTGAGAGAGGGAGGTACCAGTTACATCCTGGGACTTGAACAAGCCAAGTGGGTTACTAATTTTAAGTAGTAAATGGACTACAAGGTAATGTTTACTTACAGTTTTAACTGGGAGAAGAATGTCTTTATCATGTTTCTTGAGGAAAAAGAGTTAGGTGAATTAGCCCTAGTCCCCAGTGGTAAATAGGCAAAGAAGGATTGGCAAAAAAATTATCAGTGAGAAATGCAGAAGATGATAGTGTACCACTTTTATATTTATAAGATGGTAATTTGCTAGTTTTGTATTTACTCAGTGAGAATTGCATAAGTAAACAGGCCAAGCTTAAGCAGCAGGGACAGTGGAAAGAAATATGGGCATTAAATTGGCTAAGAGTGGAGGCAGAGAGGGGAGAATTTATACATGAAGAAACAGGGTATTTACTGTAGTGGGAGTTGTAATTCCATGTTTCTGGGAGTGAAGTGGTGATGGGAAGTAGAAGTTAAAAGGCAGGGTGTTGTTTTTTTTAGTGTAGTCTCTTTCTGTAAAGATAAGGCTAAAATGGGTAAATTTATTTTCTACATTGTAAAAATCAAAGGATTTGATTCAATGCATAAAAACCAGAATTTGAGAAATTTGATGAACTGTGTGTTAAGTGCTTATTTTACCTCCACAAGAGACCTTGAGGCCTGCAAGTTTTTGACACTGAGGGAAATGTGTAATTTTTTAAAATAACTCCTGCTGTTAACCTAAGAGAGAACTTCCATATGGAAACCTAATATATGTTCCCTTAGTCATGCCAGAAATGCAGATACGGTGTTTCATGTAGGCTTTTCTGTGGCTCCCAGACACACAATTGCTGAACATCTGACAGCAAAGAATGTATTTCACCATAAATTGGTAATAAGCTGTGTTTTGTATGAAAAGAGGATAGTAATCTTTGCCTTGTGCCATCTAATCTGATAACACTACAAAACAGTACAAAATTAAAATGTGGGCATCTGTTCCAGAACATGTGGCGGTTTCTTTTTTAATAGTATTTTCTGTTTCGGTTTGTGTCTTCTCTTCAAAAAAGATTTTTAAGCTTTTTCTTTCCTCAGGCTTTCGTGGCCTAATCCTCTACATATGAAACCATGGCCTTCCTTTTCTAAAAATGAAGGAACTGGATATGGAAGGTATAATTACTTCAGCTTTAGGTAGATCTTCATGTGAAGGGCCAAACCATATTGGACTGCTCCCTTTTTGTCAGAGGAACGTGCTTTGTATGCTTTTTAAAAATTACTGGAAGTACTTCATCATTGTGTATTCCATCATGGTAGACAGTATTTCACAAAAAGCACCTATAAAGTACATATTACAAAAACTCAGTGCATGCTGTAGATATTCTGGAAGATGATCTGTCTGCATACCAGGAAAGATGTTTGCTTCAAACATACTTAAGAAAACAAGATTATTTTCTTAAGCAAGGGAGCTGTTTATACAAAATATTGTCACTTCAGGACGCATATGAAGTTAATGACTAGAATCTGTTTGAGGTGCTGTCAGATGGTAGTATACATTTTTGGCACACCATACTTACTAGTATTCTGATGTTTCAGGCTAGATTTTATTTTAAACATAATTTATCTGAAAACTGGGCATGTAAATAGTGCTCTGCCTCCTCCCCAACAGAAACATGCCTTCTAAAAATTTTCTTTGCGATTTTTTAAATGTGTCCTTGTAAAACCAACTGGGGAACAAGACCTGAACAGTTACAAGAGTCACAGTATGTGAAGTATGCTCTGTCTGCTGCTTATCATAGGTGTATTGTTTTCTTTAGAAGTAAAAAGAAAATACAGTTCAGTAAATTACTATTGCTGGATGGCCTTCATGGTAGTTGAAAAAGAAATAGCTGACTTGCTAATAGATTGTGTAATTTGTTATTGAAAAAAGGATACTTCCCATCTATTAGAAGACTGGACAATATTATAACCAGCTAGAGAAAAATGGATTGTAAGTCATTCCAAAATAAATAAAGCTTGTGGTTCTTACTGTGATACTGAAAAGGGGGAAAAATAAAATCTTTAGAAATATTTTAACATGTTGTTTTTCTAAGTGTAATTAATTAATGGCTCCTAATTTTTTTTCTTGTGTAATTTGTATAAGTCAATTATTACCAATGGGGAAAAAATCCAAACAAACCCAACAGATTTTCAGTTACTTTTTTTATGCAATTCCACAAAATATGAAGTCTGCTAACTTCACTATTCTGTGCAATGGGCAAATTAAAGCAGGATTTTTAAGCATTTCTTTAGAATAAGCCAGCTACTTACCTAGTTCTGAAAATTCTACTAGTCTCACCTAATTGAGGAAAAGGACAATGACAAATTGAGTTGACAATCATCTGGTCACACTTAACACCTAACACTACAGACACAAGGAATCCTACTGTTTATCAGATGCCTTTTTTGGCTATTTTAAATAACATGAAGGTAACATGCAGATTTTTCTGGTCCTTCTAATTTTTTGAGTTTCTTGGTAGCTGCTGTGGAAGTGTGGGCTATTGCAGACTAAGGCAGCTTTTTACAAAGGTGGAGAAAGGGTGGGGTAGAAGCTTGGGAATGCCCTTTAACAATATCTCAATGGTCAGATTTATTCTATTGAAACAAATCTCCCTTGCTTTGCATTTATAAAACTGTAAATTATTCTCTCTTAGAGAGTAGCTAATTTGGTGACAGGGGAAATCTCAATCTCAATTTCACCCTAGGATGAGAAGGTACCTGTAATCTGGCCATAAAAAAAGCACAACAGTGATCAGCATTAGGCAACAAATGGTAAACTCCAAATATGTTAAATGTTTCAACTTGTTAAATGGTGAAGGTATTTACTGAAGGAGATGATAGTTTTTCATTTCAAGTTTATAAGGAAGTACTATATTACACCCTCACAGAAATATGCAAGTAAAGAGATAGTAAGGTAAGATATCTTCCATTTTACTAGACACAGGAACTATTTTCAGTGTATAACTTCAAGGATAACACATTTGTTTTATAATAAGGTACATGCTTTTAATCAAGTTTTTACCATGCTTTAGCTGATACAGTCTGATTTTTTGCAAAACCTCACGAGTTCTTTGTTTAAGCACAATTTAAACTGTAATTGCACTCAGTGTTCTGGTGAGATGGAGGGGCCTGTATCCCTGAGTGTTTTGTTTGTTTTGGTTTGGTTTTGGGTTTAAGTATATGTTGCAACAGTTTTTTAAAAAGCATTGTGGTGTTTGGATTCTTGCAGTACCTCAGCCTTTCAAGTATTCAGTTTAATGAACTGTCTCTGTTAAAACACAAGCATGTTTTCTCTGCTGGTTGTTTATGTGCCTAGAAGTTGGGTATCTCAGGATTTTTAGAGTAATTTGTAAGCTGCTTACTAATTTTTCATGGAACTCAGTCTTTTCCCATAAATTGTGTTAAGTGACTCAGAAGTTGTAAATGGGTTCTTCAGTTGTTAGTGAAGTGTCCTCCTTGCTGCAGCATCCATTTGATGGTGCAGCAGGTAAAACCAGCACTAGAATACTGGCCCCAGAGGGATTGCTGTGCATTTGCTTATTTCTGTCAAGGTACCTGTAAAGCAAAATGGTCATGTTGATTTGTGTAATGCACCAACTGCCATGTTCCCTTGCTTGGAAGTGTTAGCAATTTGAGTGTTGGGATTAAAACAGACCTGATAAATTAATAGATTTTTGTGATGCTTTCTCGAGTGTCCTGACGGAGGAGTAGTTCCTCAAAGAAAAGCGAGAATGATTTGCAGCTGGTTTTGGACAACTCTTCATAAGCAAAGTGTGCTTTTTGTAAAAAAATGTAGCTGAAATAATGCCAAAAGGTGATTGGAAGTGTGAGAATGGCAAAATGGAAATGAACCTTTAGTATTGAAGGAGTATTTACATGCAGAAAATGAGAAGATAGACAAAAGCTTAGAAGTAGAGAGATACATTTATATTTCTTGTAACAACAACAGCTTTTCCTTTCCCTTCTAGCCTTCTTTATTAGTGTACTAAAGCAGTTAAATAGGAGAACTATGTGTATTAGCTTTGTGAATTGATATGAAGAAATTATCAGTATACTGGTCAAAGCTGAAGGAAGGCCAATTACAATGATTTTTAAACGAGAAGATACCAAGAGACTGGATTGTTTATTTGTTGCTTTGTGGATCCTGTACATAGGAATAGCTGTGTATTAAGTTGCAATTGACTTCTTTTAAGAATGTGTCTAGGAGACAACTAGAGGATCCCCACATTTTGACTGTAGGCAGTATATTTAATGAGCTTTATGTATCAAAAAGAGCAGATGTGTTTCAAGGTGGGATTTTCTATGCAAATTATAGCTTGCTTGGATTGAAAAGAAAATGAGCTATAGGGAACATCAAACTAAGGAAGAAAGGCAGCTGGGAATAATAAGAAGAAAACACACTGGCTAGCTTTTATCAGTTGTGCT
Source organism: Illadopsis cleaveri (assembly GCA_013399915.1). Taxonomy (NCBI): domain Eukaryota; kingdom Metazoa; phylum Chordata; class Aves; order Passeriformes; family Timaliidae; genus Illadopsis; species Illadopsis cleaveri. The sequence continues at coordinate 73,599 of VXBB01014376.1, forward strand.
GCTCAGAGAGGAAGTTGAGAAGTATTGCAAAAGGGGTAAAAGGTGATTCAGTGGGTTGTATAAAGCCTGAACTTGTGAAGTGGCATTCATTGAAGAGAAAGATGGCCAAGTGTGTCACTTGCCTAGAAAGGGTATGGAGGTGTTAACTGGTGCTAGGGGAACATTCTATTGTGATCCAGTCTGAAGGATCAAACTCAGTTCGGGCACTTGATCCTGCACTTGCTGTAAAATTAAACATATGCTCCAAGCCTTTTAGTTATTCTGCTATTTTGCCTGTCTCCCAAAAATAGGAATCAATCAATCAATCAATCTATCTATCTATCCATTCCCTTCCCTCTTTTCCCTCTTTTCCCTCTTTTCCCTCTTTTCCCTCTTTTCCTAATACAATTCACTGATAGAATTTGGATATTTTTTGTGATTCATCTTGTCTGCATAGTATTATGCAGACAGGAAGACACTTTCTTTGATGGTTCCTGTCTTGACTTATTTCATGTAGTTGTTAATTGAAATAGATTGAAATAGGATATCTACCATTATTTCCTCTGCATAACTTGATTTAACTCCTATTTGCCAAGAGCACCACAGATCTGTGTGTATGGATGGGGGATAGTGATTTGCATGCATTGCAGGATAGAGGGAAGACTGCAGAATGACTTAAAGCAAGATATGTCAATGTTTTCAAGTCCTGCAACTCTGCTTGGCAATAGAACTTTTCAGAAACTATTTCGTAATTTAATTTTATGTAAAAAATACTCATATTCAGTAATTCCAACACTGGCAGTCTGAAGACTTTGACTATTAATGTACTCTTCTATTGCATGTTTTCCTATTTCAAACTGGTTTAGATCTTTAGTCATTAGAATACTTTTTGTATTGATACATGGTGCCCCCTCAAATGCCTGTTTTAGATGACAAAGCAAATGATTACTCTTTAGACAGCTTTCCATACAGAAGTGAGGGGTTTTGTGGCTGCTTTTGTTTGCTTGCTTATTTGGTCTTTTTTGTTAAGAGAAGATTTGTGTTTTGGAATTCTGATGCTTCTTTTTAATCATTTGCTGTATAAATCCTGTGTCAGTATGTACAGCACTCTGACTATGTATTTATCCTTCACACTGTAAATTCAGTGAATTAAAGTTTCCAGTTAATGACACAGAGCCCTTACTTTTAGTTTTACAATATTTTTTCAGTTTCTCGACGTAAGAAACAAAGTAAGGCTGTACATATGTATGACTTGATCAATTCTGTAAGTTCTGGATGACTTTAAATGATTTAAATGTTAAGTGTCTTGCTGGTGTTTTTCTTAATCTATTATAGCTCTTGCTAGGGCACTCATTGCTGGGAGCAGACCATTTCATTGCTCTGCATTTCTGAAGCAAATGATCATTGCTACAGGAAGACCTTTGTAGGTACAGTTTAATTTAAATATGTTCTTGGCTGTTAAAATTTGTAATTTAGCACTCCTGGCAAAGCAAATCTTAGCTAACCAAGGGATTTATATTGTGGCCTGAAAGCAACAGTGTATTGATTAAATTGGATGGCTTAAAGAATGGTAAATTAACCGTAACATGTAATTTATCCCTTCTTTGATATTTTTTAGGACAGATTTTTTTTAAATGATGAATAGGAAAAAGGAATTGATTGGGTATTTCTAGTTACCGTGCTGTTCATTCTAGAAGGAGTGATTTGTTCTCTGCAGTTGAACTTTTACAATACATGTGATTTAATCTCTCAGCCTGGGGATGGAAGCAGTCCCAAATGTTCCTCGCTGCATTTCCTGCCTCCTGTCTTGTACAGGATCTAGGGCTTGCATGGCCAAAGAGCAAGTCAGATCAGTTTTTGATCTGTTGGATCCACCAAGAACTTGAATCCAACAACTTGGTGAAGCTCATGTAGCTGGAGGAAGAGGAGGATTGGGTGTGGACCACCCATTTCAGCAGCAATTGAGGGTAACGGATTGAGTGTGACATGAAACAGTCTAATTTTTGTTCCCAGCTTATTTACTTTGTTGTCTGTTAACGCAGCAGGGAGTTTATTTTATCATAAAATTAAAAAGAGCTGTAAACATTATTGTGGTGACTTGTTTTACTGTTAGCTAAATATGCAGATAATGTCAGATACAGTAATTCTGAAATAAGCCGGAACAAAATATTACCTGTGTCACAGCTGTAGACTTGTCAAATTCTGTGAAAACTCTAAGCAGCTGCCATGACTCTCATTAGGGGAAGAGTTAAATTTGAGCTCACAAAGACAGGTTACTTGAGCATTTAGATGATACTTGAGACTCAACCAAACTGCTGTACTATGTACAAGGCAGTGTAAATACATAGTGGTTTCTAGACCTTAGCATGAAAGCTTCGTAGGGCTTTCTGCATCAGATTAACATTTTGGTTTTTTGTGTTGGTTTGGTTTTTTGGGAGGGATATGGGGTGGGTTTTTTTCCCTACAGCTGCTTTGAGTTCTGAAAAACTTTTGCATCACACTTGTCTTCAGAGTATTCCAAAGTTACATTGCATGGTGGATTATTTGTAACAGTTATTTGGAACAGAAGCTGAGTCTTACTTGTTTTTTCCTAAATCTGAACAAATGCAAGTGCCCCCTCCTCATCTTGGTTCTCCTCGTGTCAGAAGAGATCCTTCTTTATCCATTCTTCTCCTGCAACCTTTCATCTTTTTTCTGCAGAGTGTGAAGGAGCAGGACACAACTAACACCTAATAATTAGGTGTGCTTGGTATTGCAGTTCTATTTCTGCATGATAGTTTCTTGGTATTGTGCATGATTTATGTCATGACACTACTGGCCTGATCACATTTTCTGTGGCCAGTCCTTAATTTCTGTTCCCTAGGTGATCACATTACATTTACCTTTTCCTTGTTTTTCTCCCATGTGTTGCATTACATATATATAAAACTTTTTTGGTTATTATAATAAATGCACTTTTGCAAATTTAAGTGAGAGAAAAGTGCCCTGTACTGAGGGAGTTTTCTGCAGCACAGTTTGTGTTACCATGTAATCTATTTTTTGAAAAAGTTTCCATGTTCCTCTGATTAAACATCTTAATCACTTTCAGTTCTACTATGAAATTTTTATCCAAGAAAAATAAGTTTGGATGTGGATATCACTTCTTCATCTTCTGACTAACCAGATGCTTGCTTGGGTATTTATGCTTTTTTGTCCCAGGTTTGATGTTAGAATTGTTTAGTTACCAATTTTGTTGGTCACCATACGTTGTTTAGTGATCAGTGCTATTTCCACTGCCTGTAACGTTCCTACCATTTATAACACTGTATAAAATTCAGTCTCTCTTTCGTCAGTACTAATGGAAGTGAATGATAGTATGAGGTGATGGAAACGTTTTATTTCCTAAACACTTCCCAGTTTGCCGTTGATGTCGGTTTCTCTGGAGGACTGATCTTTCACAGCTGTTGCAAAATGTAAGTGCGTTTTTTTCCCTGCTGTGCAGATATCTGCCTTTTTCTAAACTCTCCATGGCACAAAAGCGTCTTTTTAAAATGTCACAAATACAAAGCAATTTATGTTGGCATTAAATATAAACATTTTGCTGTCATTGTTTATGGAAGAAATTGAAAGTTTAGGAGTGAATGGGTAAAAAAAAGATAAATATTGAGCAATCTCCTTATAGAAACAGGATTGTGAGTTACACATAGTTTGTTCCCTAGGAAATATCTTTCATTCAGTTTTATCAGTTACTGCTTGAAAATACTAAGGGCTTCATTTCTATGTAATTGCAGTAACTATGCCTTCTACTGTCTATTTGTTATTTTGCTAATAAGTTTTGTCAAATGTAATGACATATGGACAAATTAATTGTTGTAAGTTTGCTTGCACTCTAAAACTAGTGGAACTATATATATATATATGCACATAGCCAGTTTTATCTATATATATTTATGTATATAAATATGCCTAGATAAATGGTTGCGTATGTTTAAAACTGCCTAAAACTCCTTATGATAAAAATGATAAAATAATAGGATAGGTTTTAAATGAGACAACTTTAAATGAGACAACTGCAGAAATTATTTTCCACTGAGGGTTAGCACTGGGCATTAATGCATACATATGGAAGCATAATGTTGATTCAGATGGAAGAGGAAATATCAATTTAGATTGAGGAATGTGTTCCCTATAATCCTCCCTGTTCTCAGTTATTCTTGTAGAGCTTTACGTAGAGCTTGTAGCTATGGTGCTGGAATACTAACTTCAGTAGCAGATGTGAGCCTGAAGCTTATTACATGTTTCACCAGATGTTTCATTTATCTTTAGGGCAACCTTCTGGTTTGTTTTTTATATCAAACACTGTGAGAAATAAAATTCAGAATATATTTTAAACATGTTATGAATATCTGGAGATAAAGGAAACCTTTTATAACTTGAAGAAGCATTGTAATGTCTCATATTAAATATATATTTCTTGTAGATTGTATTTCAGCAAGATATTGTATAATTTCGTATAATGATCCAATCTGATTTAGACTAAGCTTGCTTGTAAAGGTAATGTAACCCTAAACAGAGCAGATTTTGTGTGTTTATGTAAGCTTATTGTCTACTTCTGTATTTATTAATAGTTCATGTGGTTTTATATCTTACGTATTTACTGCTAGACTTTGTTCACAGCATAAAGTAGTCTTTTGGATGAAGAAGCCTCAGCAATTTCAGTAATAATTGTGAATCTTAAGAAGAGATCCCTTAGGGTGATGCAGCTGATATTTCTTGAAGGAAATTGATTTTTGGGCTACTTGTGTGACTCACTGGTTTTGTCTTTGCATGATGGCCTTCACCTCTGTGCAGGATAGGGCATCAGAATTTCAGCTTTTGTGCACCCACACTGCTCCTGCGCTCAAACCATGTGCCGCCCTTGCCATATTTGAGTTACAGTTTTGTCCAAAAGGTGATGTGTGTCTGGTTCTGTGAACAAAAATAAGTGTAGCAAATGTCTTGGAAAATTTTACCAGGGAATATTGTAGAGGACAGCAAGTGAAATGTTTATGTTTGTTTAGTGAATTTTGTTCATCAAGCACGTTTAATAGTGTGAGGACATGTCAGGGACTGTCTCTGCCACCTGTGTTTCCTTTCATCACTGTATCAGTTCCATGAAAAAGAAATACCTCATTTGCACACTTAACAAAGAACAGAGTGAATTGTTAGCTTCAACTAGAAGATAAGTAGGAACCAACTATACTCTTAAACCTGACTGTTCAACAGGTCTGAATATTACAGTGAAGTCCTGGAGCAAAAACATTGGATGTCAAGAAATGAAACAAAGATCAAGTGCAATTCTTGCACTTCAAATGCAGCATTGGAAAGCAAGTTCTTTATTGCTCTTGTCCTTGAAAGGGGTAAAAGAGAGAGTAATTTTAAAAACACTTGGATTGAGAGTTTGTGAACTCCTGTGTAATATGGAGCAGGTCTTAACAAAGACTGTTCTGTGTATATATTCTTTGTTTGTGGATGTCTCCTTTTGTGGCTGTGCAAATATCTTTTCCCTTTGGGACTTTATTACATAGCCTTCTTCTAACAGCTACAAGTGCTTACACAGAAAAATTGTATTGGGAGGGTATTTTGTGTGTTTATAATCTTTTAAAACAGCAGTTAGCTACCAGGGCCACTGTGTTGTGACCAGCAATTGCTCTCCAAAACAGAATTTGGAAGTCTGTTTTAAAAGCTAATTAACATGTCTTTTAAGTCCAGGGTAGTATTCCTGATCCTCCTTATGCTTCCGAAGTAACGCCTAAGAAAGGAGGCTGTGAGAATAGACTTCGATTGCCACATGGCTTTTTGGCGAGGGAGGAGGAGAGGAGAAGACCCTGGCTTCATTCTTTAAATGGCAACAATGGAATGGGCAAAGTTTCAGTTGTGTTGGGGTGATCATATAGCTCATTTAGCCAACTGCCTGGAAATCTCTCTGAAGGAGTGGTTGTCCATTGCAGAAACGGGGTAGTTCACCATGGACTGGGTTATGCCGAGTACCTGCTGGAGATCTGGATTTGTGAAACCATTGTGAATTCACCTCTCCTGCAGAGAAGTTTCAGTAGTGCACTTGTCAGTGTTTTGAGTGTTTCTAACTCTCAGGAGTTTGACAAGGACATTTTTTTGTGTGGAATCTTCTCTTCCATTTGCTGAAGGAGTGAGACATGGTTTCAAGACTCCAGAACTCCTCAAGTCTAAGAATTGAAGAAAGAGTATTTGTTAAAAAAATGTATTAGACTCTTAGCTAATCAGTGACTGAATGTATTGGGCAGTAAAAAGCCTGTTGTATTATGCTACCAATTAACATGATTTGGTTGGTGTTTTATGGCTAAGGCTTTGTGCATATACACCACAAGCTCTGTGTCTGTGTGGATACATTAAGGCTTTCTAATAAGCATGGTTGACTCAGTCTTCCCACGGAAAGAAGGATTTTTTTTTTCTAGTGCCCTTGAGTATATTCTAATGATAAAATATGGAGGAGGCGTTTAAAACACAAATTGCAGGTTTTTAAGTAGTTGTTTAGAGACTCTTGAGAATGATATAAACATCTTTCTTCTAAGGCCGAGTAAACTTCTTACAAAGTTTGCAGTTTTCCTGCTGGGACATGATACTGTGATTGTTATACATAAAAATAAAATACATTGGGAAATTTAAAATAAGTAAGTAAGCATAAATTTAGCTTATTCTTACTGAATTGTCACCTTAACAGAGACCTCAAAGTTGCTACTGTTCCAATCATTACACTTGTATTATTTTGAACTGTTTGTTGGTATAAATGTATAACTGTGGCAAATGGAAGTTTTCAGTTTTTTCAGTTAAATACTTCAGGAAATAGCATTTTTTTATATTATCTTGCAGAGAAGGAGTCTTCAGCAGTCCATCTAGATGTAATTCTGGTTTTATTGATATTAAAGAGAATTCACTGAGTTTGCTCTTGGCTGCCACACTTTTTTTTAAAATTTAAATGCAACTTTAAAAATAGGGCATCATGGTCAATGTGCTAAGATGCTTTTTAATTTGCATTTCTTTCTGCCACGTTTCTCTGTTGAACAAAATGAATTCTCTAGGCCTCTATTTTCAAGTCCTCTTGACATTGCAGTTCAGTGTTATTCAGTCCTTGGCTTTGTTTCCCTTTTGTCCTTTGACAGTTCTGTATTTTTGTATTTGCTTACCATATTGAACTGCAGATGCAAATCTAAGCATAGTTTCTGTAACAAAATATTTTCAGACTGGCTTATCAGTGTTAATTTTTTTGAAACAATTTGTTACATTTTTGACATTCAGTGAGAGTGTCTAAAATAAATATAGTCTGTGGCTGTCAACCAAAGATTTTGCACCTATTGTGACTCGTATCTTGTTTGCATTTGAAAAAGTATTTAGGCTGAATCCTTTGAGAATTATGTAGTGCTCTGTATGATTGCTTTTAATGTTTTCAATAACTAACAAAAAGATGAATGCAGAATGAAAATAAATGCTTTTGAAACACAAAAAATCTCCTTCAATGAGATTCCACACTATGGCTGTTTTTTGCTAGAAAAATATTTTACTCAAGCCAAACTTAGTTTACTTAGATTGTGATATTTTTATTTTAGCAATTAACACAACTTTGTGATCTTGGCCCCTTTAAAAAAAATAAAATGTTTTGTGTGACTGAAATTAATGTTTGGCATTTCTTCTTGTAATTTTTCTTTACTGTATTCTAACTTATAAAGCCATCTTTTCCAGTCATAGAATCATTGAATTGCTGAGCTTGGAAGAAATGTCTGGAGGTCTCTGGTTCAATCCTCCTGCTCAAAGCAGCACAGCTAGAACAGGTTGTACACATGAGATTTAATTGTCTCCAAGGGTGGAGGTTCTCTGGCTTCTCTTGACAGCCTGTTGTGAAGTTTGCCCTTCCTCAGGGTTTGCAAACAAACAAATAAGCTATTTTGTCATATATTTAAGTTGAATTTCCAAAGTCTTCATGCACATAGATAAGATCCCTGTGAGTCTTCTCCAGCTCTCTCAGCCTCTCCTTGAATGACAGATGCCCCAGTCATCTTTGTGATGTGCCCCTGAACTCTCTGCAGTAGGTCCATGTCTCGTCCTGAGGAGCCCAGAACTGGACACAGCACCCCTGATGTGTCACCCCAGGGCTGTGCAGAAGGGAAGGATCACCTCCCTCAATCTACTGGGAATGCTTTGGCTAATGCCCAAGAACTATTGCTGCAAGGGTCCACTGATGGCTCAACTGAACATCCATCCAGGATCCCCAGTACCTTTTCTGCTGAGTTTCTTTCCAGCCAGTCTGCCCCAGCATGTGCTGGGGTTCTTTCTCCCCAACAGCAGGATGTTGCATTTGCGTTTGCTGAACTTTCTTCCAGCCTGTTTAAGTCACTCTGGAAGTCAGCACAAACCTCCTTCTGGTTTTTATCATGGCAAACTAGCTGAGGGTGCACTCTGTCCCATCATCCAGGTCATTAATAAAGATGACAGAAGAGTATTGGACCCAGTACTGATCCCTTGGGCACCCAAATAGTGACTGGCATCTGGATGGACTTTGTGCTGCTGATCACAGCCCTGTATGCCTCTTCATCTTTGTGGCTTTTTTCTGAAGTCTGTTTGGATAGTATTAATCTTCTTCTATTCTTTTTTCCCCCCTCCAACTATAATTTGAATTTGTAAACATAATGTTGTTATAGAGGCATTTTGGCAGTCAGTGAAAAATAGGTACCACCAAGTGATTCAATAATTCATCTCTTCCTTGAATGAAACAGTTTTGCTTTGAGGCTTTGTTGAGAATAAATGGCGAGTGCTGTCCCAAGGGTTTATAGTCTCCAGAGAACGAGCGGGAGTGGAAAGAATTGACTTGTCCAGCCCCCATCAGGGAGTCCTTCAGCTGAGCAAGCAGTGGAACTGCAGCCTACTGCCTCCAGCTCTGATGTACTGTGCTTTTTCTCTTACTCATTAAAGAATTGATTGCAGTGAATCTGCTCCTCTGCTTCCCAACTTGTTTCCCATGTAAAAAAAACCTTTAAGTTTATAACTTCCTTCTTGGCACAGAGCGGTTTTTCTGCCTGTTCAAACAGGGTGTGAGTTCAGTTCTTGGCTACTTTAAAAGAACAAGCCACACTTAGATATAAAAGTTGCAAGAGCTATGTTGCTGAAATATTAGCTTTGGCTTGCAAAATCATGCCATATGATGTTACAAGCCTTAGAAATAGGAGGAATTCATCTTGACTCTGTATTGCGTAGCTTGATCTAAAAGCCATGAGCTTTATTTTCTAAATTAAATATTCTTAAACTGTTGTGGATTTTAGTTTTGTTTGAATTATTTGATATCTTTGCATTTGAACATAGTGCATAATCTCAAGTTGTTATGTGCCAAAGGCTGCTCCTGCGAAGGCATGACTGTCTTTTACCTCAGATATCTAACCACTCCTGTTTTTATTGTTCCTCTTGCTGGGCTCTGGAATAGACTTCCTGAATCTGGCCTGAATTCATTGTTTCTTTGAGGACTCATTGAAGAAGTGATACTGATGCAGGCATTACTAGTGTTAGCTTGGGCTGTAGAAATGCAAATGAGTAATGCCAATGATGATGCCATTCAGTAGATGCTGTGCAGTGTTGTAGTTCCTTACCACAGCACTAATGCTCAGTAAAATGGGGATTTCTCTCCTGAGTTACCTTGGCCTGATTTTCCCTAACCATCATGATATTACCTGGGCAGTGGTAAGAAACTGTAAGCTGAAAATTTTGGGGCAGGGGAAGGGAGTGGAGTTAAGGATTGAGATAAACTTTGTAATACTGGAAACAAACACTGTCAGCTTTCTGTGTCTTGTTTGTTGTTGAGAAGTTGCCTTTACCTTACTTTTTCTATATATATAAAAAAGCATGGTCATGTGCATTAATATTTACCCTGGAAAATCCACCTTGATTCATGGTTGCATGTGTGTGTGTGTATGTATGTGTTCTTTCTCTCCGTCTTCTTCCACTCCCCTCAAATCTGTATGTGTACATGTATACACATGCATAACTGAAAATAAAGGAGGCAGTATGTGATGATGATGCATCTGATTTCCTTGGGAAGAAAATGCAACATGTAGTAGCTAACTATGCTGGTTGTCCATGACAAGATTGGAAGTCTGGTGTAGAAATAGTTTGGTGATTTGGAGAATGTTAATGCATGGTTAGTCTGGATCTGTCTTGACCAGTTGAAGTGCCATTCAGGTGTAGCATTTTTTACACCCATGTAGAAAGCCTCTGAAAACTGAACCCTTGTTGTTTAGGTACTGCAGTAGATTCCTGTGTGTTAAAACAAGATTTGGTGTGTGTGTCACCCTAACTTTGATGGTTCTTGTGTCAAAGTGGCGCAGTAGCTGCCACTGAGCCTTTCAAAACTACCTGCTGGCTTTCCTTGGCACCTGTGTTGTAAGTTGCTAACCCTGTGTTAAAGCATTGTGTTGGAGTTATTTGGAAGTCTGTGCTGTTATGCCTGAAACGGTACACTTTTAGAATCTTAAGTACTTTAATACTCTTTAACTAATTAAATGTTGCACATATTAATTAATCGATAGCTCCTGTGGTAGCAGTCATGTAAGGAAACAGTACAGTGATGTATTAGTGATGTTCTTGAACACTTCCGTTTTGGAACTGGCATAAAAAACAAGGTTTCACCTGATGAAGCATAACATACTTCCTCAATTGATTAGTTCCCAAATTCTTAACACATTGGCTTTTTTCTAACATCATTGCTTAGCTGTATGGGATGAGGCGTGTTGGAAAATTTGGATGCCATTAGTTCTGGATGCTGAATTTCTGATCAGAATGTCATGTCTCTCACTGTAAGCCCTATCTGCCTGCTAGCCTGCATGGCCACTGTGTAACTTCTTGCATCTTCAATACCCTGCTAATGCTATCACCTGTCATGTTGAAATGTACATAATATTATATGTAATATTTAGGGAGCAAAGGAGGCTGATTTTCACATGCAGCAAGGGACTATCTCTATCAGAATTTGATTTAATCTGTTGTTTCTTGGTGCAGCCAACAGCTTCCAAAATAGCTGTGCTGTGACTGTTGGTTGGTAGGGAAGACTTAATAAAAAAGCTGAAAATGTCTTGTGATCTAATTGCAGTAATTTAGAAGTCTCTTGGGCAAACACTTTCACAAGGTTTGAACCACTAGTCCTTCTCTTCATCCAAAATTGAGTATTTTTCCTCAAGCTCCCTAGAAAATATTGATCAGTGTCTTCTACTTTTGAGCTCATCTAAAATCAGTTTCCTTCATATTATTTCACAAACTTAAAACTATCCTGAAGAGAATTGCAAACAGCTCTTGGTAGCCAATATGCTGCAATAAAATACTAGTGTAATGTGTACCCCTCAAAAAATGGGGTTGTTTGGTATACTCTGGCTCTCATTAGGCATCATTTTTGTGTGGATCCATGGCCTCCACATGTGCAGTGCAAACCTTTAACTTCATTGAGAGAAATCTTGAGGTGGAGGGGTTGTTTACTTATAAGCCTGCATGTTAAGAATCTTCTGTGTTAGGGTTTGGATAATAAAAGCTGAGTTTTCCCTCTAGTTTTACCTCTCTTTTGAAGAGTTGCCTGGTGATACATGTGTTGAATATGTGTGTAGTGGCAATCATTAGCTCAAGAACTAAACCAAAAGGGAATCTGCCTGCAAGCTAAAGAAGGGCAAAGATTTCTGTTGTGGCAGGGATTGCAAGCAACAAGACTTGACTCATTTTATTTGAAAGTCAGTGCTTGGCAAAGCAAATGTCTGACCCTGGATCTTGTAGTAAAGAGATACTTTTTCATCTGTCTGCTGGGTAGGGCTTGGCTTAAATTCTGACTTCCTCGTACCTCATGTGAATTAAAGTTGTATTGCTCGTGGCTTGAAGACCTGGCTGACAGCCATGAGGAGAGCTTGTAGATGGTCCTACAGCAGAGATCCAAGTGAAGCTGCCCTTGGTTAGAGCTTTCAGCTTAGTCATTGCCCTCTAAGCTGGTCAGATGGGATGTCTCAGTCTTTGTGTTGTGGACTGCTCAATGGAATGTATTACTTGGGAGATGTGAGTGGGATTGTAAGAGTGTTTCAAGAGGGATGCTGAAACATCCTTGTGACGTGTTCATCTAGGTATGAGACAAAGCTCCTGTTGCTGTGTTAAATGAGGGGTCATAGTTAAATGCTATTCTTACTGAAAAGAAAGAAGTTAATGTCGCATTTCGTAGCTCAGCAAATAACAACACCTGGGCTAGACAAAACTGGTAGACTTTGTAAAACTAGTGTGAATTTTGGGGGTTGTGTGGGGTCTTTCTGCCTGTGTGAGGTCTTTCTCTGTTGAAAGGAGCAATAGATGCTGACTGTTCTGACCTTCCTGGTGCATGGGTAGATCTTGCCCTGCACAGTAGGCCCCCAGTGGAAGAAGCAGTAGGGGCAATGCTAGAGGTACAGTAATCTTTTTTAATTTTTAATAACTTACTTGTGTAGTTTTGATTCAGAGGATGTGTTTATGGGGGTGGCTACCATGTTCTTCTGTTCTGCCGAAAATTAAAACTTCAGTGATTCTCTCTGCTAAATGTTTAGTAGCGTTATCCCTACATGATGGGCTGATGGAGGTCACAGAAAAATAGCTGGTGTAACTTTCAACTGAAGAAATGGGCAGTAGCCATGAGTTGCTATAAAGACAATTCAGAAAAATTGCTGTATGAGGGCTGTGTGTGCTTCAGTGTTCAGACTGTTTTGTGAGTTTGAAACTTAAGAACAGTGTAAGAAATTCTCAAAAACAGACTTGTGGATATTTAATACCAAGCCATCAGAAAACCACTTGCTTTGCTGTATCTGGTAACACAAGATGGGTGTTTTGACTTTAAATAAGCTGTGGAAGATGTCCCTCCACTTCCCACCGCCCTTTGAATTTCAGCAAACAGTGATTAGTAGGAAATACCCAAACTTTGAACCTTTACAAAGAAGAAAAATGTGTTTCTGGGGGAAATGAGGAATTTAAAAGCCCCCAAACCCCTTATGTGAACTCATCATTTTTCTTCACTTACTGAAAAGTTATTAAAATGACACTTCCATGTGATGCATACTGTATGAAATTACTGATTTTCAAAATGCAGGGATTTTTGTGTTGTTTCCATTTCAGTCTGTTTCTGTTCTGCTTTCAAATTGTTGAATATGAAAATCTGTGTTATATTAAAAAAGTAATAGTGACTGTAATTCATTAATCTTTAAACATTTCCAAATTTTTCCAGGTAATTGAATAACCTCTCTGAGTATTTATGTAATATAAAATTTCATAAAAAACACATTAATCTGATTGACATTTATGTAGGAAAGGAATTAGTTTCACCACACATTTTTGTGTTATTGTGTGCTTAATTGCTTTGTAACTTAGAGCATTAAGGTAGATATGTTGTAAAGAATATGTTGATATTTTGTAAAGAAAGATCTTTTACCTGTTAATGTAGCCTCACTAGAGTAAACAAGCAAAAATCAATGGCTGTCAAACAAAGTTAAGGATATCTTAGGAAACTTTGAAAAGCCCTTTTTTTTAAAAGGATGTGCCTTGTTGGATATGGGGTTACTGTTTCACAGAGTTGTTTTTTGACCATGTTGATTCCTTTTCATGCCTTTAATCCTACTTTGCATGTTAGCAGCTAGAAAGATACTGGACAAAATTGGTGTAAGTAAAGGCTTCCAGGTGCTGAAGTTCATGGGAATACACTCCTAATAGAAAACACTCGATGCTTTCATTAGGCATGTGATGTTTATTAGGAAATGAGATATCATCTTCCTGCTTTCTTACAAGGAAAGCAAGATTTGGGCTGCACAGATGGCATTTTTAGTAGTACAATTTACTGCTGTCATGACAATGTAGGTTGACTGAAACTTTTGATAAAGGTTTCGATCTCATATCAAATTTGTCTTCAGTCAATGTAGAAATAGTAGTGTAGTAAACCAAATGGATGCTTAGACAAGAATAATATTTTCCTGCCATATAGGAGGAGATGGAGGATTAATTGGCGAGTGTTTGTAAGATACTGTGAAGATGAATCTTTCTGGATAAATGTGAAAAAAAAAATACTCCAAAGATATGGCAGAAACCCATCAAATATGTTGCTTTTTCTTTTGACCATTTCTCCTTGACAATCGCTGCCAACAAAATAGTTGAATTATACTGCTTGATTTTAACTTTATTTCAAAGTGGGTTTCTGAATTTAAAATGCTTTTTGAAAACTGAGTGTTTTAATATTTCTGAAAGATAATATTATAATGGTTTTATCTTTTGTAACAATGTTGCATATATATTAGAAGACAGTTTTGCAAGTTACCTTGACAGTCCTACCCATCTTATTTAGAGTCATCTTGAGGCTTGGTTGTATTTATTTAAAAACAGGACAAGTTTCCATTATCTCGAGTTGTGTAGAGAATTGTGTGATCAGTGAACTTTAGCTTGTCCAAAGGCTGATCTGAGTGTTTCTCATGTGTTGATAAAATGCTGTAATAGGTTGATGGCTTTGATTGCTTCCTAATTCAGGGGTTGTGTGCTTAGGCCAGAGCCCCAGACTCGCTGTCAGAAAACCCTGGGTGAGTGCCAGCACATGTGCAGGAAGTGGTGTGCTTCCCTTTGCAACTTTCCCGTTGTCCTGTCACGCACATCCCTGTGCTCTCTATTCCCTTGTTTTACTCATTTGCTCTCAAAACTTCTCCTCATCCTTTATTCCCACCAGTGACAGAGCTGCCCTTTCCTACCTTGCCCTGCTTTGTCAGGAACTTTGTCCTTGTGCTGGCCCATGGCTTGGAGCCACCTCTGGATAGCAAGGTAGTCATGGGCAGTCACTGCTGGCTGTGCTGGGGTGCTCCAGATCCCAGGACACTCATCCCTGTCCCTAATACCAGGGCTGTGGTCATCAGCTCTGGTGGGGACTGTGCTCTGGCAACTGCTGGCTAAACTGGTAATAAATAACAGTCTGGCCATACATGCTTACAGTTGGGTAAGTATCTCCTGACAGAAGCACTCCAAATGTTGTTTTTTATTTTTATTATGTTCTGTTACTTTTCACCGTTCACCTACTGATTGTGATATCTCCTATGGGTGTCCTGTACTTCCTTCTGTTGAGCACAATTAATATCACACAGTGCTGTCATAAAGCTAACATTGAGTTGTGATCAAGGTTAAAAATGAATGAGTTTACTGAGCATACATAATGAATTGTTACTTAGGAGTTTTTCCTCTTCTGTTTCTTTCTTCCTCATAAAATGAAGGACCTTTTTGTTTTAGAAAAACGTGAATGCACTAGCAAAGCCTCAGTTGCTGTAATAGCCATTCACTGGGAAGAGGTTGGGCATGCTCTTACTAGAGCAGTAGTGTTGGTGGCATAGATGGAGGGGACTGCTAAAGATTTGTAGTCAATTTATCTCATAGCCTATACAGAAAATGCTGATTTGTGAATGTTCAATTTTTCTACTGCAGTTGCAAACTCATTAGAACACAAAATTCCTTAAAAAAATTTGGCCAGATATGTTCTGCCCCTTTTTTTCATCCTTCAGTTTAGCAATTAGAATGGGGTTGAATTAAGTCTTTTGACTTGCTTTTGGTTTTTTGCTGTTACGACTATGACTCTTGGACTTTTGCCTATTTTCACATGATTTTTTTTTCCCATCCAGCTACCTACAGACCCTGGTCTGCTTAACTTCCAAGTTTAGAGGAGGTCAGGTGCTTTCAGCCCAGTACAGCAAAAGTGCATAAAATAGAGCACTGTTTTGTAACCCTGACTTGATATTTCAGAGGAGGAAATTAATATTATTGAGGAAGGCAATATTTACTTTTATTTTTTTTTTTCTCCATGAATAGGAGAATTGTTGAGTTACTGAGCATGTGCATTTGTCTTGGGAGAAGTGTGTATGTGTGAGATGGTTGGTTATAGATAAAAATCTGTAAATATTTGTATGCATATGTGGTGCACACTTTAGACAGAGAAATATATTTCAACTGTATCTGAAGACTTTTTCAAATGAAACGTTGCCTTTGCTGGAATTAATTCTGAATTCTTGTTTCTCTTTGCTCATTCTTTTTCGTTGTATTTTTTAACCATAACAAGTTGGTTGTGGTATTCCGTTTATTTGTATCTTCACAATTGGAATTGTTATCAATAGATGCAGTTATTGTGATTCATAGTTTTTTAGACAATTAATTGAGGTTGTGTGTGTGGAGGGAAACAAATTAATCTGTTGTCTCCATAATTCTCTGTGCTAAATTAAATTAAATAAATCAATTTTCCTTCTTTTCAAATGCATATGCTGATTCCTTGAACTAGCATCTGCTAACTTGGTTTAGTCATTGAAGATACTGTCTGAAGCATACATGTGGTTTGGCAAAGTTCATATGTATAGAAAAACCCAAATTTTTTGTGCTGTGAAGTGTATAGCACTTGTTCAGTACACATGCTACCACATGGTAGCATTCAAAACAGATAAATTATTGCATTAAAAATACTATCCACATTAATAGTGGATATTTATATTTATATTTATATTTATAACAATGCTATAAAAGGAACATTTTGACTGTTTTTCTGTATATTTTGGCCAGATTAGCCAAAATTTGCCCTGTTCGTGTTACCAGTTAAACTCAGAGAAGTGTTAGCACAGAAAGTGGATGCTGTCTCTTCTGATGGACTTTTCTGTCCCTTAGACAGTATGCCTAGTCTTGAGTAAATTTTAGGTAGTTTTAGTTCATCTGTCCTCTGGGTGCTCAGCATTCTTCAAGGAAACAATATTCATTCTCACATTCATTGTCCTTGAGAGAATCTTTGTGAGGAGGCTGTAGAAGGTGAGGGAGCACTAAAGGTCCGCTTTGTTCTTGAGCCAGTGACCTGCCCTCCTGAGAGCACATGCAGCTTCTGCTCTCTGAGCACAGGTAAAGGACAAGTTTGGGAAATGTGGGTTGAGGCAAACAGTTGTGAAGAGCAAACTGAAGGCTACACAGATAGATGTTAGTGGTTTGTAGCTTAGAGTTGGTTGTTACCTCTTTTGCACAGAGTCCACTGCAGCAAGCTGGGTGAGGAGCAGCATAAAACCAGTCCATGGCACCTAACAATGGTACAAAGTTCTTCCACTTTGATGGGGCATGGCTTTTTAGGAGGCATGTGGATTGCTGCTCTTGAAATCAAATTTCTTAAGGCATATCAGCTTAAACTATTTTTCAGAATTAAGGCTTTGAGCAAGTGAGGTGTCATCAAATATATTGCCTCCAGGCCACCATTGATCAGGGTTTGACATGTCACAATATTTACTGATAGACTGAATGTGGCCAGGCTGAAATGCATCTCCTCTGATGGTAACAATAACTATTTTAGGACTGCATTTCAGCGACGTGCACATGCATATGTGATCCCATGAGAGGTGAATTCTAATGATTTTTTCTTGGTAAAGAAACAATTCAGTAATAAGTAAACTTGCATCATTTGCCAGTTGTTTTTGAACTCCAAGGTTTTAGATTTGATTGCATTTTAGAATAATGATGGACCTTTTTTCAGTGCTTCAATTGATTTGGCCTATTCTGAAATTAGGTTTTCAAATAGTGAAATTATTGACCAGATATTTTAAAGTATAGAAAATATGGCTGAATTGTCCCAGTGTTGAATGGGCCAATACATCAGGGTTCAATTCTTGGTCTTGTATTTGGTATATTTTGTTTGTTTGGGTTTTTTCTTTTTTTGTTGTTTTTTTGCTGGTAAGGTAGGGTCTGTATTTCCTGTATGTTAAAGCCCAGATAAAGTTTCTAATATTGGCAGTACTTTTCTAGAAAAGGAAAATGTCTTTATGCTGTTCTAGTATTTTTAAAATTCTTTTACAGGAGTTATTAAAACAAATAAACTACTGTAATAGAGTTTATTGTGAAGATTTTTTAGTCAAGGCATTTTGGTAAAACAAATTCACACAAGTCAGTAATTTTCAAACAGAACACCCATATAGTATAATTTTGCACTTTGTTTGCTTTAGATAAATTACAGTAATGCTTTCTAGCTTCCTTAATTCCCCCACCTCTGCTCCCTGCATTTGTTTACAAACTATCAAAAAAATGCACATTTTAGAGGAAGGAGGGGATGGTTTTAATAATATTAACAAAGGAGAGAATCTTTTGTTAAAAAAATCTGCCTCAGAAAGGTGCTCAGGAGACAGGCAATGGCTCAGGAGATAAGGGTTGCACGTTCTCAGTGCAAGCATGGCTGCTGGCTTTCCTCCTCATAAGGACATCCCTGAACAAATAGTTTGTTTTAAAATGTAGGTACACTGTCTAAATGTGAGGGAGAAGGAGGCAGCCTCCTGGTCTGGCTGTTCCCCTGCCCTTTTCTTTGCTCACCTCAGTTCTGGGCACTCTTAGACTAAGTGGCTCTTGCAGTATCAGCTTCCCAGAGTGGCTTGGGGAGGGACTGTGACACGAAACAGTGAATTTCTTAGAAAAAGTGCACAACTGCCCCAAATGCTGGCAGACTGAGTAATAAATAGAGGGAGAGAGGAAGCTCTTGTCCAGTCTGTGTCTGTGCTAAGCTTCTAGGTAAAAAGATGATGTTCTGTAGATTGGGCAAACGATGTGAAGAAACAGTGGTAACAGCATCAACAAAAGCAACTTGGGGGCTGTTATCCATTTGTGCAAGCTGGCAGCTTGTTGGAGCTATCTAGCTACTAATACATGTTATAAAATATATATGTTTGATTAAAAGAGTTTCCATTTCTCCCTGGTGAGGACTGCATCATGTTTTAATTTCTGCAGTTGTTTTCCCAAGGCAAAGATGTTAGCTATTGATGCTTTATTGGTTCTTTGACATTTTTCCGCTCTTGCCTTCATTATCATCTAACTGCTAACAGTCATGAGAGGAGGAATTGCTGACATGAAATCTGGATGATTTTCAGTGACTCCTTTTTCTTCTGGACAGTTTTTCTTACATCGTGTTACATCTCTTACATGTTGCTGGGTGTACTGTGTTTAAGAAAAGAACTTGTCCTGGAACTTGGTTACCAGTTAGCTCTCAGAAGAGCACTTTTGAGAGCATGATATGCCTTTATTCAAGTTTGTAAAATATCTGGATGTTTTTCTGCTCTTGAATATTACACTTCTCAAGGGGGAAATTATCTGCATGTATCAGCCACATGATTTCATAGGAATCTATGTCTAAGTATCATTTCCTTACCATTACATGACCACCTCTACTTTGAGAGCGTCCACCATTACAAGAGAATTGCCACTGCAAGGAGCAATCTAACTCAGCTATCTAAAAGTCCACATTTCATTTAATTTCATTTAATTATCACAAAATCCTTTATCTGTTTCAGCTGCTTTTGAAAATCCTTTCTAGTTTTCGCTCTTAATGACTTCATTTGACTACAAAGGATCTAACTATAATTTCATTTTTTAGCATGTTGTAGCAAGTCATGTGAGATTGGGCAAGTCATTCTTGCCTTCCACACAGATATACCTTTGAAAAGCTTGTTTTAACCAAAAGAGTTTATTCTAGCTACATTTAATAACTGGATCATATACTTTTTCAATTCAAAATCATGGTTACAGCAGGAGTCTTTTAGTTTTTTTTGGAGGAGGTCTGTGTTCTTGATTAAATCATCATAAAATCTAGAAACTTACCATCTTCACCTCCAAAAAAATCCACAAAAACTTTTAAAGTTTAAGGACTGAGACTCTTTGACAAATTAGATCGTTGCTTTAGAGCCAAACACTGGGCTGCAAAAGCACTGGGCTCTGGGTAAGGAGCTTCAGCCTGGCCTCTGTTTCTGGAAGTGGTACAATGAGCTTGCTTAGGTCTGGCAAGGGGAAAGGTTTTCATTCTCACTTGGAAATAGCTGTTTGATCAATTGTGCAGGCTGCCCTGAAGAGTGCAGAGGCATTTTGTTTAGAGACAGGTACATCAAGCAGGCCTCTCCTTTACTGGCTGTGTTAGGGCATTTCAGAATAAAGCCTGGATGGTTTTGCTGTATTAGTTTTGGGATATTTTAATATCATGGTGCCCTGGATGAAACACAAATTTCAAGTAATTTCTGTTAAGATAGTATGATATAGAATGAAATCATCAGCATATACTTATTAAAGCAGTCGGTAAGGCTTTCTGTAAGTGTATGTAGGTTACTTCAAAAATACAGTTAGTGAGATATGGCAGTTTAATGAGAAGGGCCAGAAGACTGCAGAATGTAGTCTGTGCTGCAAGGGTGAGTGATAAGTTGGAAAAATATTTGTCCAGTTTTGAAGAATGATTCCTCATATCTTTAAATAATACGTGTGGATTTTCCCCCCCTTTTTGAAAGTGGGGTCTGAAAATGTAGCACATTCTGCACCTAATTAATTTGTATTTCTTTCTTTTATAATGAATATCATATTTGCATCTGTACAAGGAGAAGGCTTGAAAAAAATTAACAAAAATGAATGCATGGGGTGTGTGTGTTATCTTTGTAACTTTTGCAGTTGCAGACAGATCTTAAGGATTGTGTAGTGTTATTGCATTTGATTTCCTATGAGTTGGCTCCAAATGTTGGTTCATCTGATAATCACGCTGATTTCTCTTTCCTTAAATATAACCAGCTGGCACAGTGTCTAACTGTTTAAAATGTCTGATAAGTGGTAAAGTGTGTTGTTCTGTTTGATAGGACTACGTTAAATATTCCTGAATAGAATTCTGTTCCATGAAGGTGATCTGTTTGAATCCAAATCCAATTTGAAGCATTTAATAGAAATAGAATTTTTGTGTTGGTACAATGAAACATTACAGCTGTTGGTGTAAAAAAAAATGTTCTCTACTGTTTAAAGTAACTTGCAGTATTTCAATATATGGATATTATAAGCAATAATATGTACATGCATGCATCCTTTGCATTTATATACACCTAAAAAGAAGAAACAGTGTTGAAAATTGGAAATAAAATGTAATCAAAACTATTTAAGAGCTACAGCTGGTTCCCCAAGCTCTGATATTGAAAATGTAGCTTTAGGTGGTGAAAAAGACACAGTTTATAATCTTTCATATATTCATTAAATAATTCTCCTTTTGATTCCAAAAGTTACCTAGGTCCAGACAGTATTCCAACTTAAATCACAATAAGTCTTTGTTACTAAATGTTAAGATGTTACTGCTTAATGAAACCCAGTATCAGATTTTTTTTTTATGAATGAGGAAGGTAATGTACTCTGTAAATGATGTGTAACAGTTTGTTGATCACTGTAGCAATTAACTGCAGCTGAAAAAAGTCTGCTTACTCAGGCTGGTCTTACTCTCATTCTCTGAGGAAACTCTGGATTTTAATGAAGACAGTCCAGTGAGTAAACAAATTCCTAGGCAGTCGCAAAAATGAAAATAAAATACAATTTACTCATTTAATATCAAGCTTTCTTTTTAAATAGTACTGATTGTGTAAGTTTGCTTTTTGAACGTACTTTTATTTAATCCAGTTCAATACCAGATGGAAATGATGCGAAGCCTGCGCCATGTAAACATTGATCATCTTCACGTTGGCTGGTACCAGTCCACATACTATGGCTCTTTTGTCACCCGTGCCCTCCTGGACTCCCAGTTCAGTTACCAGCATGCAATTGAGGAGTCTGTAGTTCTCATTTACGGTTAGTATGAGGTTTCCTTTATTACTCTTTTCCCCTCTTAATATTATTACTACTATTTTTGTATTCTGTCTTTTGCCTGTAAGAGTAGCCTGGCAGGCCTTTTCGAGTAAATACCAACCCTGTGTCTACGGCAGCCTCAGCAGCAGCTAAGTCTAGACAGGGTTTCCTTCTTTCTGTTTATTTTTCTTGCTATCAGAGCCCTGATGTGTACGTTTTGGAATGCTGGAGTAGCTGCTTCATTTTTATTCCTTCATCTCCCCTCCCTCGTGGAAGGGGCTGGTGGAACCCGACCAGATGTCTAACAAACCCCGCTTGCTAGCGTGTCTGGCTCTGTACGTGACTGACCAATCATCACACGAATTGCCAAGTTTTTTTAATACCTCTGACAGAAGCATACAAAACCTGGACTGTTTCTTAGCACAAAGATTTTTTTCTTTTCTGCCTATTTAATGGTGTTTCCTCAAGCTCTCCAGACCAGATGTTCTGTGCTGTATCAGAACCGTAGGCAATTTAACAGCTTTATAGCCTCCCCCTCCCCAAACACTCACAGTTTGCCATATCTGGCAGACTTGCATATAGTTTCCAGCTGAGAAGTAAATGTAACGTCCTGAGTATCTGTCAGAAAAAATACTAATGAATACGATCAATCTTATGAGCTGCCCCAAAATTGTTTCAGTATGTTAACAATTGGATTACAGTAAAGAACAAGTTGTTAAAGTATACTTATATTGGCTGGAAACATTGCATCATCAGACCTTGATGAATTTTCCACTTGTTTCAGTCTATTTTGGTTTTCATTTTATCACCGATTGCTAAAAGTTTTACTGTGTTAAGTTTCAGACAACATGAATGTTAACACAGCTTTTATTCTCATGTTGGCATGCTTCAGCTGTTATCATGCTGCAAGTGTTAAGCTTCTTTGTCCAAGGAATGTAACAGTTTGTTTAGAAAATTTCCCCCTAAATTCAGCAGAGTATGTCAAGGCAAAACGAATCTTTGTATATACCAGTCACATTGTCATGCACGAAGCAGCATGGCAGCTTGATCTGAATTAGTTGATTGCTACTCTAGAATTACTTTTTTCCCATATAAAATGCTGTTTAATTAAGATTTTAATTTACTGCAGAATGACTGGAAGGGAGAATCTCTATTTAAATGAGGTCATTCTTACATAAGTTCTGTGGATAATTCATACAAAAAAAAAGAAATATGAATTGGACTTTTAATGGGGAAATAATATGAGTAGAATGGATCAAGATTCCCCCCAACTTCTCCAAGTTAAGTTTACTAATTGGCATCACTGTATATTGTTGGTTGTGCAATAGGACTGCCTCTGCTATAGTGTCTTTTCTGTTTGTTGTTTAATTTTTTTTTCACTAGGACTACTTAGTAATTTTCCTCCTGTTTATGTCATTCAGATATTTAAAAAGAAAAAGGCAGTCTGGGTTTGGTAATAATAGACTTCATTCCATTTTAATAATAGATCCCATTAAGACTGCCCAAGGGTCTTTGTCACTGAAGGCATATAGGCTGACTCCCAAACTGATGGAAGTTTGTAAAGAAAAAGACTTTTCTCCAGAAGCGTAAGTAACTTCAAAGAATGTTTTCTCATAGGGTTTGCTGAATTATTGGGATTCAGAATGGTACCTAGGATTATGGAATGCTGTATTTTAAAATCTCATGTAACTGTGTGTGTTGGGGAAAATAGACCTGTATGGGCAGTGATAGTTGTGGAGTGGCACAGTGAGCTAAGAAGGTGTGAAAGGCTGTCTGGGCATTTCCATAAGTGGAGCATCCTGAACTGGGTTTGGGGCTAGTCAGTGGGCATGCTGGAAGGACCATGGGGAATATAACTGCACATGGGAACAGAGCCAAAATCAGAAAAAAAAAAAGAAATGAAGGGAGGGAAATAGCTGATCTGTCTTTAAGCTCTTTTTTCCCCCCCTCAGAATTAAAATAGAACAGGTATTCTGGAAGAGCTGTCCCAGTGCATTTATTCCAAATTAACTCCCCCATGTGGACACCATCTTCTGGAGTAAAGTACGATAATTACTCTGTTTCAAAAGATTAGCTGCTTATTACAGATGTAGGCCTTAGCATCCTTTGCCTCCATCTGCTTGGTGTTCAATAGCAAAAGCACAAACATTTGTTAAAATCGCTTCATTGGGGATGAATGTATTCATTTCATTGTTTGGTGTCTGAAACTCTAATGATGAACAAATCTGTGATCAGTCAAAAAATGGGGTGGAGGCAAAAAACAAAAGTTTTTTTTCCAAAATCCAGCATGTATAAAGAAGTTAAGGTTCTATGTCCTTAGAAACTTCTAAATCATGCTTTTATATCCAGATTTTATGAAAGGTATTACTGTCTAATTTATTCACTTTATTATAAAGCAATAGCAATAACTTTTAATGTGTATATTGTAAAAAAATACACACTGAAAATTTATGTTTTAATATTCACTACAGAATTTAATTATTTCAAAACATACAATATTTTGTGAATCTAATTTTTTTGTCAGTAAAAATTTTAATTATTCAGCTATTGGGGAAATTATTTTTTGTTGTAGTAGTTATAGTATTTTAAGGTATTTTAGCATCATGTGGTAGCTAACTGTTCAGTTCTGTGTAAGAAACGCTGATGGCAGGAAAATCAGTAAAATATTTTGGAAGGGGCAGAGTTAATCCTGTCAGTACAGTCTCTTGCTGGAGGCTTTTTCACGTAGGTAATCTATTAATAAGCAAGGCAGCTGCTTGTCTTCCGAGAGTTTTTCCTCGAGCAGCTTTTCCTAATCTTTGTAAACGTGAGGTTTTGCCATGCAAATGCTTTCTTAACAAAACTTGACTCTTGTTTAATTGTGGAACTATGAAAATCAAGAATTTTTACAAAATTGTTTGTTGGAGCAACAATTCAACAAAGAGAATAAGAGAGTTACTGCTTATTTTAGTAAATATTCCATAACTTTTTTCACAGCTTGAAAAAAGCAAATATTGCATATGAAAACATGTTTGAAGAAGTGCCTATTGTAATTAAGAATTCATACCTGATCAATGTGATGTTGTGGGAACTGGAAAAGAAATCTGCAGTAGCCGATAGACATGAGTTGCTCAGTCTGGCTAGCAGGTAAGTACTTGTTACAATAATGGATGTACTTTTATTCACTTTCCCAAACCACAGTTTAACACCTTGGGTGAAGTCCCAGTCTCATTACAGTGCATGGAAGCTTTGCCTTGACTTTTAATGGGGTTAACACTTTACCCTTCATGTTCTTTTGCTGAAGGAAAAACTGCATGGTAAAACTGTAGCATTTGATTCAAGGACTAAATTTGGTCTGTAATCCTCATATGCCTGCAGTGCTTGAAATGTATAATTTTTTTAGAAGAATGTGTTTCTTCAAGAAGATATGGGCACTCAGAAATTCAGGCAAATAGATCTAGGAAAAAATTGATTTTGCTTAATATTCCTTCAGTAATTACATAAATTAATAAAAAAGAAATTGCATTTCTTTTACTTTGGTAGCAGGATGAATTTAAAAATAAAATAGTGAAAGCTCTGAGAAACTGGCAGAAATGCCACTGATTATCAAGATAGCCAGGATTCACGATGTCAGAAATTGTTTTAAGAGTTTCTGAAATGATCTTCTCATAACTTTGTCTAAGAATAACTTTTTATCCTTGTAGCCCTGAAAACACACTTTTAATAACAAAGTAGGCATGACTTCTAGCAGTACGATAAAAAAATTGATGATATTTAAATCTTAAGCAACACAATACAGTTGGATTATTGTTGGTCTGGACAAAATCACGAGACACACAAAATAATGCAGTATCTTGTTGCATATAGAAGCAGGGTTGTATTCATTAATGAGTTTTTGGGGTAAAACACTTTGCTTTGGCATCAAGGTATTGTCTGTCAAGATTCTGATCCTAGTGGCCTTTTTTCTCCTGCTCCTCCTTCCCCATCATGTAAGGCTGAAGTTAAAGGATCTGTGTTTCCAGTGGTCCCTATGTTGCCTAAGTTAGCAGAAGTTTTCCACTTTCCTTATTTGAGCTTATGTGGATGTTCTGAGGGATCTCATAGCTTTTAGAGAAAGTGGTCAAGAGAGAACAGGTATAGGGTTGAACTCTGCTGGGGTATTTACAAATGTCACAAGTAATACTTAGTCAATAATTCTGTCCAGTAAAGTTGTTACTTTGCACATGGGAATTAATGAAGTGAAGAATTCTTGCTGAGATACTCAGTGTCCTTGACTCTGCAGGTGTTCTGTAAGTCGTTTTCTTTCCATGGTCAAAGATCAAAAAGCTTTTTGCATTTGAGGAGAGGGTGAGCACTGGATGTAGGAGATGACAATGATTTGATTTCTTGTGAGTTCTATCACTTTACAGTGAAAAGGAGGACCATGCTGAGGATACAGAAGGTTTCCAGGTGACCTGACAGTATTGCCCTTGGTTGTTTCTTTGGGTTTCCTCCTGTGTAAAGGGCTGGGAATACCTGGCACCCTGGATCTAGTAAGGGCTGCTGCTAGTGACACAATGCACTTTTGGAAATGGAAAGTAATTTGAACAGATCACAAATCACAGCTTTATGTCTTATGTAGTAACTGTGCTGTGCCACTGTCCTGACTCAAGATAAAAGATGAGAACTGTACAAATTACTTTCTGTTCTGGTGTTAAATGTCTGGTGCAAGACAGGCTTTTGTGTTGGTCTTTGTATCAGTAAAAGGAATGAGAGGTGAACAAGAGAAGTACCAACCCAAAACTAAATACAGATTTTCCTGGCAGATTGTTCAAGCTCTCTTGGTCTCTTTGAGGAACTTAAGGTGCTTACTTTGGTTTGAAGGAGAGAAAGTTTTGGAAATTAGTCCAGTGGGTTGTTTGCATGTTTTTGTATATGTCCCTTTTTTAATATTTGATAGCTGCTTTTAGTTACCAGGCAGGTTACATTCAATGATATCTTATATTGGTATAACTGGCAAAGCAGGTGGCAAATTAAAGCATTTTAATGCTTGTTTATTCAAGGTTAGGTGACTTGTATTGCCTGCTGAAATACTTGGCTAGTTTTCACTTGAATTCAGCTACGAAGGTTACTCTGTCAAAGCATAAATTACTTGAAGTAGGGAGTTCAAACCTCCACTATTCTGGCGTTTTATTTTCAGGTTTCCTTATTTTTGTCTTTCAGCAGTTTAGGCTGAAACATTTCAGGTAACTTTTAATTTTGGTGCATATCTTTCTCTCTTAACTTTGCTGTTGTTGGTAGTAATTTCAAAGATATTTTTTGGGTTTGGCCTTGTTTTTTGGTTTTTCTCTGTTTTGTTTGATTTTGTGTGGGGTTTTTTGTTTTGGTTATTTGTTTGATTGGTTTTTTGGTTTGTTTCTTTTTTGTTTTGGGGTTTGGAGTTTTTTTACTTTGTTTTTGTTTGGGTTGTTGTTGTTTTATTTCTTTGGAGTCTCAGATTCGTTGAGCTTTTGGGGGGCTTTTTTGGCTCCTTGGGAGCATCCCTGAACTTTTATACTCTCCGAAGCAATGATGTTGGCAATAAAATTATTTACCCATAGTTCCTCTCTTCTGGACAGTTTGCTTCATCAAGATTTTCACATGTTTAGCCACCCACCGTGTCTGTGTTTAAAGCTCTACTTATTTGAGGTACTTTGCTTGTACCTTAGTATCTTTCTCCATTTGAAGTATATTTGTGATAATTGTATATAGTAATTTACTTTTTTGGACATAAAGTTGTGTTTCTCTTGTGAAATGTGAATTGACTCAAGTACTCTAGGCAAAGAAGTTGAAGGCAGACTAGCACAAGGCTAGCAAGTAATGGCAAGTAAAGGCCTTTTACTCAAACAGTTATCCTGCTGCCCTTAAGGACCAAAATGTCTTGAAGACCTTGGAGTACTGCCAGTCTTTTGATAGAGACTCAAGAATTAAAATCTTGTCAGATAATGTTCCAGATCTTCAGAGAAATAATTACAACCAACTTTCTCATTCTCATCCATCTCTTCCTTATTCTATTGATGATCTAATTTAAATTAAAAAAGCTTTTTTGTGGTCTAGTTTCATAATAGTGTTGTTCTATAATATCTCAATTTGTCTCAAGCAATTTTTCTAATAGTGTGCGTCAGTAGAAGCAAACATGTGCTGAACATTTACTGCACTAACATCTACTTGGCAGTTATATTTTTCAAACATCAGATGCAGTATTTTTGCAGAAGTAACATAAGAAGGGTTGCTTTGGCTTTTAAAAACAATATTAACCTTTATACATTGCACTGCTTATTCAAAACTCAATGTGCTTAACGGATTATTAAGATAATTATGAAAATCTCTAATTTGCAGATGGGGGAACCTGACACAGAGAGAGTAAATGCGTTGCCCAAAGGCACACATCAAAGTCAGAATAGAAAACGGAGTGGAACTCAAGACTCTTGACTTACATATCTCATTCAAACAAAATCCTCTTAAACAGCACAGGTTGAACTCGGGCTGAAATGCTGAGATGTAAACAAGTCCTGCTAAATGGTGGGAACGTACCTTACAAGTTTTTAATCAAAAAGATGTGCTTTGCCCAGCAGTACTTCTCTAATCCACCCAAAGCTGTTCCCTCCAGGAGGAAAATTCTTTACAGGATGGCACCTCTCCCAAAAAGCAGTGGCTGAGAGGGGCCTCAGTGGAGCTGATGGAAAGTGGAAAAAATGAGCAGCAGATACAGCATTTTCTAATGCTTCCTCTTCTTGTTCCTTGTTCTTGTCTTCCTTAGCCATGGTACAAGCAAAATAAAATTAAATGAGTGAGGGGGTCCAATTATGGCAATTGTAGGCAAGTTTAGGGAGCTGTCTTTTTTGCATATCTCCAGCTTCAGAATTGTTATAGCCTAAAATTCGGTGCCTGGGTGCAGCACTGTGACTGGAGCCTCAGAGGAGCAGCGACATGCAGCGTCCCAGGCCCACGGGCTGTGCCAGCTGGGGCCTGGGAGCTGTGCCTAGAGACAGGCAAAACTAGAGAGCAGGACATGGGCACTGGGAGCCACAGGAATTGCTGCTTCTCTTTGAAGCTTGGGTGTCTGACTTGAAGCTTCATTTTGGGTGTTTCAGACCTTTAGCAAGTGTGCCTGGAATCTTTTTCTGCTTAAAGATGCTGAAGTAATATGGGCTTCATGTGTAGTTCCCCATGATGAATGCTACAGAAGCAGAGCCAGTTTGAGGTTCCAGTCCCAGCTGCTTGCCTTGTTTCTCCCCACTACCCCCATTTCATCTCTACATCCCTCCCACCCTCAAAGATTTTTATTTCCTCATCTGTTTCAGAATATGGCTGCACAAATAGCTTTTGTGGAATAGTCTGATGGAAAAAGTCAGACTCCCACTCCTCCCTTCTAGCCTTTCCCTCTGCCTCCCTAAAAAAAGAAAAGAAAAAAGATAGAAAGCCCAAAAGGGAGTGTTTTTGCTTTTGTAGACTGTTTAACTGGAAGAGTTTGAAGCGTGCCCATGCAAACAGCTGAATTCATACAGCTCAGAGTGCTGTAACCTTTGGGCAAAGAGGGAGAGGCAGGGAGATGCTGATGCTGGAACCTCTTAAACTGCCTTTCCTGGCAACAGTGAACTGGACCTTTGCTCTCCTTAAAATATATCTGCAAAGGGAGCCTCTGGTGGTATGAGCCCTCCCTTAGGAAGAGGAAGGCTTGCATTCAGGTCTCTTAGCCAGATCTGTATCCTAAGAGGATGCCCTTGTGCAGTGAGTGATCTGTGAGTTCAGTTAATGTATAGTTGTTGCTTTTCCTTCTGTTGGATGCTGGACTGCATCACTGCCAAATGCAGGGCTCGTCAGCAGGAAAGACCATCAGTGTTATCTGCAGATAGGCTACTCTGCTCACGGGTTTCTACTTCTCACCCTCAGAATTAATTGACCCTTGTATTTGATAGGTGTTAAACAAGGAATCAGAAGTAAACCATGTGTCAATGGCCTGATCTTATATTTACCCTTGTGGGCAAACAATTATACCCCATCACAATAAGGCTGTTACAGCAAAAATGCACAGCTCAGAAGACTGCCTTCCAGACTATAGTTTCTAATGTGTTTTATGATGTAAAGAAGCTTTGACAGTTTCCCTTTGGCACTTTGTATGTGTTTTTCATGTTGGAGCATTTTTTATTATGCTATCTAAGCTACACAAATAAGTCTCAGATAATAAATTTCCAGTTCTATGGGTCACTCCTTACGGTCCATGATTCTGGTAGCAGTTGTGGTGAAGGAGAGCTCTCACATTAGATTATTCTTCATTAGATGTATAAGAATCCACATGGCAGGTACCTTTTCTTACTTTAATTTTTTCCCCCTCTCTTACTATTTATATTTCTTCACAAAAAAGAACACAGTCCCCATGTGAGAGGGGGGACTTTGTGATGCTTAGTATGAAAGCTGATAGTTTTCTGCCATGAAGCTTCACTGTACTAGAGGAGTGGTGGTCTCCTGGTGCTATCTTAAGGTGGAGCTGTCTTCTAGTTCAAGAGTGCTCTTGGATCATCACCACTGTGTGATCTCAGACCTGATTTGTTTCAGATGAAACTAAACTGAAAAGAGGCTTTGGGAGAATAATTACTGTGCCTCAGCCACTTTCAGATCACTGGACCATGTCAGAAGTAGTGATAAGAACCCCCCCCCAAACATGTAGCATGGCCATTGGTTTCTCAGCACCAGCTGTTTTGCTTTATAGATCTGTTCCTGTTGGTCTGCATTACTTGCTAATTTAAATGTAGACTCAATTTAATTGACTCTTTTGCTGAATCTGCTGACTGAAATGCAGCCATTGAGATTGCAGTTTCTTTATTACTGATCCCCCCAGAACAACTACAAATGCAAGTGCTGAGCTCCACATTGTCTACACTTGACAGTCACAAAGCCCTGTAAGGAAGTGAGTCTAGATAAGGATGCAAGCCACCCTTAATGGCACCACTTTTTAAAATATACATATATTTTTTTAAACTTTTTTTTTTTAAGTTATATTGATGCATAAGGGGCATTTAGGTACCTGGCAGTGTGATGTTTGAGATCTGCTGTAGAGAATGCACAATGTATGGAGGTGTCTAAAGCACCCTTTGGGCAAATAAAGTGTATGATGAGTGTTATGGGCTGGAGCAATGTGGTCTAACTTTCTAAGTATCAGCAGAATAAACTTCAGCTGAATAAAACTTGCTTAGAGATCGTACATATACATTTTTACAAACTGCTTCCTATTTGTCTTTCTATTTTTTTAAGAGTTGGAGCAAAAAAGGGTCTCAGCCACATGAGAACTGAGGAAAAAGCTGGTCCTGTATTTGCAGCATACTTATCACTTCATGTCTCAGTTCACATCTGTTTAAGTTATCTGTTTTTTGTTGCCCTGGCAATGAGAGCAAACACTGTTACTGCAACTTCTGACAATAACTCTCTGTTTCTGTACTCTGTTGTACTAAGCTGGTCCCAAAGAGATTCACATAAAATCATTCTTTGTAACCAGCTATATTTCACATGGACACTATCTGCAAAATAATTATGTATTTCTGTTGTGCACATACCTTACAAGATTATTAGTGTGTACCTACATAAGCATTTCTGATAATATCCAGTTCTAACACTAACTCCATACAATATAAATTCTATAAAAAACTGAAAACATGCACACCCCTGGCCATGGCAATATTCCCAAGTTTTAAATATCATGTGCTTGAAATGTTCAACCAAAAAAAAAACCCAAGAAGTTTAAAAATAATTATAGTGGCGCCTTTCTTGCTGCTGTGGAGCTGAAATCTTCACCATCTGCCTCTGTACGCAAGTGAGATTTAACACTCTGGCTTGTAAATAAGTTGTGTTCTGAAGTTCCTGATGCAGATCTCTGTTCAGTGTGCAGCTCAGTGAGTGAAACAGCTGTCCTTGCACTCAGAGATAAGGGTGACTCCAGCTCTGTCCTCTGCAGAGATTCCTAAGTGCATGACCCACTTCTGTCTCCAGCTATGAGTTCTATGGATTTGGGGAATAATTTACACTTAGAGAGAGATGTGCATAGTATTACATGTGTGGTTCTCTTTTGACTTTATGCCTGTCTTCAGTTAGAGTTTCTCCAGTCCATAGGCTGTAGGATGAAAGGAAAGCATTGTGAAAGGAGAGGGAATCTCAGATGACATGGTGAAACAGCGATTGAAGGATGTAATTCTGACATTGAAGTGCACCAAACTTCTAATTGGAAAGAAACTCTCAGGAATATTAGTGGATTTCAGCTGAGGAAGAGAAAGATGGAGTTTAGCTTTTGAGTTGTTGGCCTTCAGCCAAGTAGGACAGCAGAGCCAAGAAACCAGCTTCTGATCAAAGGGATCAATAGAGAGCAGAAAGTGACCTTCTTTCACTGCTCTACCCTGTAAACACAATTTAGGAGGATGTTTCCATGGGCACAAAACTAAAAACTTCCAAAACTTTGACTTGGTATACCTTAAGTTGAACATTCCTGCAAAGTACTGAGTCCATTGCTAAAAATGGTAACAATAAAAGTTGTTTAACAGACTGCATTTGTCTGGCCAAGGCAGTAGATCGCGTAACTGGAACTGGACGCGCCCAGCCTGCCGCTTCCATGGTGCCTATGGTATGGAATGTGGGGCTGGCTGGACTCGACACAACACTCCCTCTCAACAGCTAGGATCAAACCATGGCTGCTGAACTTCCAGCCATGCTCTGATAGAGTCGTTAATGAGATGGAGTTCTGAAGGATATTGAACTATTCTTATTTAGAATAATATTTATCAGAGGGATAATTAAAGATTTGTGAAAAACCAAATTCAGTTAGTGAATTTTAAAAAGTAATTTAAAACCAAACGCTTTGAGCACATCTCCTGGAATGTTGCTTGGGTTGCATGTCACAAGAGCATCAGACTTTTTCTTTTAGATGTATGACCTGCATCTCTAACAACGGTAAATTCATGCAAGGCATTGTTTTTTCATTACTGGCAGGTTTCTGGAAAGACCAAAACACTTAAACTTGGTATTTGCAGTGAGGAAAATATGCTAGAGGAGGAGGTGCCATATAAAGTATCAAAATAAAATTATAAATAAATAAATTATCAAATAAATATATGAACAAAAAAAATCAGGAGCTTAAAAATTTGCAAGTGGTGACATTAGTGCAGAAATACTGGTCAAGAGACAGAAAGAATTTTTAGTTTTAAATCTTTATTTTTAGTAATAAATTTAGTCTTTCATGAATGTTTCTCCTATTTCAGTAATCACCTTGGGAAGAGTCTGCAGCTGCTGATGGACAGAGTGGATGAGATGAGCCAAGACATTGTTAAATACAATACCTACCTAAGGAACGTAAGCAAGCAGCAGCAGCAGAAGCATCAGGTTGGTAACATGGAGAAGCCTAAATGAGAGCATTTTTTTTTCCACAAAATACAGTTTGAGTTGTGTTATCCAAGACAGATGAATTGAGATCTAAGCAAGATCTTTCAAAAATACACCTGTTAAGCAGTGTGGTAGGCTGACCCTGGGAGTGCCAGTGCCCCAGAAAGCCAGTTTTATCACTCCTCTACTCAGCTGAGCATGAGAGAAAAAATGCAGAAGTCTTGTGGGTTGATCTAAGGGCAGGGAGAGATCACTCGCCAAATACCATCTTGGGCAAAACAGGCTTGACTTAGGTCAATTAGTTTTATTTCTTACCAATCAAATCAGAGTAGGGTGATGAGAAATGAAATCTTAAAAGACCTTCCCTTCACCCATCCCTACTTTTTGGGTTCAACTTCAGTCCCAATGTTCTCTCCTTCTTCTCAGTAGTGCCAGGGGACAGGGAAGAGGGGCTGTGGTCAGTTCATCATACATCTCTGCTGTTCCTTCCTCCTCAGGGATAGCCCCCTCACATTCCTTCCCTGCTTTGTGGGCTGCAGGGGCACAGCTGCCTCACCATGTTGTGCACTACAGGCTGCAGGAAATCTCCTTCCTCACTGACCTTGGTGTATGCAGGGCTGTTTCTCTCACATACTCTCATTCCTCTCTTGGCTGGCATTTTTTCCCCTTTTTTCCCTCATCTGGAATGTTTCATCCCAGAGGTGCTGCCACTGTCACTGTTGGCCTTGGCCTTGGCCAGTGGTGGGTCGGTCTCAGAGCCAGCTGCTGTTGGCCGTATTGGACAAGGGGGCAGCTTCTGGCAGCTTTTTACAGAATCCACCCCTGTAGCCCCCCTGCTACCAAAGTCATGCCACACAAACCCAGTATGAGAAGATTTATAAAATGGGTTAGTCAGTGGGCAGTTACCAAATGAATTCACTTCTAGTGACATATGGTATGGATTTAGCTTTGCTATTTTACATGTTTATTAGTGATTTATGATAATCCAAAATAATTTATAGACACAGGAATGAGAGATTCAGTAAATGAAAGAGGTGAAACTACAAGTTTTGCTCCAAACCAAGCTGTATCTTAGTACCATCACATCTAGTCATGCATCGAGAAATAAAGAAACATAGTCCAGTGGACTGTGAAGAAGTTGGACTATTCTCTGATTGGAAAGGACATTTTTGTCATGTTTAGTATCAATAAATAGTGATGCTGATTGGGTGATGCTGACTTTCAGTTCCTGGTGCCAAAGGACCTCTTTAAAATCCAAAGCATTAGGGAATTAGAATTAAAATCCATTGATTAGAGACTCTTGAGTATGAAGAGCAGCATTAGGTGACTCTGCTTGAGCAGAAGGGTTGGACAAGGTGACCTTCAGAGGTCCCTTCCAACTGTAACTATTCTGGTATTTGGAGACCGTATTACTTTCTTTGCTCTTGCTGATAAAGCAATGCTCTGTCTGACTGTAGGAGGATGGTGGTAAATTGGACAAAAGCACTATGAGAATTATTTGAAAGCCTGGAGAGAAGATTTTGGTGAACAGAATTCACATAATGTGATAGGTGAACAAATTACTTGCTTACTTAAGAGATTCCTGCATGAGGAATAAATTTGAACGCTTTTATCTAGCAGACAGAGATATGACAAGATTCAATATTGGCCAACTGAAAATGGGCCAGATCACTTTTGAGATAAAATATTGCAGTTATTTCCACACAGAGTAAGTGATTATTAGAAAAAGCACCTGTTGTTTATGTAAAAGGCTTCATCACTGAATGTTTTAAAATCAAAATTGTTTTTTTTCACATAAGTAAAGTGTAGCTTGGACCGGGGATATTTTAGGGAAGCAGCTCAACCAGTGGTCTGTCCTGGCCATAGAATTCCCAGGCACATAGAAGCTTCATGTGTGTTTTCTTCAGAATTTTTTTTTTCCTTTATTGTATAATTTGAATGGAAAGATGGCATCTACTTCAAAGGTTTTTGTTAACAACACAGGGATCTATTTATTTTGAAAAGCAGAGCAAAGTAGGTTCCATAGTGTCTCACTTAATTTCTTTACTAACTATAGCTGCTTTAATAGTGGCTCATTGCAGCATACTTAGTGGTTGTAACTTCATTTCTAAAACGGAGCAATTGTGATTAACAGCAAGCCATTTCAATAAAGGATAATAGGCAGACTGCTGAGAAGTCAATGGGGTAATGCAAAGAAAGAAGAAGCTACATGCAATTCACATACAAATATGGGCATTTCAGATTTTATTTTTAACGTTGTCTAAAAACATGTATTTGTCACTACTACTGGAAAAAAATTACTTCATTTGATTGTGCCACCAAGTAAGAGCTGTTTTCAGACTCATTGGATCACAGATACATTGAAGTAAGTGAGAGAAAACACTCTGTACTTTTTGTCTCCTTATTTTAAAGACTTTTTTGTTGTGTTGAATATGAGGACTTTGAAGACAAACTGCCACATACAGTATGAAAGCTCACATAGTTTTTGAATTTATGAGCTTTGCAAGAACATATGTTTGTCTGATAGCTGCAGAAACGTTTGTCTCAATTTTTATAAAGTTTGAGTAATCTCTGTGGCAAAGAGAAGTACGGAAAACAAATGTTTTTATATATATATAGCAGAAAAACTTTTACAAGCTGCTATTCCAGCATATTAATGGAGAAATGAACCATTGTGCTTGGTTTCAGCCACCACTTTGTTCAGAGTTAATATTTTTTGGCTTAAAATACCTTATTTAATCAAGTTCTCTTCCCCTTTCACGTTAATATTGTTTTGACCTTTAACTTGCATAAAATGGAGAATTTCTGGTTTGTGCAACTATCTGGGGTGGTGGCTTCTCATACCTACATATTCCAACCTTGCTTTTCTCTATTGTGTGGGACAATGGAGGCCTTTTTCAACCATGCTCTCTATTCTTTCCATCAGATACTAAAGCCAGGGTTGCCCTATTTAAAAAAGAGAGTTGGATCGAAGCAACACAGATCCAAACCAGTATGGTTACCACTACGTTCTTCTTTATTTCGTCTAAAATGGCAGCTTATATACATTTCTATATAGTTTACAAAGTCAGTAGCTTTTTCGTTGGCACACAGCAGAGAGAAGAATGCAAACACACACTAATTAACTTGTCCTTAAGGTGGCTAACACATGCTTACTAACAACTCTATACAGTGACCTTCAAAACTCCATTATCTTGCCCTGACACCTTAACATCTAATTTCAGCTGCGCCACAACTTTACCAAGTAATTTTAACTACGTCAAAGGCTTGAAGGCCTCAAGTCAGGCCTCAGCTGGGGTAACTCAGGTCTGAGCGGCTCATCTCTAAGAAAATCTGCTACAAGATACAGTATTTATCTCTGAAAAATTTTAGAACCCTACTACCCCACTACCTCAGTACTATATGATTCTCCATTATCTCAATTATTGAAGGTGCCAGTGTATGGGATGGAGAGTGCCTTGTTGCCAGTGAATTGAAATAAACTGTGAATTGCATTATATTGTTTGTAGTAATCTGAATTGCATTAAATAATGTAATTTTCAAAACATACTTGCTGGTTTGTTGAAAACATCTGAAAAGAAATTATTTTTTTCCAGCTTTGTAAGTCCTGTTGCATTTTGATGCTGTTGTTTTATTTTCAGTATCAGCAGAGACGTCAGCAAGAAAATATACAGCGTCAAAGCCGAGGAGAGCCCCCTCTTCCTGAGGAGGATATCAATAAGCTTTTTAAACCACCACAACCACCTCCAAGAATGGAGTCACTCCTTATTGCAGGTAATCTTCAGCAGTGTTTTAAACTTACCTTTTAACATAAGAATGTCTGCATGGGAAAAAGTGTAGTTGTATCCTTTGAAAGCATTTTAAGTTTTCACTACCTTTGCCATTATGGTGTGATATTTTGGCTTGATAGCATTCTAAATCCTATCCTTGCTATTTTAAATTTGAGATTTTAAAGGAGAGATGGAGAAATGCTGCACGGGGAAGGCTTTCTACTTGAATGGGTGTAACTGCTCCTTTCACTCATGCCCTCCCTCAGCTCCAGAAGTTCGGGAGCTGTACAGACAAGACTCAGGAATAAGTTGTTTGGGCTGGAGCTTCTGATTCAGAGCAGTTGACAGCAGCCCCAAGTTATTGATAATATTTCTAGGTTTGAACTGATTGTTGCAGCAGCTGAGAAGGTTTTGCATTTAATTTCATATAGAGTGGGGATAATTTCTTTGTTTTTTATGGCCAGAGATTTAGGGAAACTATCCCCATATTCTTGCACTGCCAGGCGAGGGAAAATACAAATGGAAGCAAAGCATAAATAGGTAGAGGTACCACCCCCCGATTTCTTCAGTTCACTGGTGGGCTGCTGGCATAGCCACTGTCAGTGCCTGTCCTGTGCCTCCTGGAAGGGTAAAAATACCTGGGACCTCACACTGTCAACAGACAACCTAGGTGCCCTGCTAAGCAAAATGAGTTTGGAAAAGGTCATGAGAAAGCAAATTGTTTACCTGTAGAAGGATTTTTTGATCACATAGTTATCACCTTGTTATGTACTGAGAGAAAATTCAAAATCCTGGTAATGTACTGTACATCGAAGAGTGCTTTATCGTTAAAAAAAACCCTGGATTTGAATTACCTGAATTTTGAAGTAACCAAAAGATGATTATTTTAATATTTAAGAGTTGCACACTGATAATAAGTGCTATGTTTAGAAGAAATAATGTTTTTGATTTATTACTCCTTACAGAGTCCTTTAGAAAACCCTATTGTTTTTATAGTTTTTAGCAGTTACTGAATCCTAGCAGCATTGAAGTATTTAAATACTCAACTCTAGCAGAGCTTATAAATGCAATGGAAGAGTGTATATGTGTAGACGTGTGTTTTATGAAAGTGAAAGCTTAGGATGAATCATCCCTTACGAGAGAAGGAATTGAAAACTATTATACTTAAAGGAAAAGACAGTTTTCAGCCAAAGCACTTTCTTTGTTTTTTCTTTTACCATAGACAGGGGAAGAATTGAAAGCATCCACTTCAACTTAGATGAAGTAAAGTTTGTGGATAAAGAATAAAACTTAGCTCTTTGTCTCCAAGGCATTTAAAAACTTTTCAAATAGAGCATTAAATTGAGAGTTTATTGGCCTTCTAAACAGCCTTAATTTTGATTAAACTGGCTTCATGTTTTGCTATTCCTAGCTAACAAGGGAAATAACTTGTAGCTGTAAGAGTATAAAAATGTTTTGATGGGCACGTTTGATTTGTAAAGCACCGACAAATCTGCATACCCTGATGATTTTTGAAACAGCAAATAAAGTGAAATGTTAGGTAGAAAAAAAGGCTATAGCAGAATGTCAGAGAGGAACGGCATAGGTTTCAATGTGCTGCTGAAAAATATTTCTTACAAATATTTTAATAGAGAAAGCATATGCATAAGAACGGAACTGAAATTCAGTCTTGTAGAATTTTTAAATCAGCTAAATTGAAGAATTAATGTGATTGAGCTTTCAGTTCAGCAGCAAGAATTGCTTATTCTTTTTTATTGTCGTGGTGTGTGAAATGGTGTGTAGTATTGCTGGAAAATTAAGGGATTTTTTGAGCATACCAGTTTACCTGTTCTCCTGATTTAGTTTCTTCTTCCTCCCAAACATTTGGGCATCCTGAAAATGTAAAATTCCTAAGTGAGGCATAGTTCAGCAGAGTTAGTGGCTTCTCTATAAATCCTCAGTGGTTCACATACACTTGGCTTTTGAAAAATTATGTTCTGGGGTGTCTTTCTGAATTTCAAAACTGACAGGGGTTTACTCTTTCCTTTTGACAGGTCAAATCAATACTTACTGCCAGAATATTAAGGAGTTCAATGCACAGAACCTGGGCAAGCTTTTCATGGCTCAGGCTCTCCAGGATTACAACAACTGAAAAAACTTTGCTGTAGCCCTCAACAAGAAGAGTTATTTACAGCTTTACACTGTTCATGACCATCTTGAAAATTTATTATATTGGGAAGAAAGTCTTGTAAAACAAAGTCAGCTTGGTTTATGTAAAATTCTCTTATAATAGAAAAATAAAGGCACATTTTAATGATATTTTAGTGTTTTCTTATTTATTGGCCCTATTGAACTGGAATTTTCTGTGGTCACTCAGTTTTTATAAATGTTTGGCAGTTATTCATGTTTAGTCATAGCAAATAATACAGGTTTTATTTAACTTGGAGTCGGAAATAAAAACAAATATTACAAATGTTCAGTATAACTGACTTAAAGAAGAAATTTAAGATTTCCAGTTTTGATTGAAAAGGTAGAACTGCAATGTGCTAGATACTTGGGGCAGTTGCTCATTTTTATTTTAATCTGTTTGGACGGTCTGGTGCAGTGGTCCTTCTGTATCACAAATGTCTCTTAGACTTCACATTTAGAACATACAAAACCCATAGGACATGCAGACTGGTCCCCGCCATATTTTATTGTGTTCCCATTTCCTCTTGCTGTCACCAACTGGGTTGAAATCAGAATCTGGAATAAAGAACTGGAATGAAAACCAGTTAATGGTTGGACTTAGAGATCTTAAAATTCTTTTTCAACCTAAGTGATTCTGTGCAATCCAGTGATGCTACTGAAATGTTCATGACAGAAAGTCCAGGAGTAGCTGGAGCAGCCAGTGCAGTGTAAAAGAGCAGCATCCCCCTCTGCAGGAACTTTGTCATGTGGATGATTATTCCTAAACTTGGTCTACTTATCTTTTTAACAAGTTAAAGATTCAGTACATGGCAACTCAGACATGTTGCTGTTGTGATTTCATCTTTTTTTCCTCTTGCATGTCATTGTGTCTTGAATTCCAAGAGCCTAAAATGGCTGAAGGAATGTGGTTTGGTCTTCAAAAATAACATCCTCTAAATATGGACCTAGCACGGAATATTTCAGCCTCTAAGGTGAATATTTTGGAAAGTTGTAAGTGTGTGAAACCTGGGGTTTAGACTAAGTACTTATTCTTTTCCAATCTAAACTATAGTGATTGCAATATTTATGTAGATATGCATGCAAATTTTGTTCTGCCCTCACATACCTGTCAAATTGTCAGGCTGATCTTTTACTTTGGAAACCTTGGGCACTTTTTGTGTTAGCTGTCGTACAGTGAACTCCTCTGAAATCAAAGATCACTGAAGAATCTTGCTACAGTGCCACATGATTTGAGTTTCATTTCCTATACAAAAAATATTCAAACTGTATTGTCTAGTTTGTATTGTCTAGTTTTCTGTAGCAGCCAGGGAACAGAAGTAGGAGCAGATAATTAGGCTGAGACATTTGAGAGAGAAAAAAATGATCTGCATAACTGGGAATAGGAGACTGACTCTAGCCTCCTGTGTATGGAAGGAAGCAGTGGTAACATTATACGTACTAGGAGGTCTGCAAAGTTATGAAAACAAATACTTGGAAAAGGTTAAAAACAATCTGTTTGTTTTGAATTAGTTCTTTAAGATCGAGGATGTAAATGGAGGAAGAAGGCAGTAATACTCTGTGCTGAAGTTTACAAGCTCATTGGATTTTACTTTGCCAGATTGAATGTGCTAAGTGTCAAAGTCCATTAAGAAATAAGAAAGACTTCAGCAGAGATTTGTGGCTTCTAAAGGCATAGACCTCTGTCAGGGAAATGAGATACCAAAGTAGGTGAGGTGTAAGTAGATTTTATAGATGATTTAACTGTTCTGTTCTGAATTACACTTTGGTATTTTGTAATGGTGGAAGTAATCAGAGGAAGTTTCTCTGGGAAGCAAGAGAGGTGGAGTTACATGAAGGTGATGATCACTAAAAGAGAATCGACATCTGTGGAGATCAGAGATTAATAGGGATGAGGCTGTGCCTTCATACTGGATTCAGTGTGGACTTTCCCCACTGTGTCTGTATATCTAGAACTCCTACTTGTTCTTTACCTAATGTAAGTGAGCTGGCAACTCATTCACCATGAGATATGTCCTTTCTTTTTCTGATTATTGTAGCACTGCCTGTTTTTTGCTTTCTTGTCTGTGAAAGGCTTTTCTGTATACTAGTGAATATGTAGTGACATAGTGTCTTTGAGAAATGCGTATAAAGAACTTAGAACTACTTTTTGGTCAGCAAGCCATTGCAGAGGCATGCATGGCCTCTTCCCTGTGGTTCCCTCTCCATTACATGTCCACAGGTAGCACATATACACACAAGGGACCAAATGTGCATGCAAGGGAAAAATTGCCCTGTGGTTACTAGTTACACACGCAGTCTGCATCAAGCTGTCGTCTCTCCTGTCAGGCTCCTAACCATGCAAGTTTGTGTTGGGATAACTGGCTTGTAATTGGTTTTTTATTTCTGCAGAAATGTAATCCTTGTAAGAGAAAGTGTTACTATGGTATCCATCTTTAATTGGTGTGAATCTTACCGACTCTCCAAGCTAGATGTGCAAGTCTTTCAAAAGTGACATCTGAAAGGAGAAAAAAGGGGACAATTATCTTAGTTTTGATGTTGGAGAAGAACAGCATTTCTTCTAGTTGTTTAATACTTAGGATCTTCACCAGTATAACTGGTGAGATTTTGCTGTAAGATTTACTGCTTCTGTTCCACTGCTGCTTGTGAAATGTCTACTTGTATTGGTAATTTGAGCCAACGTGGATGTGAAGCACCATCTCCCTTAACCACAGACTAGCTCAGGTCCTAGTGCCATGACTAGCACTTAGAGGGGCTGTGCCCCTCTCCCAGCACCCTTGTTATGTGTAGACAAAAAGACTTTGCTGGTGAAGGGTGGGGTGGATGTGACTTGATGTTGCATAGAGGGTCAGAAAGTCTGTGCTCTGGTTGAGGTAGTCACAGCAATGGATGGTGCATGCTCCTACTGGGTCTCAAGGCAAAGTGCAACAGGTTAATCTCAGCATTTCTAGAAGTCTGAAATGTGTCTGGTTGGACCAGCACACCAGTTATCCTCAGGACAGGCCATAGGAAAAGGTGCTATATTTTGGGGCATCTATTTGTTTAACTAAAAAAATAAATAATTCTTTAGGTACAGTTAACTGCCACAGCTGTTGTCAGAATCTAGTCCTTAATATTTAAGGAAAAAAACTAAATGGGAGAGCTTTTCTGTAATCCAAATGTGCTTGGTGTGACCTAGCCTCGACATCATGGTGATGCGCTGTTTGCATTCTCTGTTTGGTGTTCTCAAAGTTGGACCAGACCCCTTCTAAACTGTAAAGCATTCTGCTGCTGACTGCCCACATGGGGGAAGCACAGGTTGCTCCCCCACTTCTACATAGGTTATCATGTCCTTTTTTCTTTTCAGCTCCACATGATATTCTCCCAAATACTTAAACATTTAGGAGGCATGATTTCTACTCCTGTGTGTCCTGTCAAAGTCTGGACCTATGTGCAGAGTGGGTATAAGGACCAGTGTGGGTATAAGGAACTGCCATGTAAGGATGGGTAGTGTTTGTGCAGGTGCAAATACATGCAGAGGGGCAAAGTAGAGAAGGTCTGAGTGAGATTGCCGATATCCTTTTTGGTGCTAGCAAGGATACACAATTGGATTGGCATTGGCCACCAATAACGCTTGTAAAGAACATTTGACATCTTTGTGTTCATGCTCTTTATACTTTGCAAATTTCTGACCCCATGCATTCATCTTGTTGGGCTATATTACTCAATTTTTTGCCTTCTGACAAATCTGTGATATGACAAATTAGTGGTGACAATCTGAGGCATCTTTAAGAAGCAAGCACTATTTAATAGTTCTCACTTTCACCCAAAGGCCTCGGAGTGCTCTGTTAAGATGTCGTTAGGAGCTGGTGATGCAAATAATATCCCAGTCAAAATACGTGCAGAGTGTGCAGCGAGAGGAATTGAATTTCTCTCTGTAGAACTGCTTCTCATCCGGTTTGACAGCCCTGGGGTGAGAGATACGTCCCTCATGATTTTCCATGCCTGTGCCTTTCTTCCCTTGAATTTTATGCTGCCTTTTAATTTTCTTTGGGTTTTGCCCACAGCTTGTTGATTTTTAAGCAAAACCAGCATACTGCTCTAAAGCCCATGCCTTCTGTCATTTTATTTACTTTTCCATGAATTCTTCTGGAAAGCTTTGTCTGAAGTTGGAATGACACTTTAAATTTTGTGATCTGAACATTCCGTTTATGGTGGAGGTTTCAGTTGCTCAGGTGTCAGGTATGGTCCTGAAATTAGCTTTCTCATGCCTCTGCCCTTCAGCTGCAGGGGCCTTAAAGCCTTGGCACTGCTCAGGAGATGGTGATGTTGCTCTTTGGACTAGTCCAGAGTAACTTGATCAGAGGCTTTTCATGTCAACTTTACTACTGGAAGAAGGTTTATACAAAGTTGGGCTTGTGTTTTATTTTTGATCTTTTATTGACAGAACAGATTGCTGTTGACGCAGCTCATCATATGCTTTGCAGTAGTGAACTGTGCAGAAACTGTGGAGGATGTCCCTAAAAACAACAGCTTTGCAAAATGCTCCTTACTGAGAGAAAAGCAAAAGGCTCCTTAATAAAAGAAAAGTTAACGTCTTATTCAATTAAAGCAAACATTTATATGTGAGGAAAAATGGCCAGATCCATTTTACAATGATGTTAAAAGGCATTCGAGTGTCAGTAAAACAAACAAGAAAGAGTAGCAATTTATTCATCCATCAGAAACACAGCTGAAGCCTTCCAAACTTTATAAGATGAAACGAATATGTTCAACAAGGATTGCCATTCTGTTTGAATGATCAATTTATGCAGTCTCTCTGCATTACTGAGGGTGATGTTGCTTAAATGTCATATGATACATCAATCTTTTCATTTTTTTCCCCTTCTGGATTTTACCAATACAAATGTAGTTTTATATGAAAAAAGTGTCATGTTTTCATTATTCAATGTGTGATTTCATCCCTTATCTCTCAGTAAAACTGATGGAGAGCCACATCCCTCAGGTTAGAAAGTTGAAATCTGGTTGAAAGATTCAGGGGTCTCATAACACATGCAGTGTTTGCTTGCTTGTGTATCCTGATGTTTGAAAACAAAGCACTTAAATAGGTTTTCTCTGCCACAGAACTGATTAAGTTTTTTGTTGTTGTTGTTGTTGTTGTTGTTCCCAAATCTTTCACTTTGCTTCTTTAACATTAGCAAATTTAATTATTAACTTGCAGATTGCATCTAAGGCAGGAAAACATATATAACTAGAACTCACCAGTTGTAATAGACTTGCCTTTTTCAAGATGTGGTAATAAATATGCTTGAAAGGGAAGTCTTGACTAATAATGACCAATTTATAT
Organism: Illadopsis cleaveri; assembly: GCA_013399915.1. NCBI lineage: Eukaryota > Metazoa > Chordata > Aves > Passeriformes > Timaliidae > Illadopsis > Illadopsis cleaveri. Next base: position 117,822 of record VXBB01014376.1, read on the forward strand.
ATTTTAGAAGTAAGTAGATCAAGGCTAGTCTGTCCTGCAAGAATTATAATACATGAGCAGTTCCTGTTTTGGACCAAATGTGTGATTTCCACACAGATAGTTATTTATTTTTTCACTGGGAAAAAAAACCCAAAACAAAAAGCAAAAAAGCATGGTCATACTAATTGCTGTACAGAAATCTGGCAAATCCGTTGTTACTGGCTATGAAGAAAATAGTTTCCAAAATGATTAGCAATTACAAATTTCAGCGATGTTAACAACTTCTTTACATGGACTTCAAGGTCATATTAAAGTTAATAATTTTTAATGTGACTCCTGAAGTCATGCTCTAAGACATCTAAGTTTCTAATAGTACTAGAAGGGAAAAACCCTTTCAGTTCATAGAAGAGCACTTTCTACAGTTATATATGTAAGCACAAGCAATCATGGGCTTGGTTTCTTGTGGCTTTTTGGTCTTCTTAGTTCGACCACAAATAGCTGTTCACAATGACTCCCACGCACAGCTGCCGCAGGAGATGTTCAGTTCTCTCTCCAGGAGTTTCTCACTTCTGAGTGAGGGCTGGTCCAGCTCTGCGCTGCCGCCGCCCGGTTCCCATGGCCGCGGCTCCCGTGGCCGCGTGTCCTGCAGCTCTGCCTGGGGCCTTGGAGCTCAGCCCGCTGCTCCCTTCTCACTGCACTTGGCCAGTGAGTTTAGAAGGTATCAGATGAGCTAAGAGACTGCATGACTGCATTAGCTCTGCCTCGTTAGAACAGCTCAACATCACCCTTCATTAATGCTGACACCACCAGCTGTGCATAGCACAGAGTGTGTGTGAGGGGGGAGGCTGTGCAGGTCTGCATTCACAGAGACCACCAGCATCTGTCCTGGGCTGGCTAACATGGAGTGCAGTCAAACAAGCTGTTTGCAAGTGAAGAGCTCCCATTTACAAATTGTTTTTTTGTTAAGACTTCCATGAGTATTTAATTAATCTCCACTCTCCAAGGAAAAAACTCTTTAGGGGGGATACCCCGACATTTTAATTTTATGTATTTGTAGAAGGGAAACCAGGTAATTTATGAGGCTTCTGAATCAAGCACCAAGCCAGATCCATGGTTGTAAAGTGATTGGTTTGTGTTTGTCTACAAATTACACATGCTGGCAGAAAAATCAGCTTTTGTGGGTGTGAATATTTCTTAAATCATAAGAATTTTCATTAGATCATAACATTATTAGTAGACACTCCTTTTGTATATATATGGTATTTTTCATCTATCTTAAATAAGTGGTACAAATCAGGCATCTATCTGAAATTTCTTATCCTCTTCATAGGCGGCTGCTGTTTCTTCCTCTCTTGGGACAACCAAACTTTGCTTTTCTCCTACAAAATGTAGAAGGGCATTCCTCACTGAAGGAGGTGAAGGAGGACCTGGGCCATGGGCTTAGCGGTCCCAAAGGAGGAAACCCCCATTCCTGGAGAGAAGCTTGTCCATGTCTTGTGGCTCACCAGCCACCAGACCATAGCTGTGAATGTGCCACTCTTGGTTCTAGAGTGTCAGTAGTGCTGTTGATAGACATGGCTGAATAATTTCTTTATGTAGAGGGCAGCTCTTCTTGATTTGAAACATATGAGCTGCTTCTACACTCACAACTGCCTGGCAATATAGACATGAGCCCAACAGGAATCCTATCTAAACGCGGATACAGGAGATCCAGATAACCATCCTGAGAAGGCCCTTGAATTCCAGTGCTTCATTCCTCCAGTACAATAAGTAGCAATTCTCTCTTTTGTATTTTCTGAGTGTAAGCTCCTTAAGACAGATGCTGTGGTCTGTCACATGCATTTAAAGTACTTCATGTTCATGTGCTCAATCCAGCCCATGCTCAGCAGGCCCTTGATATCATTTGGAGAATCTAAGTATAATTGCCTGATTATTACATCTTATGGAGAAAATAGTACATGATTAGGCTATTAAAAGGTTGTGTACTGAGTAACAGGATGAAGATTGCACTGACAATTCAGGTTTTTCCTGTCTCTTGAGGGCTTAGATTTCCAAAGTCTAGTAAAGCAGAAATTGTTGTATGGATTTGTGTAGAGTGCCGTGCCAGCTGTATTTGAGGCCATATTGGAGACACAGTTTCTCTGAGAGCCAGGAAAATGGAAAGCAGCAGCAGCACAATGCAATTACCTGCTATGTGTATGTGACAGCAGAGAGGTGTTGATGAGCTGCTTTGCTACCTGCCAGAGAGCAAAGCTGTGTTGAGGCCAAAATGCATGGATATGATGAACCCTTCTGGTCTTGTAAAGCTACCAGCCAGACAAGGTTGTTCTGCTTCCCCTATTCTTAGCACCTGATTTTAATTTCTTATGTTTCTTAATTCTGTAATTAGATCACCATGTAACTTATTTTCAGCCATACTCTGTGCTCTTTGTCAGCCCTCATCCTTGGTCATTCTTTGAATTTTAAGATGAAAACTCTTATTTTCCCTTATGGAAGTGCCGGAGCTTTTCCTCCTTCTTCTTTTTTTTTTTTTTTTTTTTTTTTTTTTTTTTTTTTTTTTTTTTTTTTTTTTTTTTCCCCCCTCCTT
>VXBB01014376.1:120401-144117 GCA_013399915.1 Illadopsis cleaveri
TTTTTTTTTTCCTGTAACCTCAGCCTTGGAAATAGCTGAATCCCTTGAGCTAAAGCTTCCCAAAAAAGATCCTATTAGTCAGACGGTTATCATCAGGAATAGTTAGCCTGAATTGTTCAAAGTTATCCTGAAGCAGAGTATTACAATGGAAAATGTTAAGTAGCTTCCTCATAAGTGTGGCTACTTGTGCTGCCAATAATATCCTTGTAGAGAATGTTCTTGTGCTAGCTAAATTAGATTAACCAGGAAATTTGCTCATTCTTTAATGTCTATCAGATTTGAGACTTCCAGGCTTAAGTCTGCTGCCACTAAAGCTGATGGTGAAACTGTTGGATTCTGTGTGAACGTGGACTTTTCAGGGGTGATGTCAAAATTTTGTACTGTTGAAATCTGTGAGTATTAAGAATGTAAGAATATAGGCATTACAGTGTACTAAAGAGAATGGCCTTCAGACCACACTTAAGTGTGAACAAGAATGTGTATGACAATTCAGTCAGTTTTAACCTTAGCTTGTAAAAATCTCTAAGTGTATTAAGAACATAGGACTCACCATGGCTTCTGGTAAAATTATATTTTTAATATTGCGGAAAAAAAATTGTGTGATGAAGGGTTCAATTCAATTTTTCTGAATGCTTCATATATCTGAAGAGTTACAACTCTTGGGAGAGCATAATGTAATATCTAAAGTCATATTGGTATTTAATGTTTTGTCATTGTAGTTCTGCTTTCAGCCTGTGCACCTTATTCCATTACCCTCAGATATTCTGTGGTATTATTCAGATTTAAATAGCTTTTACTTCTCTCTGGCAAGAAAGCAATTCCGAGTGTATTATCTGCATTGTTTTTTTAAGGAAACTGATAATATGAACTGCTGCCCTTTTCAGCTGGAGATGGCTGCCTGGTGGCACTATTTAATAGAAGGTAAACAAGTAGGGTCTTGGCATATTGCCACTTGGGTGTATAATATGTGCTCTACTCCTGAGAACAGGTGAGACATTTGCAGATTTAAAATACTGAGCTACTTTGTCCTGTATTTTGTATGTTAGGCAATTTTTTTTGTCCCCATGAAAATCTAGAGTATCTTGAATGCTCTGTCATGTTGACTTTGAGTCCCCAGAGGCTTTTCTTTTTCAGAGCTGAATACCTGCTGTGCCAGAGTATGGGACAGTCCAGAGCTGTCTTTGGGAGCAAGTAGTTCAGAGGGATGAATCATTGCTGGGATAAGTCACCTCGGTGGACTGTGGTACCCCAGGTACCTGGAGTACTTTCTGTGTGCTGTGCTGTGCGTGGCACTGGGAGCCTCAGGCTGGGAGCCTCATTTTTAAAAAAGTGTCTGTGACCTGAGCCACTCTGCCCAGCCTGTGGCTGTTCCAGCAATATGCCAAGGAATCTGGAGGGAGGGAAGTTTCAGGATACCCTCTGTACCAACACTTCCCCAGTTTGAAAGCAAGAGTTGATGATGACTGAAGCCAACATTTTACTGACCATTCATGGAGAGTAGAAGCCTGTTCCTGGCAGAGGAGATCTAAAATGTCCAGGGGCAGCAGTAACATCCAACCCATTCATATCCATCATACAGAGAATTCACAGTAAGTGCTCATACTTGACCACCTTGCAAAGTGATCACTTCAGCTGCAAATGAGCTTCTCTCTTTCAGATCACTCTGCTGAGCTAAATGGAAGAACCTCTTTGAAGCTTGTTCATGGCTGATTTTAATACCAGCAGTGTTATCTTTTTGTATGGGGCTTTAATTGTGCACATCCCATTAGTGCTAATGGAATTATGCACCTGAAGTCCTGCACATGAAGATGAGACTATAAATCCAGGGTTGCAACCTCATTAAAGTTGTTTATTTCACATGTAATAGCCCTTTTGCCACCTTATATATATATACCTTAATTCATTGCTTTATTTGCCCCTTTGAATGAAGTTTTCTCAAGATCATAACTGCCTCTTCTGTGCCATGCCCTGAGATGACCACTCATACTTTTCACCATCGCTATTGCTCAACATGGCAAAAAAAAGCCCAGACCCACCTCCTGTGAGACCCTGATACAGAGAAACTATTTATTTTTAAAAAACCTTTCAGTTCTCACCAGTTCTTGCATTGTTTTTCATTGTGAGTGATGGGAGATGCTGCTAGGCTATGCCATTTCTCAGAGCAATTTCCCATTGCTTTTGGTGATAAAGCTCTATTCAATACTTCCGTGCAGGTGGTGAGGGCAGGGCACAGTGCAAGTAGGGGCAGCAGTGCTGGGCTTGTGCTGGAGGAGGTGTGTGTGTGCATCAAGGAATGAGATGCTCTGGCATCTGGGCCTGAGGTAAAGGCAGGGGAAAAAGAGAAGGTGGGAAAGCCAGGAGAGAACTGGGGTTTGCAGAGCTGAAGATGGCTAACTTTAGTGAAGAACAAGTGTCCACAACCAGGGGGATAAATTTTCCCCAGTGACAAAAGCACACTCAGGTGTAACCATTTCACAGAATTTCTAGGTTGGAAGAGACCTTCAAGATCATCGAGTCCAACCCATGTTCCAACACCTCAACTAGATTACGGCACCAAGTGCCNATTTACAAAACCATGGCGGTTTGTGAACAGATGGAGTGTACTGTTGGCACACAGCCTCTGTGGGCTGCTGGGCAGAGATGTTTGCTCTAGTCCCACAGGAGGAGACACTTCTGACAAGTAGGTACCTTGGTCTTCTGCTTTTTTGTCTTTTCACCCTGAACCCTGTTCATCACTGAAGGATGATATATGCAGGAGTAACAGGGCCTTTTCTGATTAATCACAAATTGTGGATAGCGGGAAAAAAGTTACATTCTAACAGCCTTTGCTTTGAACTTCTAAATTTTTTTTGCAAGGATGATTTTATTCACATGAAAAGCTTTGTAGTCTCCAGGCCAAGGCTTTCTCTAGTAGTCAGCTAGAGAAAGTCTAGTTCATCAGCTGAGTGCCCATCACAGGTTGCCCTGACACAACTGGTTTGCCAAAGACATGAATTGAAGACTGAACTCTCAAAAGGGTATATAAAAAGAGTAATGGCTATTAAGAATATACATCATTTCTGACATGGAAGGGTTGAAAAACCTGCTTTAGGTCCATGTTTCTTGGTTTGGATTTGTATGAATGTTGTGGTTTTGGCAGGAGGACACTGGGGCTACAGGGAGAACTGGGAAAGTAAGTGCCTGTTCTTTGTCCAGCCTGGTATTTCAGAGGATCTGGGGCCAGCTTTAAAACAGGATGTGTTTCAAAAACACAGGTAGGAAGGTGATAATTAAAAGGGTAAGCAAAGGGGGGTCATTTTGGAATGTCTTAGTGAGGGAGAGGAAAGGGAAGGAATTAGGAAGACGCAGAGCTATTTACCTGCCTTAACAAATCTGAGGAAATGACTTGAGGAAATGCCCATGTGTGAGGGAGACAATCAGGGCAGATGGAAAAGTGGGTTTTCATATTACTGAGTGGGAAGATTTCTGCCTGAATGCAGCTCAAACTAGGTATAAGTATGAATGAGAGCGGACTGAAACCAGTGATGAGTATTCTTCTGCAAGTGGTGAGACTATGCTGATGACCTGGGAAGAGAGAGTAGGTCTGTGTATCTGTGTAGGGCAATGCTAAGTGGAAATGGACTTGGTGGAATAGGAAACTTTTTTCCTCAGGTATTAGTCCACAGATGACACTTTATTCTGGAGAACTGGAATGTGTCCTCACCACTTATATCTGCAAACCAGAGCCCAACTGCTTCACCAAGGCTCCTGAACCTATCACATCCCCCAGCACCATCTTGCTGTTGTCCAGTGACTGCTATTTCTGTTTATGTGTGTCTCTTTCAGAATAAGCTTTACTAGCATTGCAGAGCTTCCCCTTCACTGCTGCACACAGTTTGCAATACTCAGCTCACAGAGTCAATTTGCAAGTGTAGTTATCCTGGTTTGAAATATCTCATTTGGAGATAGATCCAGATGAGACAGCAGAAGTATTGAACTTCATGTTGTGACTCAAAACAATGACCAAAATAGAACTCCTTTACACATTTATTTCCATTTCCATGTTCTTTTCTTATTTAAGTGAATAATTAGGATAGAAGTTGCTCCCAAGTATGTGCTTCACCCAAGGTTGCATGGTACCCTGGGCAACTGAGTCCCCCTTAGAGATGTTTCAAATTAAAACTCTTAGAATTGAGGTGTACTGAATGCTTCTATCTGCTTCATTGTGATAAAGGCATGCCTGCCCTTGGCACACTTTCAAGCTACAGCATTGCAAATGTGGCCAGTATCCAGGCACAGCTCTCCCTCTCCCCATCCATAACTGAGACCATAATTTCCCAACTGTCCCTTGGTGCCCTACTGGCAAGGCAAGCAGCTATGCCAGCAGTACAGTCATTCAATTTGTGCAAGCCTAGGGAGACCATGAGGACCCTTCAGTCAAGGACTCTTCAGTGAAACTGCTGGCTCTACTCCTTTTGTGATAATCACAGACATTTATCTATTAAAAGAAACAAATTCAGACACTATCAGTTTGTACTAACTTTTTGTTCTTCTGCTTAGATCTGCGTTTTGTTCCAGAAGCTGTACAGTTTTTTGTAATTTTTAAGAGGTTTTGTTTTTGACCAAATCAGCACAATGTAGTAGTGACAATAAAAATCAGGCCATTTTATTTTAACATCTGACTGTGAATCATGTTTGACATTGGCAGGGAACAAATGAAGGCATTCTGGTTTTTCCCTGTGAATTGAGGGGGGTTTTGTTGTTTTTTTTTTTGTGGGGGGCGAGAGGAGTTTTTCTTGCTCTTTGGTTAGAGTGTTTTTTGGTCATCTAGGTCTGTAGTGTGCTATGCAGAAAGTTCATCCCATGGTTCCTCATGAAACTCTCCTGATTGTGGGTCGGTAGGATAAATATTTAGCAATCAACTTGGCAGGGGTAGTGCTGCTGGGAGCCACCACCCAGGGAGCATCCCACCACCTACTCCCAGAGAAGATCCAGCAATACTGGTACTGCTGAGATCCTGGCTGCCATGCTGCCTGGATTGCTGCTTGCTGGCCTGTGCAAGCCCTTTGATGAGACCACACAAGTTGCCTTTGATCTAGAGTCTACCACCTGCCAAGGGCTCCTGTGTGTCACTTGCCCCCAGAGTGGTTCATCTCAGCTGCCTTTTGCTGCCTGTGTTGGACCTGGTCTTCTAGTGCCTCTGTGTGAAGTGTGTGGTGGTCAGGGGACCAGATGGAGACGTCCACTTTTTGGATGGGATGTTTGTGCCCTGAGCTCTGCCGACTGCAGAGGAGTCACAGGGTAACCTCTCAGGTGCATGCAGACTGTCAGTCCAATGCACATCTCCCTGGTACCTCCACTGAGATCACAATATAGTTGAGGTTCCTACCTTGTTTTTCCCAGCTCATCCAATATCTTTTGTACATAGATGAGATCTGTCTCTTCATGCTGGGCATGTGATACTCTGAAACCCCTGAATTTCCCTGGAAATGGGAATAAAGCAAGTCTGAATGCAAGGAGTGCTCTTGCTGTGCTGTGCCACCCTCCCCTGTGTCTGCCAGCAGGTGTGCTTCCATGTGCTCTGAAAGTGGGGTGAGTCCCCACTGATGATCAAACTCTGAAATCCTGAGTGTGCCCGTCCTAGTGAGACAATTGTTTGGTTACATGAAGTGTATCGTGCTGTTGTCAATATTTTTTAATAGCTACAAATATTTTCTATCAAGTTTTATTAAGTGAGACCCACATACTTCTCCCAGCTGTGACTGCGGTCTGTTCCTACATAGCTGTTCACCCCGCCCTTGCTCAGCAACACTTCACAGTCATGCTGTGGTGCAGATGAAGAATTTGGGTTTGAAGTTGGCAATCTGATTCCCATTAAAGCTGTATGGAAATTTGCCACACACCTGCCTAGGAAGCTGGAATAAATAATTCAGTGCTATACAGTGATACCTAATAGCAAGCGGATAACTTGAAAAACCTTGTACTTGGTTCAGCTCCTCTGTGCTCTGTCTTTTCATGGCAAAAGAAGGAGAAAAACCCTAAGATGGACATGGAGAGGCTAGAAAGGGCTGTGGACCTTCTGAGCACGAGCTTTTAGCCCTTCTGAAGGGAAGGGAAGGGACTGACATCTGGTACAGCTGCGGAATGCAGCGAGGAGAGCAAACTGTGAGACCCACTGACGCTGGCTTGGGAGAGAGGCACCAGCGGGAACGCGGCTGAGTTAATTGCTACAAGTTAATAACCATACAAGGCAAAAAGAAGCGCATGTAAATCTTTGTGTCTGAACTCCCATCTTCAGAAATACCTTCACACTTTAGGAGCAAGTGTCATTAGTAGAATTTAGACTCTTCATTGCAAGCATTGCTTTTGCAAGGAAGACCACCTTTGCTCGAATCAGATTCAGAATCACAGAATATTCTGGGTTGGATGGGACCCAAAGGATCACCACACAAATCTATTAACCTTTAACTGTGGGAGACACTCTTGCTGCAAGCACGACTGATTTGCCCTCACTAGGATGCAGCAACATAAAGTTGTGTTGAAAGCCAGCATGCAGGAGCTGTGGGCAGAAACTTCCAGGTTTAGGTCCTGTGCTGTTTACAAGTCAGTTGATCATATTGGTTTCCTAGTGCTTTCTCATGTTTTTTTTTCTCTTTTCTGCATGCTTATGGACACCTGGTGATTAGTATCTGCAGTTAGAGCAAGTGGCATCAAATCTAACTGTTGTTGTTTCATTTTACATTTTATGGCTCTAGCAGTCTTAGCATCTCATTTGAGAGATGAAGCGATTGTGTTTTCCTCTAGGAGTTCACAAGCTGTATTTGAGAAAATAATCTTAACAAATATTGGTTTGCATTTAAAGAAAACTTGATTTGCATAAAATTGTGTCAGATTTTTTTTCTGCAGCATCTTTTAATTACCTTTCTTTCTTATTATTGAAAACTAAGTGATTCATGCCTCCGGGCTGATGGTGATCTGTAAGTTGCATTCAAGACAATATATCTAATTCAGCAAGAATGATGCACTGACTCCAAGACACAGTGCAGCCTGTTAAAAGTGATAATCTAATCTAAATGATAAATATTAATAGATTAGGATGTAGTAACTTCAGAATTGCAGTTTGTGACTGGGCTCATGAGCTTCAATGACAACTCCCTCCCTGTTGTCAAACCTATATCTGCACCTGAAGCACAGCAGAATTGCATCTGTTATTATCACGAAAACCTAAACCTTATCAATTGCACAGAGACACCTTTTAATCTTCTGCAACCTGTTTACACATAGACTTGCCTTTGCAGGCCTGGTCTTGAAAAGGGGGGAGAAAAATTACCTCTTGGATGGCACCAGATAAGCCAGTCCGAGCTGAAGAGCTGCCTCACTGCAGACCTGCTTTCCCTACTCTGGTGGCTGTGGGCTCTGTCCCTACCAGGCTGCCCCAGGTGAGGAGGGACCCGGGGAGAAAGAATAACCCGTCTCTCCACAGTCTTGCTGTCACAGCAAGCAGGAGGGTGGCTGTGTTGCAGATAGGAAGAAGATTTGCCGCACAAGAAGGTGTCATTCCCTTAGTGTTGCTTCCCAGTGCTGTAAACTCCCTGGGCCAATGTAAATAATAGATGTGAATTAAACAGAAGTGGTTTCTACTATTACATAGTTATTGTAACTATTTCCAAGTTGTATGTCAAAGAGATTTTTCAGGCATGCCTGTGCTCAGAGGGAAACTGTAGGTAGATCTGTGTGCTCAATTTCAGCATTAATCTTGGGACAAGTAGGTAACAAGTAGTCTCTCAATGACATTACAGTATATTGTGTTTACGATGTCAGACTAAGGCCGTTCTGATTTTTTGACTTCTATAAAACACCCCATATACTGTACTAGGAAATAGTCATTTTTTTACATATGATGTGCCAGGTTGGTATGGTTAGACAGTTTTGGTACATTTCCAAAGAAACTAGACTTCTGGGATTTTTTATTTCATTCCGACCAATGCAATCTGATCTACTGCTGGTCCCATGTGAAGCCAGTTTATGTACCTTTGGCCACACAACTCCACATGATTACTAGCTGACTTTCTTGGCTCTTAGAAAAATTGTCAGGCAATATTTTGATGTTAGCTCCCAACAAGAGAAACAGGGTGCTTGCTGGTAATTCTTTAAATACAGGGTAATTAAAAAAAATTAAAATCCCTGAACTACATTTTTCTTATATCTGGGCAGTTATAAGATGCTGGTTTCTTTATTGGGGAGAAACAATGTTCTTTTACTCCTAGCTGGAGACTGGAACAGAGAACAGAGAAATCTTTACTAATAAAATCTATCAATCAGCTCAACATGCATGCCCAATAATTCCTCCAGGGTCATGCAAATTGCTCACTGGAAAACTGCATAGTCTGTCATACCTGAAAATATCTCTAGATGTTATTATTTTTCAAGCTTTGTTTTCATTTGGTGATGTCAGGATGCCAAATTTATGAATGATGTGATCCTTTCACCTTTTGTTTAGCTACTGGATGAGCTGCATTTCTCAGTTGTAGCTATGGTTTAACTCCATTGCCCTGTAGACTTTCCAGGGTCAGGCATTTCTTGTCATGCTCCTGGGCAAGGATCCTGGGTGGGGTGATTCTGCAAGGGCAGATGAAACAACGTAACTTCTGGAGTGGTAGCACTGCCCACCCGGCACCTGGGCGCAGTGGGTCCAGTCCTGCCCCTGTAATGCTGCTGACAGAGGGCTGGGACCATGGGCTTGGGACCAGGGTAAGAGTATTAATTTTGAGTAAATTTGAAAAGCATATTTGGCATGTTACTAGCCAGGGAACATTCTGCTGGTAATTTCTGTGGGATGGAGGAACAGTGGGGAGGAGGTGGCACATTCCTGATTCAGTGGAAAAGACTCAGGCTTTGGGGGCCCAAGTCAGAGCTCTGCCCTATTTCATAGAAGCTAAATGAGCTTTTCTCAATCTTTTAATATCAAAGGACCTACAAGGTTTTTTTGATCTGAGCACCAGCAGCCAGGGAGTGAGCGGTGCCTGTAGGCAGGCACTGACATAAGCGCCTGCCAACTGCGTGGGATGCTGTGTGTGTGTTTTGGTTTAGCTTCTTAATTATTTTTCTGCAATCAGTTCCCGGACCACCTTCTGGTGCCTTACGGATTGTAGATTGCCCATGGGCCCCACGGAGCAATGCTGAGCTGGATGACTATTAAGAGCTTGGCTGCACCAGAGGCACTGTGGATGAAGGATTTATGTGCTGTTACATATATTCCCTGAAATAATCACTTCTGAAGTACTGATATTGATAAGTGGCTGAGGTGGAATTTGTGTTCCTATCTAGTCCTACATGCCTTGTTTTGCAATTATCCACCTTCACTGGTTTTCTCATGTAGACTTAAATTTAACAATTATTTCTTTGCAGCGACCTACATTAATTCAGACATTGCATCCGAGGGTTTAATCCAATGTGTGCATTTCAGGTGAAACGTTAGAAACCTTTCAGCATCTGTAATAATTTTTCTGTATTAAATGTAGGAATTTTTTAATTTAACATTAAAAAAATACACTTTGGTTGTATGGGCCAGCTTCAAAGTGGCTGCAGGCAGGAAATTGAAAGCTGGGTACTCTCTTCTAGCCCAGTGGAAGAAAAAGTTTCACAGCAGCTGGACTTTAAGGCCACCTTAGTGTGGTCTTGGTTTGCTGAGCTTGCTGCTTCACAGAGAACCCAATCTCCTTCCTAGGGATGCATGAAACTGTCAGGAGACTGGTGAGCATGACTTTGCCCTTCAGAGAACTGTGTGCTGCTGCTGCTGCCCCGTACCGCAGCAGTGGGGTCTTTCTAGGGATATTTGTTTTCTCTTGTGTCAAGTCAATGACAGCCCATGGACACTGGGGTCGGTAGTTAGTAGTTGGTCACAGCTTAAACTGACAATCCCAACCTGCCCTGAGGAGGAGTTGGCAGATGCACTGGGTGTCTGGCAGGAGGGTGCAGGCCTGGGGCACAGCACGGGAAGTGACTGATTGACATCACATCATTACCCTCTCTAAATTCCTGTAATCAAGGTCTTGGGCAAATGCTAAGAAGAAGCTGCTTTTGCCTCAAAAAGATGTCATGTGCCAATATTTAATGCACAGCTCATGGCTTCAGGCTGAGACCTGCTGGTCCTGCAGCAATGACAGGTTCTCCCACTTCCTGCATCCACCTGCACAGTTCCCAGGGCAACAGAGCTGAAGATACCCACCTAGGAAAGGTGAGTGATGATATGATTACAAAAAAGAAAAGGTAAATCAATCACTATGTGTTAAAAGGGTAATTAGTGAGCAGGTTACCTCTTGGTAGCTGAGCATTTGATCTGTTTGATCAGGCCAGTTTTTTCAGGAGTGGTTGATGGTCTGTAGTTCTTGATCTCTCCAGTACATACATCCCGTTTTGTGGGCAACTGGCTGAGTGATAAATCTGGCTATGCTGCAGTGGAGCTTAACCCTGCTTGTGAACAGCCACTGTAAAAACATTTGGGGCATGTGCTGCATTTTAAACGTTGATGTCATGGCCGTTTTTGTTGCTGTTTCAAAACACTGGAAGAGACAAGGCAACAGGATTATATAGTTTGCCGGCTCTCTTTTGCTTGTTCCTAATCTTAAAGTGATTTTTCTTTTCAGTCATAAATAGCATTCTTTTCATTTTCTTTTAATTTTGCTGCCGCTTTGGATGTCAGATCTGGTTTATATACTCGGTGTACACACACATTCCGTAAAAGAGAGGGATCCTGCTGTTTTGCTCAGGCACTTTGCAGCCCATTCCTCACAATAGCAACAGCAAATCTACTCAAAAAGCAAATCTTTCTGCCCTGCCAAGTGCATGACTTTCAGCAGCACTGGGGGAGACAGCATTGGACTTCTGTACTCTCCTCATACCTTACCTGTCCCATAGCTAAGGAAAACTAAACTGTCCCTCACAGATGAGCAGCTGGGATTTTTTTGGTCAAAGGAGTAGATGAGAGGGGAACACTGCTCACCTGCCCTGTAGGAATGTGTTCTTTCCTGTAGATGATTGAAAAAATGATGGTGCAGCAATTTTCTTGTGTGACCCTCAATGTTGATATTTTCTTTAAGTATCATTTTCTGTGAGCAGAGACAAATCTTGGGTTTCTTTTTGTGTTAGAAGAAGGCAATTTTCTAAGTAATGCTCTAAGTGTATTGAAGAAAAGAAACTTGAGAGTTTTTCAACTTCAAGGCTGAAAACCCTGAAGGTGAACAAGAAGAAACCCACAGGGTATTATTATCAAGACAAACAAGTAAGCCAACCAACTAACCAACCCAACAAATAAAGACCTGGTCCAGTTTCTGGTGAGGGATGGCAGTGGTGTGGGCGTGTGTCTGTTGGACTGACTGATGCTGTCAATAACTCCCTCTGTTTCTCCTCCTCCCCCTTGTCTTCTAATTTTGTGGATGATATTATTATAGCTGCTTCTTCTTGGATATGTTTGGTGTTGGTGTAGGGGAGACACCAAGAGAAACACCATCATCTCATTGGCTCTGGGCTTGGCTGTGTTGTTCCGCATATGTTTCTCGCTTGCTGGCCGTGCTGCTGCCTCCCTGATTGCCTCTGTTCTGGGTCAGTGGGCTCAGCAGCTTGGGAGGGCATCAGGTCCTTGTAAGGCTGATCTGCTTGGTCAGGACACTTTTACAAATGTGCCTTACATTGATCTAATTGTCCTCTGCCCTGAGAGAGCTGACAGCCTGCAGACCTTCCAGAATGTGCCCTTCCCTGCTTTGTGGCTTTTCTTCCATCATTTTCCATACCATGTCTATCTTTTTCACTGCTAGAAGAGCTTAAAATTAGAGCTGGGAATGGAGATACTGTGGTTTTATTAAGAGGATCTGATATTGTTATTTACTTTCCCCATGGTTCTTCTATTAGTGACCATTGCAGCTCATGCTTTATTTCAATCTGACATTTAACAATTCATTTAAGAGCTATGGATGCTTAATTTCAAGCTTTGCCTGAAAATATCCACAAGATCTAAATTGCAAGTTGCCAAAACCAGTAGCCCTGTAGAGGGGAAGCTGCTGCAGCTCCACAGCCTCAGGCCCAGCCAGCTGTGACACTGAGCACATGCTCCCAGTAAGCACATGAGTGCACACACATACCTGTGTGCTCAGCCTGGAAATAACACCAAGTAAAGCAGACAGAAACACATAAACAGAGCACAAATGACCTAATCCTGTCGTCTTCTCAGTCCTATGCAGTACCCCAGAGATTTGCCCCTGTGGACTCATGGTCTGAGTCTTTCCTAGCCCCCGGGGCTGATGCTCTCCTGGGACAGCCTTGGAGGAGCTGGGACAGGGTTTCATGTCTCTGACTGAGGCGCCACTGGTGTCTCTATGCTCTTCTGTGTGGGTGTGAGCCTTTCATCATAGAACTGAACAGGTTATTTCTGGAAATAGAAATGGTACAGAAATACTAGAGATTACTCAAGACTTAGGCATGTTCAGAAATGTCTGAGTGACTTAGCAGCCTTGCATCCTTCCTTGGTACTTAAAAACATAAAACTCATCAAAAAATGGTTGCTGTTTGTGGTCCCAAGTTGCTTTTGAATTTACTCCTGTTTTGACTAGTATTGCACAAGCTGTAGATTTTGTACTATGAAAGCTGCTCCCAACATAACAATTTATGGTGAAACTGCAGCATATTATTTAGAAAGATAGAGACTTTGATTCAGGACTGGATAAATAATGAAAAATTCATCACACCATTTAGCAACTTGTACCAACAGCAACTTTGGTCTAACAGACAGTGATTTGTCAAAATCCACTGTCTAAAAACAAATTGAAATGTTGTGCTGATTGACGGAGCTGTAGTCAACAACATTCAGTGTAGAAGAGGATATTTTCTTCCCTGTGTGCTTGTTAGATTAAAGAGCTCTCAAGGATCAGAAGAAGTGTCTGTCTAAGGAACAGAGGCATCTGTGAATGGTAGGGGTGTAATTTCCTACCCGCCTCCAGTTACACTCTCTTGTGATCCATCTGTCTGTGAAGCTATCAGGTATTGTGTTTTATAATTACTGCTTGTTAAAAATATCATCTTCATTGTAAGTTTAAAAAAGGAAATCTCAACAGACCCTCAAAAAATGAAAGCGAAGCTACTTCCAGGAAAAAACAACAACTTTTAATGAGAAATAGATTAAAAATGGGAACACCTTACACAAAGATTTGATTTTAAAAACCCCAAACAAGCCACGTAGAGCATTTCAATGATAAAAGAAATGTACGTGCTTATGAAAATGTTTTATGTCAAGAGAGTGCACTAAAGTGTTTAGATGAGATGTCTCAGTATAATTGCAGGATGAAATCGAGAAGTGTCCTTTGCCTGTTCAGGTGCAAGACTGAACTCAGAGTTTGACCTTCAAGGTAACAGCTGTGTTCAACTCCCTTCATCTGGGAACAAAGTGGTGCATCAAATTGATAGAAAAGATGGATGTACTTGTTAATGGGATCTGGGTCTCCTTAATAAGTGCCTGATTTCCCTGTAGAGCTGATTTTAGGCAGGAAGAGCAGGTGCCTCACAGCCCTGGTTTTCCCTTCAGCCAGATGAGAGGGGACACTGCTCGTCCCCTTCCAACACACCCAGATTTGCTTCCCACAGAAAGAAAAAGTGTGGCTGAGTTACCTTAGGAAGGACTGGGAAGCTCTTTACAGGCCCTTGTTAAGGATATAGCCAGGACTGACATTTAGGAAGTCTCTGAAGGCATGTCATTTCCATGATGAATATATAAGGAATTAGAACAAATGTTGTATTTAGCATTAGAGGAGCCTTAATTAAGTGAATTGCTCCTACCTGGACCAATTATCACCTCAGTGACGCTGAACTGTTAAAGCAAGAAAGAGCATTATGAGGTAGAGGGACTGAAAACTCATGCATAATCCTAGTTACTGTCATGGCAAGACTCAGTGTGTCTCTGATTTAACAACAGAATTTAGCCTCTCTTTATGGATGAATACAGATCACATTCCTTATCCTTGTTCTGGTATCACCATTTGCTTCTACAGAAAACTAGATGTCCCCAGCCCAGCTGAAGTATGTGTCTGAGAAAAAAGGACTCAGCTGATACTGTCTACTCCTTCCATTTTATTCCTAGTTGCTTCCTGCTTTCTTTTCTTGGTTCCTGTTCACCCATATTAGGAATCAGTCATCCAGAAGTTGTAAAATTACAACATTTGCTCACATGCCCTCTCTTAAAGGGGCTGATCCATCTATACCAATGACACCTTGAGAGGCCACCTAAATCCAGCTGGCCTTGTCCCTTCCTGCAATGCTACATGCCAAGGTTCCTTGGGGCAAGCAAGCTCACTCCTCATGTCCAGGCATAGACAGACAGACTGGAACATGTTGGGCAGACCTACACTGCAGCGATACAGAGTCTTGGATGTATGTCTGGGAGAGAAGAGAGTGAAATGACCAACTGTGGTTCATGGCCACGGACTGATTATTATTTTGGAACTAAGGCCATAAACTCTGATGTTGCGTATCTTCAGCATGGCACCTTCAGTGAAGCCGTACCAATTTCCACAGGCTGATGAGTTACTGCTGTGTCTTAGTAACTGTGTGCCTATTCCTTCCTCTGCAGATGGTCAACATGGGAGAGAAAAGATGGGGTAGATTTTGACTCCAGAGTACAAATTGACTAGCTGGCATTCGAAGAAATAACCCTGAGCTTGCAGAGGCAGGGAAAGAGTTAAAAACTGAAATTCCAGTTTGGACATCAAGGGCAATCATGACTTTTACTACATCCTTCTGCTCAGCAAGTATAGTAACAAACTGGGTGGATGACAATCTCTCTCTGTTTGTAGAGACTGAAAATTATGGTATTTGCATGGCAATAAAATGTTGCGGGAATAAAAACAGCTCTCAGATGTTTACTGCTGGCAAACAGGGGGACTCTGAAAAAAAGGGATCACGTAAGGATTTATGTTTTGTGGTGGAGAAACTGACAGTAAAATATATTTTTTAAAAAGCCAGTATTCTTACCTGGTACCATGGGCACGCTCTGCTTCTTCATGGTTTCACCCTACTGGACTGTATTTCACACTCTGCAGAGGAAGTACACTTTCTTTGCAGAATGAGAGTGTGACAACTTCTCTCTCATCCTCTGCCCTGGAGGCTTGTTAAAAGGAGAAAGAATAACTGCATCTGGAAAGTGACTGGCTAAATTACCCAGGAGCCAAAGAATTGGGATAGTGTGAGGGGGGTTGATGTACAGTTTGTGGGTTACTCTAGCTGTTATCTCAAATGGCTCATCCCATGAAACTATGATGGGGTAACCAGAGGGTTACTCTACTTTTAGTCACAATTCAGGTGTTGCCCCTGGGGAATCTCTGTGCACTGAATGGACTGTTTTTCCTGAGGAAAAACTATAATTAAAATACTCTTTAAGCTCTCCTGTGTGTATATTCAGTCCCTGAGGAGCCTCCAGAAGCAAGTGCCCAGATGTAGAACTTCTGGGATTTCATCCACCAGGACACACACAAATATGTCTCCTAGGGCCATATGTGGGTTTTCCAATAAAAAAACTTCTGTGCCAGGGCTGTCAGGAGAGTAGAATGTGGGGGATGGACATACTGCCCTGGGGGGACATTGGGCGTGGCATGGCCCATAGCCACCAAGTCTTTCTGGTGGTCAGGGTGCCTGAACTGGGACTGCAAGACCTCCCCGTGGTAGTGGCTGGAAGCTGAAGGGGAATTTCTGCCTCCAGAAGGGAGCCAGCTTTTCATAAGGAAATAATCTCATACGACAGTGTGATGAATTTGTGTGCATGTATATCCTTGGCTACTGGAGCCAGTCCAAGCTACGTGTCTGTGTGCCATAGGCCCTCTGTGGCTCAGAGCAAACAGAGGATCCCTTTCAGCCTACGTGGTGGGGAACCATCCTTCTGGCATGAGGCATCCTGCGGTCATGGGTCATTTCCCAGGCTGGGCGTTTTGGCTTAACAATGCTCAGGAAAGGGACTTTGATTTTTGTTGGTTTATACTAGTGAAATCTCTGGAGAAAGAATGGTTGATTTTGTGCAGTTATGCTTAATTAATTTAATTTGGTAATGGCAGAGTTTTATTGGTGAAAGCCCTCTTTCTCTGGTGTACCCCTAAGAACCTGCCAGCACTGCTCTGCTCGACCAAGTCACCCCTACACAGGTAAGATCTGACGCAAAGTGGTGTTCAGGATCTGGCGGGTGCCCTTTGCTCTTGCATGGAAGGGTCTGGCAAAAAATATTCATCCACTTCAGCCCAGGAATGCTCCTCAAAGAGAAACAGCCATGGGGTGCATGGGTGACTGTGCCAGCAGCCATTCCATGGGGTGAAGCTGTCTGCTTCGAGTGGGCAGGAGGAGAAGGGCTCCCTGCCAGCAGAGCTGGCCTGGACTGGTGGGGTGGACTGAGCCATCTCTGTTCCCCACTCTGCGGCCACCCTGGCCTCCCTCTTTCCCAGTAGTTACGTCAGAGCCTGTGCACTTTGCCAGTAGGTTTGATACGACTGACTAAAAGCACCATTTTCCTGGTAAAACAAACACAGACTCCTTTTTAAAAACACCTTTTGATACTTTATGAGCAGGGCTGGTGTATGTAACCTATCAAGCCCAACATATGGCTTATTATGACATTTAGCTGATTAAAATAGTCTAGACATAAACTTGAGATTTCAAAAATGTTTAAGCTAAGTCCGAAATACATTTTAATGTACAGTAGATGTATACTGCAATTTGGGCCACCTGTGTCCCTGTAGGAATTATGGAGCAGGAAGTACTTTTGACTCAAGAAGTGTGTCTGAAAATTGAGGCTGTAAATTAACAACAGCTTGTCTATTAGATTATTTCACCCATAAAGGAGTCTGTATATTTCTAAATGCCTCATGATTTTCAATACCTTGCTGTTGTTACTTTTATTAAAGAAGGAGGTTGGCAACAGTCTGGACATCTAGGTCGGGCACACTTTTAGAAAATCACGGAATAAATAGCAGCAGCCAGCCAGACAGTGGTGAGGCATACCTGTGGCCACAAGAAGAGGAAACCCCAGCTTGGGCTGTTGGTGGGCATGGTGGTGTCAGTGTTCCCTGGCATCCAGGAGATCCAGCCCAGCTTGTTTCAGACACTGGGCTGCTGCTTGTTGGCTGTTCCAAAGCCAAAGGCAGGGCACTGTGTACACACCACCATGGACCATCTCTGTAAAAGGCCAGATAATTTACCTCTTTGTCAGCTTCCCAGACTCACTGCATAATTCACTTCATCATCTTGCCTGCCTCTCTCTTTTATTCTTCCTTCCTTCCTTCCAAGAGTTTGGTCTATTTATGGTTGTTCAGCTGTCTTTGGAAAGGCCCAGAATAGGAAAATAAAAGAAAAAAAAAATTCTGCTCCATGATCTGTCCCAAGCTTCCTTGAAGTGGCTTTCAAAGAGGGCAGCAATGAATCCTAAACACTTCTGGGAGGGAGCCATCTCCACAGACTCCTAGCAAGGGGCATCACATCAGGCTGAATAACCATCAGGGCATCTTCAGCAGGGGGGCAGGGCTAGGGAGAAATACCTACTGAGAAATTTCCATGAGGAGGAAGTTATGGCATAGAATATGCATTCTATCCCCCATAAATTGTTATGTAATTCCTATTTTGCTGAGCAGTTCTGCCAAACTTAGACCTAATGACTTGCACAGTGCATGAGAGTGGCCTACATGGGGTGATTATTTTGGCAGAGAGCTGTGTTATGTTCAGTCTGGTCATTATGCAGGGGTCTAGATACATTACCCCTCTGTGGTTCCTCCTCAGGAGAGGTCTGCACCTCCCTCCTGGACACTCCTGCCCTGCTGAACAGAATAACACTTTGACTAGGGTATGGGATATTGTTTCAAGGACAAGAAAAATGAAACCAGTCATGGAAACTCTTTTCACTTGAAGAACACAGGGTTATGGTTTGGTAGCTACTTCTTTTGCAGTCTTGCAACACCTCATCTGCAGGGTTGGTCAGTAGGCAACTGGCAAGTGAAGGTGGTGGAAGTTGTGTCCCTGCTCTGGGTCTGGGCTAAGACACAGGTGTCAGTGGTCCAGCCAAGGCTACTTGATGGTGAAAGGCTCTTGTTCTGCCTGCAGAGAGGTCTTCCTGTGACATTAGAGCTTGTGGCAAATGTTGAGGCTGCCTGCAGCATGGATGCTCTGTCTAGCAGCCCATCTGATATGCAAGAGCTAAGTGCAGAGCCCAGGTTATCTGAGGCACTTCAAAGGAAACCAGCTGCAGCCAAGTCGAGGCAAACACATAGGCACAAACCCTCAATCTCCTCTGAATCTCCCTCCTCTTCCCTGGTTTCTCCTCTGCGCTCCCCTTGCCTTGTTGGCTTGGCATTGCCCCATCCCTGTTTTGCAGGCTTGGTCCATCTGGCATGTTGGTTGCTAAATCACAGCTGGGCACTCCTGCCAGGACACTGGGTTCCATCTGACTGCCCAAAGGCCTCTCTCTCACCTTTTAATCCATGAATGAAAGTGAGCCAGGTGAAGGGGTATATTCTGGCTTGGCTGCAGGGTGCTTGGTGTCACTGTGTCAAGCACGTAACGTGACTGCTTCTCTCCACGTGCAAAGTTGGGTCAAACAGGCCAGTGTGGGCTGCAGCCAGAGCCTGTTTGCACCACAGCTTGGTGGGCAGAGGGCAGTGAGCAGGGGCTGCTGGGGGGAGGATGGACCCCAGTGGGGAGCAGGGCTGCAGCAGTCTTGGGGGACAGGGAGCAGTTGTCACTCTGGATCAGCTTCTCCCGTCCCAGAATGCGGCATATTAAAGCAATTAAGAAAAGCTCTGCTCAACACAGGGATTTTAAGGGGAAATATGAATGTAAGGATACAGCATTCCTCGATCAGAGGGGAGAAATAGCAGAGGGTAAATTAAGCACAGCTTGAATGAGCATAAGAAATAGATTAATTCCATGAGAATTTTTTTTCTTTCCGTTCTTTAAAAATTGTGGGAGCTAGGAAAACTAGCACATCTTAATTCCACTTGGTATGCAACCCTTTAGTCCTCTAGCCTGTCAGCCAGCATGCACTGAATTCAAGTGCAAGACATTCACCCTACAAACCCTTGGTGGGGGACCCCTCTCCCACACCCACCTCTGTATATAACCCTCTCTCCTCTTCTTGTGCTGCTGTGAGGACAAATACTGTGGACAAGGGAACTCTGGAAAATATACCAGGAAATTATTTGCTTGTATGTTGTGTTACTGGTTCAGAAAAATGAACAGAACAATGTTCTGCAAGAACAACATCACGTTCTCCTTCCAATATGCTTGTCAGAGAGGGTATCATCCATCAGTTCTGAGGCTGCACAGAACTTGATATGATGGTGTCTCTTTCTGTGCCTCAGGTGCTTAGTTTAACACAACCTGTACAGTAAATAATAGTGGAGTTTGTGGACTGAGGCTCACCAACTACTCCTGCTGTGGCTGATACTCAGCTCTTCTTGGTTCTAGGCACGAAGTTGGGCAGGACCTGTGAAATCCTGAGCTTTGCCTGAGTGCTCCTGAATTATGGGGGATACATTGCTCTCTCTCCTGCTGGATCCTGAGTATGGGCAAGCTCATCTGTCCATTGCCCAAGGCAGAGATCAGCTTCCATGCTAGTGCCTGTAGGGCCTGGAGTGTACTCAGAGCAGGTAGATGAGTCCAGAGATCTGAGTCCAGAGAGTTTGGGTGAAACCAGCTCATGTTCTCTTGCCTGTGGTGTGTGGCTACAGGCTGCTGCAGAGCTCAGGAGCTTGACTCACTCCCTGTACCAGGACGTACTGGTCCCTTGGTTCAGCCAGCCCCTGGCCCCCATCCTACCCCTCTATCCCTCAGGCCTCTGGGATTTTGCCTCTCCCAGGAAGGTCTGTCCTTGGGTTAGGGGCCTGGCTGTCAGGTACTGCCCCCACCACCAAAGGGCTTGGGAGGGCCAAGCCCCACAACTCTGCAATGGCACCTCTCAGGGACGGCTGGGCTGCAACAGTTCTGGCTTAAAAAAAAGATGGAAGAGTCAGGAAGAGGATAATTCTGGATGCTTACCATAGGCACTGCAAAAGCAGGAAAGGATTTGAAAGAACAGATGAAGCCTGTTGCCATAACATACAAATTGGTACATCAACCACTGCTGGACAAGAAATGCAAGTTATGGCTGGCACTCGACTCTTACCTCATATAGCTGCTGGGTAAAAGCGTAAAGGACAGCCTTGATTTTGAATCTCTTGGCTTTGCCTAACTTGTATTGCAGCCATAATACTAAGTAAATACATGTTTTCTGGGAAGATATTTTCTTTTTCTCTTTGGCAATGACAATTTTTGTTGTTTTCTATTTAATAAAATAACATATGGTCATAAATTGAGTATCATTTGCTCAACTATATAGATGTCTTTGTTGGAACTTGTCCAGTCTTCAGTAAAAGATATATTTAACAGGTTTCAAATACAGTATGTATTTAAAATGTGGTGAATAATCCTTAAGGCATTTTGAAAATGGTATTTAAGAAAAGTCTGTTCACAGTATATTTTGCTAACTTCCCTCGTAATGCACAGCTAAGTGTAATGTCTTCAGTGATGCACTCAGGCTATCACAAATGTTAAACT
The DNA here is from genome assembly GCA_013399915.1 of Illadopsis cleaveri. Classification (NCBI taxonomy): domain Eukaryota; kingdom Metazoa; phylum Chordata; class Aves; order Passeriformes; family Timaliidae; genus Illadopsis; species Illadopsis cleaveri. The sequence goes on from VXBB01014376.1 coordinate 140,988, forward strand.
CAGCAGGTATGTATGGAGTCCCAACCAAGAGCATGGTATGGAAAAAATACCCTCTGTGAGGCCAGGAGGCAGGGCTGCATTTCTGAGGGTTTCAGGACACCTCTTGGACTCTGTGTCATGGTTTGACACTGGCCAAATGCCAGACACTCAGCAAAGTCATTTGCTCACCCCTTCCTTGCTCTCAGCAGGGCACAGGAGAGGAAAAGAAAAAAAAAAAATAAATGAAGGGTTCATGAGTTGAGATGAGGATTGGGAGAAAACACTCTAAGGGCAAACACTCTAAGAGCAAACACTCTAAGGTTCAAATTGAAAAGTATACAGTAAATTTATTATTAACAGAGTCAGAGGAGGATAGTGAGAAGTATAATAAGCCTTTAAAATACCTTTTTTTCCCCTTCAGGCCCTCCCTCCTTCCTACCAACAGTGCAGGGAGACAGGGTGTGGTGGTTTTGGTCAGTTTATCACTTGAGATCTTCTCTTCGCTCAGGGAGAGGAGTCTTTGCTGTGCTCTGGGGTTCCTCCCATGGGCAAGAGTTTTCTCAAAACTCTTGTGGCATGGGTGACCTGTCCGTGGGGTTCAGTCCTCTAAGGATAGGCTGCTTTAGTTTGGAAGCAAGGGCTCTCTCTCTCTCTCTAGAAGCAGGGGCCATCTCTATTCGGGTCTCCCACTGGATCACAGCTCTCTCTGGCATCCACCTGCTCCAGTGTATTTTTCCTACAGGCTGTAACTGCATTTCTGCATGCCCCAGGTACTTCATGCATTACAGGGGGATGGTTTGTTTTACCATAGTCCTCACTACAGCTTGCAGAGAAATTTTGGCTCCAACACCTGGAACACCTCCTCCCCCTCTTTCTTTTCCACTGACCTTGGTGCCGCCATGTTGTTTTTCCTCTCATGTCCTCACTTCCTCCTCTTCTCTGACTAGAAGGAAAACTGCTGCTCATAGGTACCATTGCCAAAAGTTCCACTAATTTAAAGATTCCTGCGGGATCCTGAGAGGATGATTTTGTTTAGGTTCCACCTGGAGAGTCACTTGCCATGTTTTCACTGCTGGCCAGGCGGCCCCGCTGCCACCATGCAGGCTGCTGTGGCTGCTGTGGCACTGGCGCCAATTAATGCCTCTCTTCATGGGGCCACTGGGAAGGGGAAGTGGTGTGAGTGGCCTGGGGTGGCCAGGCATGTGAGGGTCACCGTGGGCCATGCTGAGATAGTGGCAGCCATGGTGCACTACCATGGGCTGCCCCTGGAAAAAAACCTGTGCTTGTGCTGTTTTGATTTTCTTCTTAAATATGTCATCACAGAGGTGTTACTATCCTCTCTAATTGGCCCAGTAACATGTCTGTCTTCATAGTCATCAGCAATTGGCTCTGTTCAACATGGTGGAAGATTCTAGCAGCTTCTCACAGAAGCCATTTCTGTGGCCCTCCCTTGCTACTAAAAACCAGGCTGTGCCAAATCAACGCACTGTGATGGATGCCCTGGAGCAGCATCCTCGGAGCTGTGTCAGGGCATTCTCATACTCTGCATGTTGCCCTCTCCATGCATGCCTTTCCCCTTCCCTGTCCTTGCCCTGTCCTTCCCATTGCTCTCCCTCCTTCCCTCAAGGGTCCCTGGCTTGAGGGGGCCAGAGCCATTACACCATTCCCAAGCCAGCAGGCAAGTTGTTTTATAAGGATGATATTTCCTAGCAGAAGGGCTCTAATGCCTTAAAACATTTCTTTTTGTATCATCTGAGCAGCATAAAGAAACCTTAAAGAAGGAGAAGAATTGAAACTACACTTCTAGAGTGAAAGGATATATCCAGATTGTAATATACTCATGACATACTGTTGCTGAATTTTAGCACATTACACTGGCTCTTGCACTTACCTGAAGACACTGCCTTTGTTGGTTCCTGCTCGGTGTGGTGGGTCCTTGAGAAACCTTCCAGAGGAATCAGAAAAAGATTTTGCAAGACCGGCAGGAAGTTAAAGGGATGTTCAAAGCAGGCATTGTAGACTTCAAACAAAGCTGTGCAGATAATTTAGACTTCAGGACTGTAATTAGATAGAAGAAAATGTATGCTGTGATAAACCCAGCTGCTGTTCTCATAGCATGTGACTGATATCACACAAGGCCAGGACCAAAAAAGGTCACAGCCATGGTTAAAGTGCCACCTTCTAAAATTGTCAGATTTGATGTGCATGTTCAGGATGATGAAATGCTGGTTCAGATACTCCTCTCATCTTATTTGAGGAGGCCAGGCTAGAGCTGCCCCTTACAAGTTGATTGTTCCCTCTGCAAAACCTAGTCAGAGACTTTTCACAACCATGTTTGACTACAAGCTGTGCAAAGTATGGGCGAGCAAAAGAGGTCCTGATGAGGTGGCCCATTTGCAGCATCATAAATTCTGCTTATTTTATCCAAAAGAACCTTCTGTTGTGGCTAATATCGTTTCATGGACCTTCATCAATGAACTTCTAAAGCTTGGATCTTGCAACTACTTCATGACCTTTGTAATACAACAGAGAGGTATCCAAAAAGATGGGTATGTCCAATGATTAAATTGTATAATTTACACTGTTGTCAAGAACAAACAAAAAACTCCATCCATGGCAGGATTTTGGTGTAAAAAAAGTAAGAGTCACAGAGAGATCACTGAGAGACGTTCAATTCGAAGATCTTATTTCTCCAGTCAGACTTAAAATTGTTGCCAGGATGAAGTAGGATAGATTAAAAAGAAAAGTGTGGTATTTAACATCAGAACAGAAAATGAAGCAGTCATGCTCTCACCTTATCTCTGACATAGGCTTGCTTTGGCAAACTTGATATGTCAACTAGTGTGTTGATATATTAATTTTGCCATCGGTAAAATGATGATACCTATTATGTTTCCTGAAGGGGCATGGGTGATGTATGTTTAGCAGCTGATAAATGTAAAATCCATATTTGGAAAAAATACACACTTAATTGTACAAAATTTCAGCAATAAATCAGTGAATTAAAAAGTCTGATTGCTAGGAAGGCAAGGGCTGAGTAGGACCTGTAGGCCTGTAAGTCAGTGGTGAGATGTGATGGTAGGACTGTATTTCTGGTTTTAAACTTCTTTTTTTTTTCTCTCCTCTGATATTCTCTTTTTTTCCTTAAAAA
>VXBB01014376.1:144124-232386 GCA_013399915.1 Illadopsis cleaveri
AAAAAAAAAAGCACAACCCTAAATTATATCTTAGAGTTCTGAAATAGCATCAAAAGCATAGTTGGAATGCTTATAAATAGCTGTATCTTTTCTTGAAGGTGTGGTGTCCCAGTTTATTTGAGGACTGATGTAGGGAGTCATTGTGGGCCTGGGGCTGTGGATACTTCATGGGGCTGGCTCCTGGCAAGGCCTGTTCTCATCCTCCTTGCTCACTCATGTATCCAGACCTGGCTTCTCCACGGCCACTTGTTGTTCTGCCCTGCTGGCAGCCTGTGCCACCCACCCTGGAGGATGCTTGTGTGTGTGCAGGCTTCTCCCAGTGCCTTTCTCTCATGCCATCCAGTGTTTGTTTCCCCATACCCTCCCGTCCTTCCTCTCCAACTCACAACTCCTGTCAGGCCCCCCTTTCCCCTGGGTTCAAACACAGGGGCAGAGTGCATTTCCTTCCTGCAGGCCTCCCTAGGAAAGATCTAATAACATGTCCCCTCACTCTGTGGGGGTCTGGAGGCTCCACAGCCACATCCCTTGGAGCCACCCCGTGGCTGGCACGCTGTCCCAGTGCCACATGCAAGGAGCTGGCAGCGAGCTGTGAGCACAGGGGAGACGTGTCAGACAGCAGAGCAAAGACTCTTCCTTGAAGAAAAGCACTGAAGGATGTTGATCTGCAGAAGGATCTGTGCTTTCCACAGCCCGGGGGAAGGCAGCTCCCCGGGGATGGATCAGGAGGAGCCATGGGGTGGCATCTCGTGGCATGGCAGCACAGGGGACAGGCTGCTGGAAGAAAAACCCAGCGTCTCTTGGCTCAGAGTCCATGGAATGAACTGTAACCACCAGCCTATAAATGAGAACATCCAAACAAACAAACAGAAATAAGACCAAATGCAAAAAAAAAAAAAAGAAAAGAAAAGAAAGGAAAAAAAAAATGAAAAAAAAAGTATTCAGGATGGTGCAGCTCTGACTCTGCGCCCTGTCGTCTTCTAGGACTGATGAAGCGACTGGGTGGTTCTTCAGATTCCTGTGGTCTGAACACACACCCTAGTCATCACTGAGATGAGCACGGAAAAAAACAGTAATGAAAGAGGGCTCTGATTTATTTCCTGATAAAATAACCTTTGCTCTCAAAGGCTAACATTTCAGCTCCAGCTTGCAGAGAATGATCTTTTATTTCCATCCATCAAAGCCTACATCGTTCTGGATATCCAGAGTATTCTTCACACACAGCCATGTGTTGGCCAGTGAAGGAAAATTACTACCTATAACTTTTTTTTCTGAGAGAGGAGAAAAAGGAGGGGGACTGAAGTCTGTATTAAGGATTGAAATAATTACTATCCATTGCAACCCTGTGACTACAGTACAAGGAAAACTGCTTAAAAGTACTAAGCAAGCCAGAAAGGTTTTTCTACAGTGTAAATAATCTCTGTGTTTTTTGGAGCCTTTGATTTGAATCATCATCCAAACAATTCCTATTTTATTTTTGCTCAGGTCGACATCTTGAATGAGGATTCAAGGCCTTTCCCCTCTGCTGCTGTATTACATAAATACCAGTACTTCACATTTTTGTCCATTAATGGTGTCACTTGGTGTAAGAACCTGCAGTGCTGACTGAGAGTGACAAGAGTAACAATGAGGATTTCCAGTTCACATGGATGATTTCACACCACATTGTGCTGCAAATGGCTACAGGGAACTGTCAGTGTAAGTGAGTTAAAAGCAAGGCAGATGTTTATTTGCAATCAGAACATTAACTGAGCTTGATACCCGATGAGGCAGAGGCACCTGCTCTGCAAAGGAACTGTTTGAAATAATGAGTTGTTTTCCATAAAAGAGAGCCTGCTTCAATATATTTTTTCTCAAAATACAACTTTTTAATGTCAGTGGTCTGCACTTGGTTAGAACAAAGTAGAGAGTCTTGCAGCGTTCATATGATCACCCGAATGAGCAACGTGAGCAGCAAGCCCCAGTGCATGACAGAGCAGAGTTCACATGGCCCAGTGCCTCTACACTCCCTCTGGCTGGGAGTGCCAGCTCAGTGTCAGCCCTGGGTAATGCCAGGGTTTTCCCTGGGTTCTGATGGTAGGTTTGTAGATGTTTTGGAGTGCTCTGAGAAGGCCCATTTTACAGGGCTCCATTCTTTGGTGGGCTGGTGCAGCCCCTCTACCACGTGGGGTTGCTGGCTTTTACAATGCTCTGTGAAGAGGCTCTGTAGCAAGAAGCTTGTGTGGGTGTAGCAAGCAGCAAGGGACTGTTTTTCCATGAAGGTGGATAGAGGGTATTCATGGGTGCATGTACTGCAAGTCATCCAGCATGTGGGAACAAATGTTTTTGTCTACAAAGATTAGCACACAGAAGTAAAGGCAAGAAGAGTGCAGAGACCATGACCCTAAGTCTCTTGAAATCATCAGGGGTTTCCTTTTTTGCTAGGAGCTGAGCTTTGCTTTTTTCCTTGGAGAGCTCATTCTGTCACAAGGAGGTCCAGAAAGGATGGGATGAAGAAGGAGGAGTAGGAAGACTTCTGTGCAGATGAGTGGAGTGATGCTGCCATAGGTCATCAGTAGGCAGTGACAGCCACAAAAACTCCCCGGATCCCCTGCAGGAAGCACAAATTTATTTCCTTTGAGTTAAAAAAATAACATCTCATAGCTAGCAAATATTACAGAGATACTTCCCCTGAGAGCCAACCACTGCAAAGCTCAGTGAACAGAGTTACTTTGGAGCAGTGCAACAGGATTAAAGGTCAGTCTCCTGTGTGGGTGCCTCCAGCAACAGTCAGTGGGAGTTTTAAAGGCTGAATATCCTCACTGCAGTCAGTTAAGGCTTTGAGAAGGCAAGTTAATGTTGGTTTTATTATGAGACAATATAATAATGGTATGGGCCATCCAGCCATTAGCCTATCTACCTTGGCTGTAGGGAAACATTCACGGCCCAAAAAAGAAGCTGGGAAAAAAGTTGCAGAATAACAGAAAAGAGCTGTAATTCCCTAATTTTCAAGTTCTGGTGTTAAGGACCTACAGGATTATTCCCCAGTTCTCAGCTAACCATTCCTTCCAGCTCTTGTTGTAAGCAGTTTTCACATAGCCTGACTTCCCTCGAAGTGTACCCTTCATCCACAAGGACCCCATAAAAAGTATTAGGCAAAGATGAAACATTATAAACATATAACCAGCTCATAAAATGAGTTTAAATGCTAAGTATGAAAGGGTGAATTTGCCTAAGGGGGCTGCTCTGAACTCCATTGACTCAGGGAAACTTGTTCCTTGAGAGAAATATTTATCACTATAGTTTATTTGTATTACAAGAGGAACCACTGAAGACTAGGGACTTTATTGTGTGGAGTGCAGCTCCGAGATTCAGTAAGAACAAATTCCCCCTGAATATTTTGTATCAAAACTGATAGGAGAGGCCTAGGCTAATAATAATAGATGATCTTCTATTCACATTTCACATGTGGAAAACGGAGGATCTTCAGGATGAAGGACTTGGCCGAGTGCATGCTGGTAGTCCTGTAAAAGCAAAGGGGCTCAGTTCAATCCTACAACATGTCCCACTGCAGATACTTAGCAAGATCAGCCCCTGAGCTGCCCTTTCAGGTGGTTAGTACAAGGCCTGAGCCCTCTGCACTGGTCCCACTTCATGTCTTCTTATGGCAGATTGCTTTTTTAATTGAGATTCAAATGCAGACAAGATAGAATAAAGCTCCTGGGATATCACCTTCTTTCACAAGGGCAGACAAGGGTCTAGGTATTTGCTGCAGAAGCAAAAATGCTACATTGTGTGACTTAAACAGCCAGAAGAGAAATGCACCCACAAAGACTGCAGGAAGAAGATACACTTTTGTATGGATGATTTGAGTACAAGTATGGTGGAAAAAAAAAATCCATAATGGAGACAGACCTGTGTTTATAGTCCTTAATAGCTGACCAGATTTTTCAGGCCCGCCAAAGATGTGAGAGCTTTCCCAGAATGATTTGTTTTACACCCAACTCTTCAACAAATAGCTTCTATGTCTGTAGAGTTTGTAACCAAAGAACCATTGATTGCCTGTGTCAAAAGAAGAGTTAAATTTTGCATTAAATTCCAAGCCTTTCCATTCCTCTAGGCTAGCTAACATTTCCTATCGTCATCTGACTAGAGTTTGTTTTCGTGTTTCATTTTCTTTTCTATTGATGTATTAGTCTGGTAGACTGAGTTTTCTCAGAGGGTGAACTTTTGTGCAGGTTTCATTAAAAATATTTCACAAGACCTCTCTAAAATGTGATCTGTGCTTTTGTGCTGATTGAAAATGGTGCAGCAGCTTGTTAAAGCATATGCTTTTGTATTTCATCAAAACAGATTTTTTTTAAATGGAAATCTCAACTATTATGTTTCTCTGTGGAGATTAGAGTGAGCTTTTTCAAACTGTCAATAGAATTACTTTGAGCCTGATTCTCTTGTCAGATGTACCTCAGTAAATAAAGAGAAATTCTTCTGAAATCGGTGGAATTATTCTTATGGAAAACTTCAATGCATGATTTAGCAAGGGCCCTTGTTTTTATTATGTATCAGCCAAGCTGTTTAAACTGTCCCAGAGCTGCCTGTTAGTAGCATATATTTAACTAGAATATTAATGAAGGAAAAAGTCTAATTATTTGCATGTAATGTATTTCTTTAAAACTTCACAATAGGAAACAACATGTTTCATATTACCACTTACCTCCTCTAAGGCAAGAGTTCTTCCAGTGGTTAGACTGTGTGAGAAATTATGTTACATACCACCACGGAGCCTCATGTATCTCTAAGCAATCTGAAATTCTTTAAATCTGCAGATCAAAATGCTGTTGTGTATTACAACAAGCTGTGCTGTACCATGCTGTCTCCTCTAAAATCAGAGAAAGAGATGAATAATTCACTAGGGTGCTTTTTAATTTCTAAAGTAAATACTTCAGTGCTGTTCATTTTAATGGATATTGTAGAAGGCGACTTGATGCAGAAGCTGAGTGTTCTTATCGTTGCATCAGAGTAAATACTTTGCACTTTTTGTCTCAATGATTTGTGTTCTTTGATTATGGTTTCTGAAGCTGTCCAGAATCTTGAGACTTGTTACATTTGTCTGCTGCCATGTCACTCAACTTTTTCCTTTTGTTGGATAAGCAGTCTTGTGCCTGCACAATACAAGTATTGAAAATCTCAAAAAACATGTGTGGTAGGAAACCGTGTCACATATTCACACCCTGACTCTTGTCTTCCTGGATTAGCCTGGAACTGGAGGCCTCTTAAAATGCTTGAGAAAATTTTCACTGCTGGACTTTTCTCAGGAGATGGATTGCTTATTTCAGCTTCTTGATTAATTCATAATTATGATGATTATGTTGTACTCGTCCAAAATTCTCTTATGTAAGAGCTTCATTCGAAAACAGTTTTCTTTCTTCTCTTTCACTAGCATGCAAGAATTAGAACAACCTGCAGGTGCAAACTTTTGCTAAACCAAACTCACAGGTAGGTGGGAAGTTAAAAGATGATGCAAAGGCTCCTCTGTCCACTTCTCCTGGGTTATGTAAACAACAGAGAACAAAGGCTTCAGGGTGATTATCTTTGTTCTGATCTCTTAGCTGAGGAGATCTGGTTGGAGAACAAAATTTCTTTTCACGGGAAATTTGACTCCTCCAGATCTGTTTTTGTTGTCAATGAGAAAGTTAGTTCTTTGTTTTCTCACAGATCATTTGTCAAGGGAAAAAAAATAAAGGAATCATTAAGACATGTCAAAGTATTTTATTTTCATTTTGAGAAATACATTTTACTCTGGTAATATGCAAATATCTTGTTTTGATATGCTGAAGATATTTAGTTTTTCAGAAAAAAAAAAAACAAAACCAAAAACAGAGACCAACTCCTTTCTTTCTGATTTCTTCGGAGATAGGTTTATTTGTAAGAATGAAAATTTTTGATTAAAACAAAGCCCAATTTTCCAAAGAAAACTGTTCTGTGGAAATATTTATTAATCCCAACTTGCTTTTGCTGTTGCTGAATGTTGCTCAGATTGTATCATGGCTCCAGTCTTCAGCCAGCAAGTGAACCAATCTCTATATCCCTACCCAAGAGTGTGCATATACATTGCACATGCACACACATGTATGCACAAGAATGACTTCTGCCCTCAGCTACGTATGTTAATCCCAGTGGAGATTACCATCGACGTTGTGTGCATATGAATGAAAGCAGAATTTGGCTCAGGATTTGTAATCAATATATAAGGCTTACTGAGTGATTTGAGATGCTCGGAGAAAGCTGTTACATAAATGTTAGTCATTATTATTTGTAATAATTACCTACAGCTGTAACTATGGCAAGCCTCCACGTAAAAACAGCTAGCCCCTGACATATGGCTTCTGTGCTTCGGCTCCAGATTCCACCAAAGTGCACAATAAACTCTTTCTTTAAAAGCATGTGCCTGAAGGGAACATGTAACCTCTGGCACACGATTGCAGCCATAACGATTGGGAGAGAATTATGCCATCCTTATTAGCAGCAGCAGTCTGACTTGCACAGAAAGGAATGGGTGTTGGATTGGACCCTATCATGTGAATAACATGCTCCTGAGATGCATTACAGCCATGGGCAATGTAGGCAGCAAATTAAATTCAGGTTGTAACTGGGTCAGAGCTGAAGAACATTTTGTAACCATGTTTTTCCAGTGTGGCTGCAGATTAGCTGGATCCTTATTTTTGGGGATGTCTTAATTCTCCTTGGTTTTACTTTTAAACTAAATAAATAAAATTTACAAAAACAAAGCAAAAAACCCAAAACCAAACAGAACCCCCCCCCCCCCCGCAAAAAAACCCCCCAAACCAACAACCAACCAAAAACCAAAAAACCCAAACCAAAAAAAAAAAAAAAAAAAAAAATCCCAACCCCCAACCTTACAAAGATCCTCCCAGGACAAACAAAACCTTCCAAGTGTCCTCTTACTTTTTCTAGCTTTTCCCATTTCTGACATGGCCTGTACAGACATTTAAAAGATGAAACACAGAAACTGTTGAGCAGCACACAATGCTGCTACTCAATAGTCTCAGGAGGAAGCAAGGAATATGGCATCTGACTGAAACTGCTTGGGAATTTAGGCAAACAGCATGTAATTGCCAAATTGATTTTGGCCAGAAGACCAGGGCTAACACCCACAATAAGTATAAAGTGCCATGGGATCTTTAATGACCCCACTGCTTTGGACACAGTTTTACCTTTATTTAATGCACATTTTATGTTTGTGAATAATATACTCCATAAAATATATACAGTCAGGAAATGCCAAACATTGCCAGTTTCCCAAAGGCAATTTCAGAGCTTGCAGAGAGCACTCTCAGGCTTCAATTCATGATCGTGTTAAACTTTGTTTATATGAGGTAATCCAATATTTTATTCATTAAAATGCACCATGCACCTAAGAGGAATTAAACAAATGCTTTACTATGCACTAAAATTGTTCTTCCCCCTTCAGTGAGGATTAAGCAAAATACTCCATGGACCCCTGGACCTTGTGCTGTCAGGGAGGCTGCGGATGCTGCCTCTGCTGACTTCACAGCAACCCTCTGGATCTTCTGCCAGGTCCCTGCCAGGCAAAGGCAGGGCAGAGGAGACTGGAGAGGGCAGAGGGAAGTTTGTGTAATGAACTGCCCAGGATGCTGAAATGCCCTGGGGTCCTCTTCATCCTTGAGGAAAAGCTTTTATCCCAAGAGAGCATGTGGAAATCCTGCCTTGCTTTGGATGCTCTGAGACTGATGATAGCTGAAGGTAAAGAGATGGTGGGTGCCATACTGAGGAGGAGAGACTCATGGCAGTCACTCAACATAACATGGCATTAGCTGATTAGTAATGAAATGGGAGGAACATCTACATTTCTGAATTCAGTGTGGCATCTTCTACAGCTGCTTGGCTTGGGGATTAATTGCCTCTGAGTACCTATGATGAGAATTCCAGTTTTTCTCTGTGTTTAGTCCAGCTATAAGAGCCCTTTGTGTTATACTGTTGGTAATTTTGCTTGGGTGCAAACAGAACAAGATTTTCAAAAATAGGTCACTAAACTTAGGCTCCAAGGATTTATATGCACACACTTAACTCAGTGATCTGATTAAAAAAAAAAAAGCAATCTGAGTGCCCAAGGTCTCCCAAAGATGTCAGATCTGTAGCCAGACAAACACAGAAAGCTATAATCAAGACTGTGCAATTATGTACATATTTGTAATTTTAAAGATTATGCTTCTATTCTGGTAATGACTCGGGTTTTACGCAGTCTTTTGTATTTACTTTTTTTTATAAGGAAAATGATGGTGATGGTTTCCTGAAATCCAGATCAGGTCTCTTTGGGAAAGACCACACTCTAGTTTACCTACAGCACCCCAATTTGTATCCTGCTGAGCACAATGTGCAGCAGCTGGAGTCACTGGAGTCTGTGTCAGAAGGAGATCTTCATCTGCCTCCAGAGGTCCAACCCCCCACAAGTGCCAGGAGTGGCTCAGCTCAGCTGCACTCAGCAGAAGGACCAGATATGACTGCACACACCACACATCTGAGAGTAAGGTTTTGTACTTCCACATCAGTGTTCATGCATGAATTCCACCGCTTCTAGAAAAATACTAGTAGTGAGAAAATCTGTGCAATATTTTTGGGACGTAAATTCTGAGAGCCAGCCTGGCATTAGTAACTTGTTATTTCTTTAAGTTTTATCTCCTTTAAACCTTTCTGAAGATTCGTGAATGAAAATGTCATCTTGTGGCTTGGATTAACGTAGACAAGGATGGGTCTTCCCCTCAGTGGGGAGCAGCCTATGTTCTTGTCAGCCCCCATTTCTGGCACAGAACAACTCTGGACTTTGAACACCATTTGTAGCTTTCAACGGTCAGATTTGCAGTACCTGAGGTGGATTTCTGACATGGATGTTCCATTTGGAAGACATCTGTCCCATGGAGCTCTTAACCACTGAAAACAACAGCATCCAAAACAACCTGATCTTCACCAACATGTGTGTGTCATCCAGCTACTTTTCTGCTTTGCTGCTGCTGTTTGCAACCACTCCCTCTTCCTGCCCACTGAGCACTGCTGGAGGGCAGGGAGCGCTGCCAGTGCCTCCGTGGCCAGCCTCTGGAGCAGCTCCCTCACAGAGGATCACTGCTCCCGTTTCCTTTCTAAAGAGATCTTCTTGTGTTGGACTCAGTCTCTCCTTGGGGCTCTGTGGCATGCAGCACAGAGGAGGTCAGGGTAGGCAATCTTAATAATTTATTTGGCCTAAAAACCTATTACCCTCCTCTGTTTCATTAGTCACAGTCCCAGGAGCATTAAGATTAAGGGGTGTTGCCATGATGATGTCTGGTATTGGGAGACTCATACCAGGAAATGAAGGCCGAGGCTGTCAATTTCCAAATTTGATATAAAGCAAAAGGGTGTTTCTGTAAAAATGATCAAAGGGACTGATCTGGAATAAGTATTTCAAAAAGCATACTTGGAGCAAACAGGCTGTGAGCACCCGTTGCATGGTGGTGATGCTTGAGACAGATCATTCCCCTTTTTAAATGTCAAATCTTCCACATATCATTCAGCAGGAGATCCTCCTAATTAGTTTAGGCTTTTCTCTCATGGGTCACACCCTTTATCACTTCCCACTCTGTATGACTTGACTTATGGAACACTTGGCTTCAGACACAGCCTCAGTCCTGCTCTTTGCATGCTATTTGCACACAAATCACTCACATCCCTGTATTAGTCACTCTTCTGTTTCAGTGATACATTTTTCTGTACGTTGTGAGTCTGAGGCAGGAGTATCGCTTGGATATGTGAAATCACTCCCATTGTGGGAATAAGTCCTAGTGCTTGATTAAAAAGTAACACTTCAACACATGTAAAATAGCATGGCTCAAGTCAGCTGGATCAGAGCTGGTTTTACTTCTCTGTGCAGCCCAGGTCTTAATTTGAGAATGTTTGTTAAAGCACTGAAAATACAGGATGAAAATGCAGATTTGGTATTTCTTGTGTCATCCACATAAAAGTATCTTGGGCTGGGGGATGATACCTGTGTCTTTCCAAGCCCAATGGGATGCCTTAACCCCTCCACTCAGGCACCACTTTCCAAAATAGAGAAATGTCAGGAAGACTCCTTGTGCCAGTCAGCCATTAATCTGCTGGGTGAGCTGTCTGCTGGGAAGAGCCTAAGGTATGAGTTTGAAAACTCCTGGCTAGAGGACAGGATGTGAACCCAGGTAAGTGGACAAGGCAGCTTCTGAAAAAAAACCCAAAAAACCCCCAACCCCCCAAAAATACACTACCTCCTTCCTTTCCTCCTTTCCCTTTTTCTGCTTTGTTTCAGCCAAAAACTACAGCACATGCTGCCAAATTCAGATATATGGTCAGAGCATTGCCAATTAAGTGGCCATCAGAAGGGACAGGACCCAGCTCATGAAAATATTAGTATCTTAGTTGGAGTTAGGAAAAAGAGACGCACACAGAGAACCTGAGAAGCCAGGAGATTTTCTGAACAAATATAAGATTTTCAGTAGCCAGAGAGCTCTTTTTGCAGTGGAATGAATTACATCCAGGACAGGGAGTATCACATCAGTGGAAATAATATATATCTATATAATATATCTATATAATGTATAATATATAATAATCAGGAACTGAGGGACAGCAGAGATGAGGCTTGTGTCAACAAGCCCTCTGCTACAGTCCCAACATCTGGGTCTCTGCTCTTCTGTAGTCCTGTGGTACAGGGCTCATCCCAGCCCCTGCATGTGGAGAAAATCTTGGGAATGTGAACAGAAAGTACCACACTTGCAGTGCCATAAATCAACAGGCACATAAAAGGAATTAAAAATGCAGGAATTTTACATTGTGATTTTGGGGAGTCCTCACAGGAGAAGGATTTAAGTACTCAGGCTGACAGTAACACTACGTAACAGAGACTGGAAATGGGTCTTACAAAATCTCTACTTTGAGATAGCTGTTCACCATAAACAGCTGGAGATAATTCTTCATCTTTCACTTGAAACAGCTATTTCAGTTTAGAATCCATGTGTGGAAGGGAAGGTGGCTCTGCAGCTCCCCTGACATTTTTATTTTTCACAGCTCACTGTGATCAGTGGTGGGATTTTCCATTGGCATTCAGGTGAAATTATAGGGAAGTAACTACGTTCAAAATCTTGTTGGATCTCTGGGCTGCCTGCAATGCCAAGGCTTGCCTGAGGCTCAGAGGTTTTGTCTCTGGGAAAAATTAGGAGGTCTTGACAAATAATTGTAACATGCTGTTAAAGAGAATCACAGGAAGGAATGACAGAATCCCCAAATGACTGGATATTCTGTTCCTTTGTAACATTTTGCTCTTATTAATGCAAATTGTGCTCACATATGTTATTCAGTGGCCAGTTTACTGCATCCTATGTTTGAGTACCTCGTAACATGCATAAGAATTAATACATTGTGCCTGTTCTGTCTTCACCTGCAAAAAAAATTTCAGAAAAGGAAGAGGGACATAGAACTATAGATAATCTGCATAAGAACACACAAATTTTTCTGTTTCAACTGAGAAGGGTCTCTATCACATGAGTTTACCTTCTGTTTTGGCTTCCAGTGAATCCCCATGATGCAGAGCAAAACTTAGCAGGAAGAATGAAGTTTTCCACCCCAGATGGTAAATTGGTCCAGTTTCACTTGAAACTTGGCCTTTTTGCAAGTCTTGTTGCACTTGGCCTAGTAGATTATAATGAAATTTCAAACTAGGATCGTTTCACTATGTGGATTAGGTATTGGGCATATTCCATTCCTGGATGGAGTAGGACTTTCCAGCCAATTACTTCTCTTATCTCCAGGGGCTACTGTGATATTCAGAGCTTAAAACGTGGTGATTGTGACTCTTGGGCTGTGACTCAGTGCCACTGCTGACACTGAGGTAATATGGGAGGGAAGATTGAAAACAGCCGTCCCCTAACACCATGTGGAGCAATGATGATCCTTGTGGATGGGAATGGGGACATTGGTTGAAGGGGCTGGTGTGAGAGCTGAGCTGGGAAGTGATGGGGTGCAGAAAGGAAGGTAGAGATCCAAAATTTTTGGGAGTGGTGGGGGGAGAAGCAACTGGAATGTGGGTGGAGGCAGGACAACTCCTGAAATGAATGAAAGAGAAGGTGGGTGAGGACATCGTGGGGCAAGAAATTATATGAAGGTAGAAGGGAAGGTCTGTGGCAGCAAAGAGTGCTGACGTTGTATCCCAGCCCCAGGAGATGGAAAGAGGGAGGTGACAAGCCAAGGTGACAGGTCTGTGCACAGAGTGACCAAGCACTGCCACCAGGCACTGCCAGCTGCAGCGGCCAGGCCTGTGTGGGAGCTCTCATTTCCCTCTGCTTGCACCCTTCCTGGTACTGCCTTGGGTTACTCCAGCTCAGCTGAGGACACCGAGCACAGGGCTGAGCTGCTTAGGGCCGGTATGGATTGGCTCTGCATGTCAGAGGGCCCTGGGCTTTGCAAGCAGACTGTAGCTTTTATATGTAATAATTTATACACAATAGTTATGGAGTAGCCTGGATGGAACCTTGATCTGGGCCACACTGTAGTTTGCTGACAGGAATTTCATCCCCGGCTTCTGTGCCAGAGATGATAGTAATTTTTTTTCTTGACTTTTGCATCAGCAAATCTATGTTTTGGGATAGAAGATTGAGTCTTGTTCTTCTTGGAGATTGAGCAGCCAGAAGATATTTCTAAGCCCCAGAAGTAGAGGCTATAGAAATTAATCAGAAGCCAAGCCAAAAGCTTCTCTTTTGGACAACTGCAGCTGCTGGTTTCCTCGAGCCTGAGCAGACACTTCTGAATAGGCCGTCCTGAGCACTTTCTGTTTCATCTGGCATATGGGGTTGAGGTTTCATACCAGAGTTGCACTGTTTTTGTCCAAAGTTTTATTTTTCCTTTGCCAAGATTAAGATCCACTCAGAGGTTCTTATCCAGCTAGCTCTCCTGCAGGTGCCAGGACATGACTGGATGCTTTAATGGCTTACTCCTTTTTACAAATGACATGCTGGCCAAGCTCCATTATTGCTCCAGAGAGGTCCAGAGGAACTCACAGCATCTTAGGGAAAAAGGGCTGGAAGGGATGTGGGGTGACTCAGAGCATCTCCTGCCTTGAGACACCGTGGCTGTGCAAACCACAAGGGGTAGTGTTTTCAGAAGCGCTGAAGTCTCATTTTTAGTCACCAGTTCCCTTTGTTAAGTCAGAAGCAGAGACTTGGGCAGGCTAACTGTTGTGAAAAAATGTGTGTTCATCAGGTGTGGAGACTACTGACACCCCTCTGGTTTTGGGGGAACTTTTTTTGCAGCCATATGCAGGACTCAGAATACCTTTCTTTCAAATCAGAAATACACATTGCATCCTCTTTATTTCGCTATAAATCAGTTCTGTTTGGGTGAGATAAATCTACCCCAAAGCTCCTGTAAGTTGTCTCAAATAAAATGGTAAGTCATGACATTAAAATGATAGGATTGTATTCTTATTTTCTGTTGTTTGTATTTCAAGTCATGCCTACATTCCATCAAAACATGCCTTGAGATTCAGTTGTTAGCTGCCTCCTTGCTGTTTGAAGCTGTGTTCATCCTGCTTCTTTCAAATGTAGAATGTTTTTAAGTACAAGGAATACACACAAGATGCAATGGAAAATTTCACATCCTATCTGACTAATACCAAAAGCCTTTGATTTGAAAGGTCACAGAAAAACAGTGTGGTGCAATGCATCTCTCACAGATTGTTCAGTGTTTGCCTGTGGTTTAACTTCCAGTCTCTCTATTGTTGTGCTACTTTCTAAGCACTGTTTTCCTAGTGCCTCTGGAAGACAGTCTCTCCACAGCCTTACCCCCATTTCCCCTGGCAGCCCTGCTCCCTGGATAGATTTCAGCTCAGGTTGAGGTGACAACATAATGGAGCTGCTGATGGTCAGGTTTCAGAAAACAATCATGCACCTTATGAGAAACAATCACTAAAGCACAAGCACTTAGAGGAGCTAGAGATAAAAGAGTCTCATTTTCTTGGCAGCCCATGTAGATGTTCTGCAATGACTGATGATATGCGTGTTATCTTGACACCATACTCTCCCATGTTGAAACTGTTTATGGGAAATAAACATCATGTGAAAAACAGATTGCCAGACACTAAGTAAATCACTCTGATGAGGAACGAGTCAAGTTCTGCCAGTTTTACCCACACTGTCATTGTTATGATGTAACACATTCCTCATGACTGATACTGTATCCAAATTAGGGCACAAAACCTTCTCTTGATCAGTTGACTGAAATTCCCTGCCTTGTAACAACTGCACATACACACACACACACACATGGGCACAACCTTGCTCACACACACACAGAGAACCTGTGTCAGTACAAAATCACACCCTATGTTAGTGGAGGATTAAGAACATGGGCAAAATGATACAAACTGTAGATTTTATACCCTTCCCTCTTTAATAAGCTGTTGCAATTTTCAGAGTTCTGCTAGCAATGATTAATAAACATTTGGTGTGCTAAACATATGGAAAAATCATCCCATCTGGACCATTTAAAACTAGGACGTAGACTTTATCTTTGTTTATTTCATCCTTAGCTAAAAGGCTTATTATGAATTGCAATAATCCAGGGAGCCAACCATGGAAGACAGACAAGCTCTTTAGATAAAACCAAAAAGGCAAGTTTTCTAACTGAGGACCAGATGTATTTTTGGGTATTGCCCTTGTACATATTTAGCTGAGCTTTTCAAGTGGTGAAGATTTGCATGTTTGTTTTGCAATACTAATGAATATGTTTTAGATTTACATTTTAGAAAATGGAAACTTTTATCTTCTTGGGGCTTTGTAAGTTAATGATTTCCAGAAGATAGTTTGGTATCCTCTTTTAACCCTTCACCATTGAAAACATATCACTTTCCGAGGCACAAGGATCTAGTGCAGGCCTGCTGAACCAAACCCGGGAGATATATGTGACTCTTTCTATTGTTTATTTCTGGAATTACATAAAATGTGGGTTTTAAATTTTCAATCTAGTGAAAACATATGTAAATGGCAAATTATTTTAAAACTAGCTTAATGTGAATCGTGGGCTAGGCATTACCATACACATGATCCTTTAATTAGATAAATAAGGAAAATACGTTTGGAAAAGTATAGTTTTGAGCCCTAGTATCTTCCATGAATGATTTGGTTCCCTCCAAGACAAAGACTGGTTTTGGGTAGTAAGGAAAATGTGCTGCAAAACAACATTTTTACTTCTAGTAGAGAGAGCAAAGTTGCCGTTTCATAACATAGTTTTTTACCCTTTGATTTTCTTTAGAGAGGTTATGAGGGAAAATAATTAATGAATAAAACAATTTTTCAAAGGCTTACCCTCACTGGCAATTTTTATATGACATGAGCCCTATCAGAAATGAAAAATTCTTCCTTAGGGAACAACAGAACATTTTAATACAAGAGATAGCTATAGCTTTGAACTTTGGGTGGTTGACAAATCAGTCTGAAACAGCCTTTCTTCCAAATTTTTCCAGTTGTTCATGCAAAATATGATAGGAAACTAAGTAGGGTCTTAAAAGAAGATGATGCTTCTTATGCTTAGTTTAGGAAAAGTTGCAAACCACCATGTATCTAGGATGCTGAAGTAGTGCCCCAGAGGGGTCTTGATCTGCAGGGTTGTGCTGTCTACACTGCAGAGCAGCTGAAGCCACATTCAGTGTAAACAGCTCTGATATGAACAGTTTGGCTCCCAGGCACAGCTGTACAGCCCTTCACACACAGGACACGTGTGTGTCTCAGGGGATGTGTGTGTGTGCACAGGTGACACTTCGATCCTCAGCCATGTGTGCATTCTTGAGAAAGGGCTTCTGGAGAGGGATCCAGCGAAGATCCCAGCTCCAGCATGGAGGCAATTTGGTAAAACATGCTTTTCGCCTCTGTTTGTTTTTAAAGAGAAAGTCAAAGTCAAAGCTCCTGTGTACTCTTGGCACAGCAAGGGATGTCATGGCATCGTGCCTGTCTGGCCAGGGGTGACAGCTCAGCATGGTGTCTCCAGGAGCAGGAATGTCCAGCTCCTCTGAGCTGTTTAAGTCCTGCCTCTGTATTGGTATGGCAACATGTCAGCTACTGAGAGGCAGGTGCTGGATTTGGGGGTACATTTAGCAGCTGCAGTGTTTACAGGGGGGTTAATGGTGTCTCAGATTTTCTTTTCATACCTGTATCTTGTAAACAGCAGAATTGCAGGGCTCAGTGCTACTACCCAGGCAGCTCCTGTGCAGAGCTGAGGACCTGACAGTGTGAGGGAAGGCAGGAGGTGGGACAAGGCTGTCTCCAGGATCTTGCAGCTCTGGTTGGTAGACTAGGGGAGGTAGGGGTTCTTAGAGCTGTCAGGTGACCAAAGCTGGCTCAGACTAGTAAACCACAGGACCCAGAAGCCATGTTTGGGATCCTTTTTGAATCATGTTGCTGTAACTTGGCCTCTTCTCACCAGCATGGGTGTTGAGGACCTGGCTGGGCACTGCAGTGGCAGGAATACCACTCTTCATAGGCTCTCAACCAGGTGTCCCTCTTGAAAGAGGCAGTGCTATGAAGAAAATGTCCCATGGGTGGAACTGACCCTGAGGCCACTGGCAGGACCATGCTGATTAACCCCCATACACTGAATTATAGGTGGTTTGGGCTATTGAGTGGATGGACTCAGATTTTGTTTCAGGTACAATGTTGTGGAGAAGGTGACCTTACCTAGGGACTGTGATTTGTTTTCAGCAGAGCCTTTTGGTGACACTGGTCCTCCACTACTGAAGCAACTCTAATGACTGCATAAGCATCATGCTTTTTTATTCTGGGTGAAACCGAGGTCAAAGCAAATTCCATAATCCCTGTTTACTTTACTTTGCTACTATTTTTTCTTTTTCATTGTCTGTAACATTAGTACCTCCATTTCCATGGACATGTGCATAAATATGAATGCAGCTGGAAAACTGACAACCATGCTCTGCTGAAGCAGTACTAATACTGTATTCTAACACTGCAGATTTTTATTTGCATTAAATTGAGAGTAGTTCATGCACCAAGAGGCAGAGAGTTGTTCATCACATACTTTTCAGGGAATGGGAGGGAGTCTTGCTGATACTAGAAAGGTGGCTAACATGAACTAAGCAGCTAGACTTAAATTCATCTCAGATTTGTCATATGGATATAAGACATATAGTCTTGACCTGAATTAGTCCATGTTAATTAAATATAACCTAAACATTGCTTTTTCTCTAGGAGAACGACAGAGCTGACACATTTCCTACAGACCTTTCACTGTCTGACCTTTAGTCAGGATGTTGCACTCTATTTATTTCATTTAACTCCATTTTTCCACAGGACTTCTGATTCTTCCAATGTATCTGCGATGGATAGAGAATAAAGTAGGCCTGTGTCACATACAAAGCAGGAAGAAGTGGAATAGTCTTGTGGTTAAGGTAATTGGCTGTGATCTAGGAGGTATAGGTTCTATCTCTGCTTCTGTCATAAAGTCCCTGTGGGAGGCTGCATAGAAGTCTCCCTCCAAATTTCTGAAAATAGCTGCTAATATTTTCTTCATTATTTTCCAAGAATTTCACATAGGGAATTGAAATCTGATTTTCACAAAGTCAGCTGAAGTCAATAAAACCTGCAGATGTGGGGCTGCTCTGAGAATTCAAGGTCTTGGGTGGTTGGCACTGTATATTGAGTACCAGAGGTGAAGAAAGAAGGTCTTAAAATATCTGAGTTCAGGTTCCCTTAGATTTATTGCAGACCTTCTGTTTCATCATGCCCAAGGCAGTTACAGCCACGCTCAGACAACCCTAATGCAGGTTTCTCTCCCTCGACTGCATGAAGGCTGGAATTTGGGGGAACTGGAGGGGAGAGATGCAAACATCGCTTCTCTTTTCACTCAAGATGCTACTGCAATTGCAGTGCCAAAGGTAAACACCTTGGCATTGTTGGCAACTGCTTGAATGGAGGCCTCCATTTTCCAACCTTGTTTCCCTTCTGCACAATAACACAGTTATAAAAATAACTCTCTCACTTCACATGGATGTGATGGCTACATCAATAACAGCAACTCAACAGGTCTGGCACTGCTTTCTGGTGCCAGCTGGCACAAAGGGATTTTATCCATGCCACTGACTTCTTCTGGTCTTCAGAACAGGAAGGCTGTATGCAAACTTCAACCTGAGAGTGGCTCCTGATCTTTGAGGCCTCAGAACTGGGAATGGCTTGGGAAAATGTTACCTGTACCAGCCTGTATCCATGTTAAGGACCATTCCAGCAATACAAAAGCAGCACTGGCAGATTTGTGGTATCCAGACTGTTCCCTGGCATTTTTTTTTCCTGCTGTAAGTGAAGCCTCTAGCTCCCAAAGGGCACTAATAAAAGACTCCACATTTTGTGTCAGAGGAGAGGCATACTTCTAGCACAGGTTAGAAATTATATTTAATTATTTGTTCACTTCCAGGTGTAAGGAACATATGGGTGGCAGAGGAAGGAGAACTGAAGTAAGTCTTTGACAATTATGACTAGGTGGTAATCAATTTTTTCACCAGCCAGCATCAAATAGACCCACCTCAAGACACCTAGCAAACCTGAGCAGGTAGTCAGCTTTCCAACAGTCCCTTCTTTTAGCTGACTTAGTAAGGCAACATTTACATGCAAGCAGAAGCTCAGACAGCCTTAATCCTCACACCTGCATGGGCTTGGCCCTGCAGCCCAGTTACTGCAGCTAGACCTGAGCTTGCTCCACCCATGCTCTGTGTTGATGGATGTAACCTGTCTCGGAAAGCCATATGTTCTGCCTGCCCCAGGAGTCATGCTTTAAGTTAAAATGTATGTCAAGCCTTGCTTATTGCCAGAATCCAGGCAGCCTGTGCATCTGCCTTGTGTGTCGTGCATTAAGCCCTGTGGAGAGGCAGGAAATATCAGTGGGAATGCCATGACTGATGGGGCTGTGCAGAGTCTCAGTGGAGCTGGCAAGTGTCCTGCAGCTTCTGCCATATCCACAAGCCATAACATTGGTTTAGTTTAATGGTGTAACAGCCCTCCAGCTAGGATCATGCCTTCACATAAACCTGGCACGTTGTTCTACTGTTTCCTTTGTTTGGTTGCATTTTTAAAACATGTTTTCTGAGGAGCAAAGAGGAAGCACTCCCCCGTCTGCTTTGTTGGGATTCTCCAGTCCAGACCTTAACATGCATCACTGGGTGGGTTCAAGTGACTGAAAAGCACTTTGTGGCCTGAGCCAAAAAGTCACTATGGTCACCTAGAAACTTTAATAAAAACTTGATACACTTCTGTAGAGGACAATAGTCAAATTTTGTCCAAGGTTACATTGAACCAGACTGGCCGAAGATCCCGAATGAATGATTGTACTGATGGAATTTAGGGTTTACTCTTTGGCCACAATAAGCCTGCTCCTTAAATAGGAGTTTTCCATTGACTTCAATGAAAGTTGGATCATACTAATGTTTTTCCATAGAATTAATAAAAAGCAATCAAAATCTTGCAGTCTCTACTTGGTCCATTTTCAGGCAAAACTTTCAGTGTAAATCAACTGAGAGCTTTACAAAAGTGAAAACCATTGGAAACATCCCATCCATGTGGCACTATTTGTAGTGGCCATTTCTCATAGTATTTTCAATACTGATAATTTACTGTACCAAATTATACCCCACTGCACAATTTCAAAACCTGGTTCTTCAGACATTGTATGAAGGGAAAATTGGCACAATGACTGCAAGACCAGACTGTCCATATTTTATTTTAGTTTTTTGTTGGGTTGTTTTTTCGTTTTTTTTTATGTTGGGTGGTTTTTTGTTTGTTTGTTTCATTTTTTTCTTAAGAAAACTGGTATTATTAATTTGTAGAGGAGAAAATTGTAAAATATTTATATAGAGTTCCACATATCTTGTCCTTCACAGACTCTGGACCAGGTTTATTTTTAAATATGGAAGCTAATTTTTGTTAATCTTTTTGCTAGTTCTAGTGTTACCAGTTTGTACCGTGTTTGGTGATTCTGATACCTCTTCCAAGGGTGTTTCCTGTAGGGTTTTCCTGAGAGGTGCTGAGTGCAGTCAGCTTTGATTTGTTAATACATTGGACCTGATATTATTCTGGTTTAAAACTAAAGAGAAAAAGGCACGAGAAGAGGTCTCTTTCTCAGCGAATGACAAACCTATTTTTCACCCCACTCCACGGCAGCTGCTTCAGGTGTACATTTGCTGCTGTCAGGACAGGGACATAATAATTTTGCAAGGATAATAGCTTTAGCTTTTTTAGGGAGAAAACTGGTCTCCTGGATTGGATAGGAGGAAACATGATCTTCTGTGACTTTGGCTGGAGATGGTTACCTACAGCAGGTCAGAATTTTGTAATCTTTCTGTGAGCAGTGGAAGACTTTGAGGTCCCTCAGATCACATGTCTGGAGTGCACACAAGTCGGGAGCATTCTTTCTGAGCTGTTTGGGTGAATGAAGGATTACCTCCTTGTATGCTTCATAGGAAAAATTCTGACATTGACTCCAGCTCATTAATAAAGAAGGTTGGGCCAGGAATATTGGTTACATTTCTCACATCTCATTCTGGGAAAGACAGAGTCAAATTTTACTCCAGTTTAAATCTCTTTACAATGACCTGAGAAAATTTCCTATTATTTGGATGCTGTACCTCGCAATAGCCATTTACTTCTCCTGTTCAAAACCCCATTAAAAAAGGAATTCTTGTGGATACAATTCCCATAATAATATTGTGCAGCTAGGATAATACACAGTCAACTGGGGTTATTTTGCATCTAAGGAGATAGAACAATATGTAGCTATTCTCACTTTTTCTGGAACTTTTCTCACTGAGAAAACTTTAGAAAAATCCATCTAATTTATAGGATTCCTAGGGCCTGGAGACCACACATCAAGCTGCAATATTTAACATATCATAGCAGCAGCACAATACCATATAAAAATAACACAATAAATGATTAATAGACTAACTCTCTCAAACTCATTCCCTCTGATTATTTTTTTACAATTAAAACAATTTGCTAGGGCTTTTTCAAAGGAATAAGAGATTTGTCTCAGAAGTTATCTGCTGCTGGTATTTGTTTAAGTTTAGAAGAGCCTGAGCTCCTTTGGTTGTCTTCTTAGTGCTGTGTTGTGCTGTATAGACACCCCTTCTGGTTTCCAGACATACCTTCCTTCCCCACTGCTGAGTCCCACTGCCCCAGATGCAGGAAGCATGGATTGTGCATGCTGTACTCTAGTAATACCCTCATGATGGTAAATGGCTGCTTTGACTTTCTAGCAACATAAATGGGACAGCCTTGGGGCAGTCTGCCCCTGGCTCAAGGATTGAACTAATACAAAAGAGGTTGGGAAGCTGTTTCAGCTTAAAAAAGTCTGGGGAGATGCTTTGCAAAGGTTCAGGACAGCAAGATGTAATCTGGATTATTGAAACACATATATATTTTACTGCTTTCTCATAAAAGGTGTCAATGCCATTAGCTCTGAGTAGTCAAGATACATAGGTGACAACACTGTGTATCTTTACCCTGGGCAAATTAACTGAAGAAGTACTACAATACATGTACTTATCCCAGGGACTTTCATGGCAACAGCAGATGGATTACACTCTGGGATATAGCATATTGCTTTGTGGGAGGTACTGTTGCATGAGGGGTTTGTGAGTGCTTAGGGACAACCCTGCCATTGTGTAATTTTCTCTGCCCTGTCTCTTTAGTGTTCAGAACTGGATGTGACTGAGACATCCCAGTGGCCATTGATTCTAGGCTCATGGAAATAGCATAGTTCAGAGCACATCTGACCTCCCAGGCCTGGGTGCAGCTGCACTCTCTGGTGACATGTGTGTTGCAATGGGGTCTTGCAAGGCACAGTCCCTCTCCTAGAGGGGAGCCCGTATGCTGAAAAAGGAAGGAAATGTGCTGTGCTCCAGCAGGTCTGTTAGTCTGGATAAGTAGGATTGCAACAGAAAGTGGGAAGGACATCTGCCCTGCAATGAAGACACATGTATTATGATACATGAATGAAAAACTTTGGAATGATGAAAGCAACTTCCCTGGAAACATACACCACTGCCACTGCCACAAGCATGGGACCAGATGCGTTATCCCACAAGCTGGTGTGGCTCTGCTGTGGAAATACTGACTCCATTGACTAATTACTACTTTGTGGAAACCATATGGGGTCAGGAAGTCCTACAGCAGTCCAAGTCCTTGCTTCTTGGAGAGAAGTGGGGCTCTGAAAACCATGGCAGAAATATTGGAGAAGCTTGGCATAATCGATTTCCTAGAGTATGCGTAGGTATGAGAAACTGTCAAGGCACATACTCCAATTTTCCCCCTCAAAAGTTCTCTTAGTACATCAACTGTGCAACAGAGGCACTGACAAACCAGAGGCTGATGAGTGATAATGTGGTTCACAGAGGCAGGTACTCAGAAGGACACACTTGATAAAGATTTTTGAGATGGTGTTATCAGGGTCTTTGCATCATGTGTGTAGGAAAGGGCTCTACTTTTAAATAAATCATTTTGTGACATTGCTGAATGAGGAAAATCTAACATTAGAAAGGAAATAAAAATACCTTTATTTGTCTTTTTCCCCATTACTCTCCACAAACTGGTTCTGAGTGCAATACAACATTTCTGCTTGAGTACATCCCAGGTGAGGTGTCTTTGTTGCCTTTTTTTTACCCCAGAAGGGTGCTTTCTCCTCTGTAGAGCTGGGAGGCCCCCTTGGGGTGGTCTCAGACAGAAGGGATTTCTTGTGATGAGGACACATGACTGATGGATTTACTCATTCCACTGAATCTCACCAGTGTAACTGATAGAAATACCTGGACCAGCTTTCATCTTGCTCACTCTTCTGAAGTTCACACTTCTTCCTGATTGCAGTAAGGATTTGTTCCTATAGGCCCAGGCAGTGGGATTTACACAATCCCTAAACATTGAGGGTGTAAAAATGGTGCTTTTTCCTCCAGGCAAGAGCAAGGGTTTAATGCATTGTCTCTTTGGGGTAACCTAAATGTCCCTGTTCACATATGGAACCTGTCAGGAAAAGAAGCTTTTCCAACACAGACTGTTTTTAAAAACTTACAGGGGAAGTGGAAGCAGTGATCAATTTAATCTCAGTGAGCAGACTTTGAAATTGGGGCTACAGCAGCCAACACACAGCACTGGGGGAACACGTATTTGCTGAGCAACTGTTATAGGAAAGATGGAGCAGAAGTGGCTCACAGTGCCTCAGTGCTGATGACCACAGGTACATACAGCCTTCGATATCTTGTCCTCCTACAACTCACTTACGTGTGAACAATACAAGTTTATGAAGAGGTTTGTGTCTGCAGCAGTAGGATTTGCCCAATCCCTATCCTGAAGGTGTGAGGACTGGCATTCCTTGTTTCTTCCAGGCAGGAACAAGGGGTTAGTGTGTGTTTCTGGATTTTTGCAAGCTTTGTAAGCTAGAAGTATGTCATCATGTACAAAGCCTGGAAGAAAAATGAGACCTGCTGATGTGAGCTTGCCCTTGCTGCTGCTCAGAGCAGACTGAAGCTCCCTGGTGAATCTCTGAGCTGAAGAGAAAGCAGGTGATGATTGGAGCAGTGTGCCAAGCCTAAAATAACACATCCAGACTCGGCAGGGCTTACCAGCACTGGCTGGTTCCATACTAACATGGTCATGCAGCTTTCCTGGCTCCAAATACCAGCAGAGCAGGCTTGTGTCTGCCCACAGTGCACTCTGTCAACAAGACTTTCTAGTGCACATCAAGCTTCAGATAAAATCTTGAAGGTGTTGGATGTCTTCCTGGGATGTGCTGAATATCCTTTTCTCCCATTCACCTTGGTGGGAACGAGGCAACATCTCAGCACCATTCATTCCCTGTATTGCCCCATGGAGGTTTAGGATGTTCACATGTGATGTTTCTGTACATAATGAATAACACATTGTTCAGTTGCACAATAAGGTGTGGATGGGTTTGATTTCCTAGAATCAGCTCTGTTTCTGAGCTGGCTTGCACAGCTTCTGTTAGTGGGGTAGAGAGATCACAGAATCACAGAATATGCTGAGTTATGTACTAGTGTGCATGCCTGTCATCTTCCTGAGCTTTAAGGCTGAGACTGCAGGGCTGTGGCCTCATCACAGCCACAAAACTTGGAGAGAAAAATAATTCCTGTCCACAGAAATAGCACCCTTGTCTGCCTATTATGATGCTAAACACAAATAGATATTTATTTTAATACAAAGTGAAAATAAAACATTGCACTAGTCTAAATCTCTTTAGATTAATACAGAATGACACAAATATTGCTGACTCTTCACTAGAACGGTATTGTGAGGACTCTTGCATTCCTGTCAATGTTAATAAATTCTGAGAGGTTTTGTATTTTAGCTTGTTATAAGGAAAACATTCCTCCCTGTTAGCTATGCAGCATGAATAGACCAACTTGACAAGCTGACATTGTCTACAAAGGTATCAAAAACTTACAACATATGGGTACATATACACAAGCACACACCCAGACACACATGAATACAAATACATACATGTAGCTGTGGGCTGTGGGCTGTCTGTATCATCAGCTCGGTTAGCCCCAGCACAGAAACAGTTTTGTGGATTCTGGTCGACCGAGAGTGTTCGTGTGTCGATGGCGGTGGAAGAANTCACAGCCAAACAAACAGACAAAAATAATTCTGCCTCTTGTGCTATAGCTGTTATGTCTTGGCCTTCTTTTTCAGCAGGGGGAAAAATTGTAAGTTATTGTTTTTGAAAGTTTAAAAAGCCTCAGGCAGTGATAGCACTTCTAACAGGTTTCACCAGTCAGTCACTATCCCTGAGCACACAGCTCTGGTTATTTTTAGATAAATACACAGGAAAAGGATCTACTATCTTATTAGTCTTATATTCTTGAACAGGCACAGGTACATAGTAGGGAAACCAATGTGGCCTAGGAAACCAAGACTCAGATGCCTACCTCTCCTCCCTGGGACACCTGATTTTGTGCTTGATCTCAGATATTCACCTCACAGCTCCTCCTCTTCCCCTCTCAGCTGTCTCCTGTATTTACATTCAACAGTGCAAGAGCGCATCCAGTACATCTTTGCTTATGTCTTTTACAGATATATCAGTCAGACTGCATATTTCAGTTCTCAAGGGTGGTGTTTATCCAGTCAACATCAGTTTCTCCAGGCCTGGATGATGCCAAAGAATAGGACTGGTTTTCACAATACAACACAGCTGCAACTCCAGCCTACAGCAAGGGCATGTTACAGACCTTGCTGCAGATGCTTTGAGCAAGTTAGGAACCTTTGCTTCCTTCTTTACCCTTAAGGGAGAGCTGACCTACCCAAGATTTAAATTGCCCACTGGAAGTGCCTTCCTCAGGTGATACCTAAAGGAATGTGGTAAGGTGCTGCCTGTGAACACCACATGCCACTGCCTGTCCCAGATGGCTGAAATCTCCCTAAATTTCCTAAACAAAAAGTTCCTCTTAAATTTTTACCTCAAGCTGAGTGGAAGAATGCTTTAAAGTCTTCACTCTGCTAGATCAAAACTCTATTGATAAAGTTGAAACTAGAGTCTGCACCAAGCTTTTGGATAGCTGAGGGACAGAAAGGATTTGCTTTTACGCTGGCTCACTGGAAAATGTCATCATTTACAGTGGCACTACAGTGTTTTGCAATGAAGAAAGAAGTGACATAAATTTGTTTCTAATTTTAGCTTGAATGAAGCAATTATTTTAAATAATATGTGGTCAAGGTTACTTGCCACTGCACTTTTATTCAAACTCGTTTGAAGTAATGCTTTCCTAACCTCACTAAGTAAAATTGGGAAAGCCAGAAAGCCATAGATCTTCATTAGGGTTGTATGTATAGGCATCAGACAAATCATTACCATTAGCAAATCCATCAGGCATATCTAACCTTAGTCCAGCATTTAGATCTAATAAGATCATTAACTGCTTCATTTACATCATTATTGAAGTTCTCTGTACCATCTTTTTTTGGCCCATTCTTTTGTCAATGAATTATATATTACTAGCTCAAGACTGAAGACTCTGCTCCTGTCACCTGGGTTCCTGGAAAGTCATATGACAATCCTTATTAAAAGATGTCCCAGATATCCACATTTTTCTTTTAGACAATAGCCTCCTTTAGGGGAGAATTCATAATCTTTGTGATCTAATCAGAGAAATCGTGCTAAGCAAGTCTGAGCACACTCATAAAATTGATAGATATGAACAATGAGGATGAAGAGAAAAAAGAATGGAATAGAAGAATTGGTATTTGTTAAAGAAAGTAAACCTGTCCTCTAAATTCACTCAGTGGAAGGAAGATACCATTTCTAGAAACAGACCAGTCTGGCCAAGTCAGTAATTCTTTAGCAACTGCAAAAGTGGAAAAGAAACATACAGAAAGTGAAATCCAGGTCAGGAAACTAAAATGAGTATAAAAGAATTGCACAAGTATTTGGAGAAATAAGAAAGGCCAATGCAAAAAATAAGCTATAGTGATATAAAGGATAAAATGAAAACACTGTATAACTTCCTTGGCAGTAAGAGGAGGATCAGAGAAAGCATTGGCCAACTAATAAATGGGACAGGAAAGCTAATAACAAAACATGCCAAGAAGGCCAAAGTGTTTAATGCCTTTTATTGCTTCAGTCTTCATTAAAAAGCCTGACTGTAATCAGATGGCTGACACAGTTAACACCAGCCACAAAAGGGTAAGAGCTCAGGCAAGAATAGTGAAAGAAATGTTTAGAAACTGCTTAGATAAATTAGATTTTCTCAGATCATTCAGGCCTTTAATTCACCCTAGGTTACTTAGGGAACTGGCTGAACAATCCTGAAGGCCATGGTAATTATCTTTGAGAATTTGGATGATGCTGGGCTAGAAAAAGCTGAAAGAGTTCCTATTATTAAAAAAATGGAAAAAAAGGGGGACACCAGTTGATCTGACTTTCATTTCCCAGAAAGATCATCAGACAAGGGTTCAAATGATGTGCAAGAGAGCAAAGGGGTAAGTAGTTATCAATGTGATTTGTCACTACCAGATCATATCGAACCAGCCTATTCCTTTGTTTGTTTTTCCTATGACTGGGTAACAAGTCATGTGGATAGGCAAGAATTCAGTAAGGTTTTTGCACCGCCTCAAATGGCATTTTCATAAGCACCCAGGGAATTGTGGTCTGAATCATGGGCGTCTAACTTCACTGGGCTCAATGAACAATAATACTGGAAAACATGCTGCATTGCTTTCCATGTCAGCTTTGGTTTGAAGCTCTGCTGCCCAAAAGTCATGGCTTCAGGACCACTGACTCTTGACAAAGCTGCTGCAAAATGGCCACAGTATTTATTGGTGAATGACAGCCAAGGATCTGCTGTCAGCAGTTCAGTATTGTGCTGATTGGATTTAGCAGGTAAGGTTCTGTAAGGGGCTGTCCTGGGGTCCAGATCCACTGTTATCATTCTAGTGACTTGAATGATGCCCTAAAGAGCACGTATTTTAAATCTGGATTTGACTCTAAGCACTGGCAAATTGCAAGCATCCTGAGGGAAAGGCCTGAGGAATTGAAGAAATACTCTAAAAGAAGCAGGATAGCCTTGAATATAAACTGGCATCTAGATAGGGCTAAATGCCTCCCTGAATACTTAATGGTAAATGAGAGGAGAGGTAGCAAAGATCTGGGAATTGTAGTGGATCATAAACTCAGCATGAGTCAGTAATGGCATCCTGTTGTGAAAGAAGCAAATATTATTCTGGGATATATAAACAGCAGAATTGTACAAAAGACATATGAGGTAATCCTTCCATTGGTAAAGTCTCCAGTAGGGAGCCAATTCCAGTTTTGGGTACCAGACTTCAAGAAAAATTGTAAAAGTCCAGGGCAAAGAAATGCGCCTGGTCAGAGGTCTAGAAAACATGCTCTGTAGGGGCAGGTGTCAAAAAATATATCTGCTTAATTTATGCAGAGAAGACTGGTGAGACTTGTGCCTGCCAGGCTTCAAATAAAAAAAAATGCTACTTCAATGAGATGGTAATAAACCTTTGTGTCTCTATTCATTGTGGTTAATATAGTAAGTTATATGTTTAACAGAGATTTAAGTTGACTTTTTGAAAAGTCTTTTTTCTGGAATAGATTCTTCAGAAACAGTAGCATCCCTCTGATGAGGGCCATTAAGACCAGATTTACGAAATACCTGCCAGCAATGCTGCAGGTAGAGTTCGTCTTGCCTTAGACAGATTGATGAATTATTCCTATTTTCTTTGTTTCTATGATAATGGATTGGTTTTTAAAAATTCTGGGTCCAGACTGGCTCATATTTACCATAAGCAATCTCTGTACTTGTCACGAATATGAACTATGGAGATGCTGTGTGTGCTATTAAACTTGTTGAGGCGTAAATCAATGTGTAAGTTAAGCATATGGTTAGTCTAAGTGCATTCACTTCTTTTGGTAAATTCCCACTTTTTTTTGTTCAAAAGCCATTCCTTGCAAAAGGTGGCTGTGGGTGAAGGATGGCCCTGTGGCTCTCTGTCCTAAGCCTCAGTCCTGGGTCCTCCTCATCCAGAGAATGGGGAGAGGGAATTGGTGTTAACATTGGCAGGATAATTTCTAATCATCTCTGTGGTTCTGGCCCCACAGATTGGCATCATAACTGGGCTGGGGAGGTGGAGGAGACTCCTCCTACTCTTTCTTGCTGCGACCTTTGAAGAAGCCTATGTGATCATGAGTGGATACCAGCTAATGTTAGCCATCTAGCAGTGGGTGCTGAGCACAGGAAATACATCTCCCAACACCCCACAGAGTGAGTCAGTCCAGGTCTGTCCCTCCTCAGTCTCACTCTTCTCACTCTCAGGCCACCAAC
Organism: Illadopsis cleaveri; assembly: GCA_013399915.1. Classification (NCBI taxonomy): domain Eukaryota; kingdom Metazoa; phylum Chordata; class Aves; order Passeriformes; family Timaliidae; genus Illadopsis; species Illadopsis cleaveri. The sequence goes on from VXBB01014376.1 coordinate 173,025, forward strand.
CATGGTCCCACCAACTGTGGCTGGTGTTGGTTTTCAAGGGTACAAGGAGGCAATTGGTACACTTCAGTGATTCAGTCAAGTGGTAGCCCACAGAAACAGGATTCACCTCGCCTAGGGATAGGGCTAATCTCACCCAGTACCTGCATAGGCATTTTGTCCAGTATTAAGAAAAGAACAGAAACCTAAAGCCAGATGGAGACAAATGCACTGGGCTGCTTCTTTTGGTGGCAGTCTGCAGTTAGACAAGGCTAGAGTGATGTGTGACAACAAGTGCCCTCATTTTGGCCAGCAAAAAAACTTTGTTCTTGTACTTGACTAAAAAATGTCAGCTAGGAGGCATAACATGCAGAGTTGTCTTGTTTTGCTCTTTATTCCAGTGAGTGATGCCAATGCTTCGTTGTTTATTTGGATTGTTTTTATCTTATCCAGTGTATTTTGCTCTGGGCAAAGATACAGGGATTAAGTCAACAGAAGGACCTAGGTGTTGCAACAACGAGTGTTGGAGCCCTTAACTGTTAGGCACTGGGCCATGTAGTGGAATCCCAAGCCCCATATGAAATACTGGTCTCCCTAAACAAAGCACAGGGTTTAACACAATAATTTATCTCTAAGCATCACATGGGAATGTGTCTCTGCCACCCAGCCATTTATTATTTCCCAGCCAGGAAAGTTAGCGAGGAGGAAACAGTGTTTCATGTGACTTTGGAGAACCTTACACCCACTGAATAACAAGCAGCAAAGGGGGAAGGGGCAGAGGGAAGATGAGCAGTTTGGAAACAGCCTAAAGGCAGAAATTTGACACAGAAACTCTTTGGCATAAATTCCTCAAGAACAGTGAGGCAGATAGAGGAGAAAAGAGGCCCCTAAATGATTTGTGAGCAGAAGGCAGGGTGCTAATGTATTTACATAATTTATTCATAACAGTTTGCTCAGCCAGCTCTACCAAGGATATGGATACTGGACGCTTTAAATGTTCTCTAGGGGAGGAATGAATCTGACTTTTTGAGCTGAGCCAATGGCTACTGACGTCTCTGCTGCCCTTTCTGTGTTCTTCTGTGAGTTGTGGATCGAGTGCTGGGTCTGATGCTGCTTGGTCCCATGTACAGTTGTTCCACCTGTGCAAAGAGAAGCTGAGCACCCACATCCAAGCCACTCCTGGATTTCTGTCATTTTAAAAAAATTTTTGTAGCCATCCTCTGCACTGTGGGTTAGTACCCCAAGCTCTCAGACAGGGCATGCTGTGGGAATACACTGTCAGCAACTACCAGTTATGAAATATCCTCAGATGCCTTTGACTGCCTGAGCCTATTCAGAGCACTACTGTTCTGCATGCTCAGAGAAAAGATAGAACTGCCCTGCACAGCAAGTGAATCCCACATTGTGCTGGGAACAGGAAGGTCCCTCACTGCCCTGCTGCTCCCTCCCACTTCTCTTTTTGCTATGCAAAGTCAGATGAAAATGAATTAGATGCTTGTACTGAGCATTTCAATGGGACAGAAACTCAGCAATATTACCTGTCAGTGGGTCTCTGGGAAGCAAAAGGTCCCTGCCAAGTCCTGCTGGATCTTGAGCAATCTGTGAGCAGCGTTGGCATGGCAACCCACAGATACAACTTCCATGCATCATTTGTCTGGGGACTAGCCTCTCTCCAACCTTCAGCCTGGAGCTGGCACTGGCCAAGTGTCTAGTTAATCTGAGTCATTGAATTGCTCGGAGGGATTATAGGGTTAAACTGGGATAACCTAAATAGGCTGATAAAAGGCTATTCAGTAAGAGATGCAAGTGCCCAGCATCTCCCAGGTTTTAGCCCTCATGCTCTCGAGTCCTGAGTTGAACTTATCTAAAAGAATAAAGGGTAGGCACTGGAAATTCCCCAAAAAACTTGGACAAACACCCAGTGTGATCTTAGTCTCTCTGAGAGCTGGAAAGATTTATTTTAGAAAGAGGTTTGGATAGTTAAATATTATTTGGAACTGTGGTTTCATTTTGTATGTATAATGGTTTTACACTAGTTCTTTTGCTGTTCTATAATCTCCTCTGTTTCTTCAGTGTAATTAGCCTGTTGTTTTCAAAAGGCTGCTGATTGTGTGTGAATTGAGCTCATTATGCACTGACTTTGCTCTGTGTGTGTGTTATGTATGCTGCCTGTGCCTGCGATCCCTGGCCTGCAGCAGAAGGAGCTTTGCAGGCTGAGATATTTGCATGTGGCAGTGGGCTGAGGAAGAGGCTAACTCAGCAGGCTCTTGGGTCAGCAGCTTCGAGCCTGAGAGCCCCAGCTGATGGCTCTGGAGACGAAGCCTCCTCTCCTGGCAGCATAGGAGTCTGTGCTCCCTAAAGAGGAGCGGATTTAATCATAGGGGCCTGTCAGGGGATATGTTTTGGGTACTGTCTGAGGTCCAAGTTCTCAGCAGATGTACTCTAGTGTCTTTTGCAAGATCAACTAAAAGATGAGTCCTGTCAGAGGCTTGATGTTTCTAGGTTCTGCTCCACACCAAAACCTGTAAGTACTGGGGAAAACCAGTTTCTGGTTTCTGCCAGCATGGCATAATTATCCTGGAATAATGGTCCTTGAGAATCTGTATCGGGACTTTTAGGCTGTAAGTCCTGCTATTGTGGATGTTCTATGGGAACAAGATAGAACTAGGCTTTTGGGAGTTTTTACAACTCCACAAGTCTTTGGAAAGGCTGGCATGGTTAGTTGCCTTAGAGCCATAGGTTTTATAGTTGTGGGTTCCCAGACCTGCCTGCTGGCTTCCAGGTGACTTCAAGTCTAGCTTTGATCTTCTGAAACTTTCAGATCGTTTAGTTTCAGCAAATAACTCTTTTTGGCAAAACTTTGTTTTCCTCCCAAACTTTTGTCTAAGACTACTTCAGTGTACAAGGAAAATAAAAGCTTCCTATTTGGCTTCTCAGTATGCTTTGAGCTAAGTTCTGGGGGAACTGCCTCATCAAAATGGAACATCCTTGTCCTTCCCAGTCCACACTGTGTGGGACTTGCTACACTCTTGCAACTCCCACTAGTTCTGGCGAGTGTTGCCAAGTCACGTATGTCCAACAACATTAATTCACGAGAGTGTGAAGAAGATGCCATTCCTTCAAGTGTCTTTTGCATCTGTAAGTTCTTGATGTGCAAAAGACTAGTAAGAATAGATATGTATTGTAAAATACTATCAAAAAGCTCCCTAATTTTCCTTATGGGAAATGATCACCAATGCAGTAATGCACAGAAACTAAACAAGTTTGAATCCAGGTTATGTTCAGGAGTAGGGAAGAAAACAATGAAAACTGCATCCCTTTTGCCTTCTATATACGGATACTTACAGGAATTCCATTTAATTGGTCTCTGCCCAGGGTAATGTGAGTTTTGTCCTTAAAAATGAGTAGTCATTCATTTGGTGGAGAAAGTCAAAGTCAATGTTAATGAGATTGCTCCCTCTATGCAGGGAGGTGCTGTAGCTGAAATGAATGTTATCAAACATAAATACCATTTATGGGTGCCAGGCTCCCATTCTGTGTTGGCCTGACAACTTTCAAAACGAAACTTGTTTTAGTGGCTAAGCAATCAGCCAAAGTGACAATTTCTTCTTGAAGACAGCTTGACAATCTAGCAACTTCTATTGCAGTGTTACTACTAAAATGCACAATATGAATCATCACAGTCACTTTCTATTTTCAAAAATGATAGTGATAAAGTATATCACTATGTAAATACAGGGGATAAATTCTTCTTAGTCCAGCAGTAGCAAGAGGAGGATGGTGACGGACAGCCACAAAGGGAAAATGTTTGTATCATAATTGTGCCTATTTTTTTTTTTATGGAGCTCATTCATAATGCCTATGGAAATTAACAACCTGGCAAGGGAAAGCGATGTGCACAGCAACTGCCATTCCTGCTACTGTGTTGCCATTAACCTTCAGTTTGATATTTAGTTTCTGTAAATCTGAATCACTCCTCTTAGAAGGGAAGGGCTCTCAGGTTCTTGCTGGACTTGCAGTGTGATTTGTGGGCTTGAATTATGCTTGACGTGCAATTAAAAGCTATTTTTGGAAGCAAACATTTTTCTATGAGCAGGAAAAAGCAGTCAAATGTTTAGGTATACATTGACATTTCTGCTAATAAATTACACATTTAATCTCAGATTCTCAGTGTTTACGAATTTACTCAGTAGAGATGGAGCCGGTAAGAACTCATGCAGTAGTAGGATCAGACCTCTCTGTTACACCAGAGACTCACTCCTGCTGTGCCTGGCAGCATTCATACACCCACCACCATGCTGGGCTCTCCCTTCTGGCTTGGGGCTTGTGCAGGTGCAGTGAGTTGGCCTGACCTGCTGACCAGTTTCTTAGGTGGCAGGTGCAGAGGAAGAGGAGAAGAAATATGACATTGCAATGAAAACCAGATAAAGCTTGCAGGGTCTTTGCAGGGAAAGCACCATCTTCCAGCAGAGTCAAAGGCATGGCCACTCCCCCAGCTCATGAGCACATGCATGTGAGGGCATGCCATGACTGTATATGCAGAAATGTTTCCATCATGTGATCTGTTGTTCATTCCCAGTCTCATGGTCCAATGTGAATCATCCAGAAAGCTCAGAGGCTTGGGAGGTGGCATAATCAAGCCTTTGGGGAAGTCTGGTCCAGCCAAAAGTGCGGGACTTGGAGTGAGTGGCTGCACACATTTTCCATTCTTAGCCATGATCATCTGTAGGGTGATTCAGCTCTCTGAATGTAATGCCCTTTGAAAGACGATCTGCTGTCCAAGTTATGCATGTGAAGCTGTCATGTCTGAGTCCCACAGCCTTCTTTCTGGAGGTCCAGTGTCCACTTCAGAGTATCAAAAATGCTGAGATTTGACACCTATGTATATTAACTGAATTGCATCCTTAACTTAATCAAGTCCTAACTTTTCAGGAATGTGGGAATTGCTCCCTACAGTAACAAGATGACTGGAAGTCTTAGTGGTTTAGCAACTGCAGAGTCTTTGGAATACCTTCATAGCATTAGACACTGGCAAGTGGAGGGATGTAGGGCATACCAGTACCAGTAATAGCCTTATAAATTTAATCATTCCAGTTCTGAGAGCACAGCTAGTTTAGCTGTTTCTGAGGGCCCTGCCTTGTCCTGCCAGTGCTTAGGAAAATTTGGTGTGTGGGGACACTGGCACTATCTGCTTGTGTTGGAGAAAGCACAGAGCACAGCTCTTTGATCTGCATCAAGACAGCTGCTTTGGGGTCTTGATGTGTCAGTGTTAGATAATGAAGCCTGCAGGAGATTGGAAGGGTTTCAGTTATGCCCAGTACCTGGATAGAATGCTTGGACTATGTCTGGACTGATTAGTCAGCCTGGTAAGTTACATTTGGGATGTCTGCTCTTTCCTGTGTCTTCCTGGCTTCCCAAAGTTCACATAACTGTAAACTTTTAAGACCAGGCACAGATCTCCATCTGGCTTGAAAATGAGACTTAGACCCAGAAGTCAGTTAGATCTAGCAAAAACAAGCAAGCACTATTTAATATATTTTGAAAATGCTGTGGCCTACACAGTCATAGGGAAGTGTCATAACCACAGCAGTTCTCCTGCCACTGTGCTGCCTTGGTGACAATGTTACAGCATAACCTAATGCCCAGGGAAATGTCCAGTGACTCTGTAAATCCTCTTCTCTAGATATTAAGCCGGTAGAGAAACTGCCCTTTTTACCTGTCCTAGCCTGTTTAATACCTTCACAAATCACACCACCTTGTTTGTTTTGCTGTGTGGAACTGCCTGGTCTGTCTGAGCTTTATGTGCTGAGTGTGATGGTACCTGTTAGGGAATATCCCTTGGGTCAGCTGGGATCTGCTGTCCTGCATGTGTCCCCTCCCAACTGCTTGCGCACCCCTGGCCTCCTCAGTGGTGGGGTGGGATGAAAGGCAGAAAAGGCTTTGGCTCTATGTGAGCACTGCTCAGCAATAATGAAAATATCTCTATCTTATCAACATTATTTCCAGCACCAATCCACAACACAGACCCACACCTGCTACTGTAAAGAAAATTAATTCTATCCCAACCAAAACCAGCACATTTACTAATTAATCTTCTGAAGGCAATCCTCTATATGAGGAGGACTATGGAAATCTGGCCAGAAGAGGTCTCTCAGAATCGAGCATGCCAGGGCTCCTGTCCTCAGAGAGTGTTGATGATATTCTGCATAAATTCACATACCGTCATGAGATGCAGATCATCTCCCAGTGGGACTGGAGGAACTGAAGTCTTCCTAAGAAAGAAAATATTTAGAGTCAAATGAACATAAATCTCTTGCCTGAAATGATTCAGATTATTACCTGTGGAAACTCGAAGGCTGGGACTATTATCAAAGGAAAGAACAAGGGATGAAAGATGGGATCTCTGTTGTGATGCAGCAAGCAAATACTTGCTCTATCTTGTTAGCAATGACGTTCAGAAACTCAGCTAATAATAGCCCAGCCTTGATACCAGAGAAATCAATCCCCATGTACTGATTTGTGTACGTGATGTTCAGAACTGCAAGGAGATGTGGTATGAGACAAATTAAATGTAAAATGTGACAAACTGTTGGATATCTCTTTCCTGTTTTCACACCCTGGTAAAGGAATGGCAACAGTAAGGATCTATTTCAGTCACTTGAGTACTGTCTCATGTACATTTATTTAAAAGGATACTTGATCAGTGCAAAAACCTTGAGTCAGACAGCTAATGGTTGTCAAATATGATGTTATGTTGCTTAACACAGATGATGACAAGTGTTTTTTTCTAAACTATCTGGCTTATACCTACATATGAGTAATCCATTGCGGAAATGTCGGAGAGGATAGAGGAATGTGGTAAGAAAAAGAAGTTAATTATCAATCACATTCAAAAGTCTGAGCCAAAACAAGTGAACAAACAAACAAACTAAAAGCCCGCAAGTGAGCTTTGAATAAGAGCTGAGACAAGAACCTGTCTGGTAATGCTATTCAAGTGGTTTCTTCCGTACAGGGAACTGAGCTGCTCTACAGTGACCAGGGCAGTTGGGGAAATACCATAAGACAAGGTCTAGTTCCTCTGCAAACCCTTAGGGGCACACTGGCAAAATTTTAGGGGTCTATTTCTGAAAGGCTAAGCCTGGAAATAGTGTTGCCTGACACTGAAGGACTGAAGCACCAGGATTGCCTTGATTCTGACTTTATAGCTCCCCAGATGGTAAGAACTGCTCTTATCTTGACAGAGCTGAGCAGCTTGGCACTGTGCTTGCATTAATCATGCTCATTGTGATCATTAAGCAGTTACTGGATAAAGCAGACAGAGATCAGAGTGGTGACCAACACTCTGGCCCCCTGCTCTCCACCAACACCATACAGCTGTCTCCAGCTTGCTGCTACCTTTCCTCACTCACCCCCAAATTTCTACCTGACAGTCCTGACCCCCACCTAACCTCTATAATAGTGCATATTGCAATAAGATAAGGGCTTAAATCCTTCCAGCAGGCAAGAAGCTGAACATGCCTGGCTATCACATAGGACTCTGTCTCCAGTTCTTGCATGCTTCAAATAGATAGAGTGGGTTGGCTGCCTATGTTTATCATGATGGCCTGGTTTCTGCTAGTGAGCAAGAATCAGAGCCCATAGATTCTTTGCTCCTTATAGGTGCTTATCTCAGTTGCAGTTGCACACCTGAATTAGAGGGAAAAGTGGCATTTTGTATAGCAACTTGTGTTGGGATTGACTGACAAGGTCTGGGCAGCAGGGAGGCTTCACGAGTGTCATGGTTTAACCCCAGCCAGCAGCCAAGCCTCAGGCTCACTCACACCCTCACCAGCAGGAGGGGGGAGAAAATCAGAAGGGCAAAAGCCAGAACATTCATGGGTTGGGATAAAGAGAGTTTAATAGGGAAAGCAAAAGCTGAGCACATAAGTAAAGTAAAAGAAGGAATTAAGTCACTGCTTCCTACTGGCAGGCAGCTGTTCAGCCATCTCTAGGAGAGCAGGGCCCCATCACATGCAGCAGCGATTTGGGAAGACAAACACCATCACTCAAACATCCCCCTCTTCCTGCTTCTTCCCCTTGCTCTATATCCTGAGCATGATGTCATAGGGTTTGGAATATCCCTTTAATTTGTTTGGATCACCTGTCCTGGCTGTGTCTCCTCCCAATCTCCCAGGCATTCCCAATTTCCGCCCCATCATGGCTGTATGAAAAGCAGAAAAGGCTTTGTCTCTGTGCAAGCCCTGCTCAGCAATAACAAAAATATCTCTATATTGTCAACTTTGTGTTCAGCACAAATCCAAAACACAGTCTCATGGCAGCCACTGTGGAGAAAATTAACTCTGCACCAGCTGATACTAGCATGAGGGGCTTCACTGAGAAGCTGCCAGAAGCTTTCCTCGTGTCTGACAGAGCCAATGCCAGCAGCTCAAAGACAGCACAATGGCCAAGGCTGAGTCCATCAGCCACAGTGATAACCTCTGGGATAAAGTGTTTAAGAATGGGAAAAATATTGCACAGGAACAACTGCAGTGAAAGAGGGAAGTGAGAATATGTGAGAGAAACAGCCCTGCAGACACCCAGGTCAGGGGTGAGGAAGGAGGGACAGGAGGTGCTCCAGGTGTCAGAGCAGATTCCCCTGCAGCCCGTGGTGAAGCCTATGGTGAGGCAGCTGTGCCCTTGCAGTCCATGGAGGATCACAGGGGCAGTGATGCCCCTACAGCCCATGGAAGAGCCCGTGCTGGAGCAGGTGGATGTCTAAGGAGGCTGTGATACCCTGGGACGCCTGCATGGAGCAGGCTCCTGGCAGGACCCATGGAGAGAGGAGCCCACACTGGAGAACAGGTTTGCTGTCAGGACTTGTGACCCTGTGAGGAACAGAGAAGCCTCTGGAGATGCCTGCTGTGCTCTGTGGAAGGGACTTGTGCTGGAGCAGTCCATGCAGGACTGCAGCCCATGGGAAGGACTCATGTTGGAGAAGTCCATGGAGGACTGTCTCTTGTGGGAGGCACCCCACACTGGAGCAGGAGAGGAGTGNCATGGGAAGGACTCATGTTGGAGAAGTCCATGGAGGACTGTCTCTTGTGGGAGGCACCCCACACTGGAGCAGGAGAGGAGTGTGAGGAGTCTTTCCACTGAGGAGGAAGGAGCAGCAGATATGAGTGATGAACTGACAGCATGCCCTATTCCCTGTCCCCCCAGTAGAGAAATTGGGAAGGAAGTTGAGCTTGGGAAGAAAGGAGGTGTGAGGAGAACTTGTTTTAAGATTTAATTTTTATTTTTCATTACCCCATTCTGATTTGTTTGGCATTAAATTAATTTCCCTAAGTTGAGTGTGTTTGCCTGTGAGGTTAACTGGTGTGTGATCCCTCCCTGCCCTTATCTCGACCCATGAGACTTTCATATTCTAGCCAGGCATCTGTAGGGGTAATATTTCCCATCATCCTGACCATGCTGCATTCAAAAGGGTAGCAGGGTTATTAAAAAATGAAATTCCTGAAAGCCCAGATAACAAGCACAGGTTGTGAGCTTCTTGGAATATTTTCCCATTAATTTCTTTCTTTGTTTGTTTGTTTCTTAAATAAATAAATATGCCAAAATCAACACAAACGTTTATTTTAATGTCATTTAGTAGGGAAACTCTTCCGAGCTTGTTCAAAACTTGAAAACAGTCTGACCTCAGTCTCCTACTACAGATATGTCTAGACTAGAATTTGCTCTCTTGTTGTAACTTGTGTTTATTAGTTGTTTGCCAATTAGCTAGTAGAGTTGGTGAAGACATTTGAAATTGTAAAAGATAATCTAAACACTCCAAGAAGATGTGTTGCAGCAGTCAGACATTTGTGGTTTACCTTCACTTGTGCACTGAAATAATTCCCAAGTGTTTGCCTCATGAAATGAGCATTTATGGACCATCTCAGCTCTCATTTATAAGCATATTAGCCAAAAGGAAGTAACTGACAATCAATTGAGTCACACATCAAAACCCATGTAATACCTGAGTGTTCTAGTTTCAAACTGAATTAAAAACATTGGTTAGTATAGGCTTGGCTAAGAGATGACAGTGCTGAAGAATGTGAGATACATGGAAAACTTTGTCCAGAAAAATATGTTTGAGGAGTCCAAGGGCAGAGGGAGAGCAGCCTGCTGCATGACCTCTCAGAGACAAAGTAGGAAGCTGGCTGCTCACTGGAAAACTGTGAGGAGAGGAGTAGGATGCAAATATTACCACAATGGATAAGAAGTGCCTTCTACAACACAGTGGTTTGAATAAGTAGATTAAAAAATGGTGGCATCTCTCTTTCATAGAAAGAAAGCTGCTGTCCTCAGCAGTCTGTTTCATTTGATGGAAAAAATCACAAAATAAGCCAATGTCTTAGAATAAAAGGCCCCACAAGAATCAGCTTTTTTTTTTCTTTCTACAGAGAGTATGGCAAACCATAGGGTTGGATATGGAGGGTGTTTGGTGATGGTAGTGCACAGTCAACGTGTCTTGGAATGGTACAGCTTGATTACAAAGTGAAATCTTATTGATGTCAAACAAATATTTCAGAGTAAAACTAACAACCAAAAATAGGTGGCACAGATGATCTTGAAATGAAGTGGATCATAATGTACATACTACTGCAATAAAATTTATTTTACAACAAACTGAACATCCTCAACCATTGGTTTTTATTCTGTAGAGAATAATTAGAAGATAAGATATTAAAAAGGATACACAAGGCAATAAATGGCTTTCGTGGAAACTTAAAAACCAAAGGGAAGTGAAAATATTTGGTAATTACAACTATAATTTATGGAATCAAATAGTTCCTTTCTCCACTGTAGACACGGTCATTATTATACAAGTCACGATCATTTATACAATTTAAAAAAAGCGGAAAAAAATCTGTTTGGTTTTTTTTTTCATCTTATGAAATATTTCAAGTCCCATGCCAAACCTGGCTCAGAGGCCAAACTGAATCTTTTCCTCAAGAATATAAATTCTGGGAGACCAAATGTGTGTTCTGGGAGATGAAGCATCCAGTGAGACCCTGAGGAGCTGAGGAAGGCCGGTGGGATTAGGGGTGATGTTTAATTACAAAATTCAAATTGGATTAATGTCTCCCCTTGCACCTAATGCCCTGACCTCCCTGCATCCAAGCTGATGTTGTCCTGTATGCAGAGGGAGAGTCTGAAACCTGTCCCTTGGGCCCTTGTGCCCTACAGCAGTGGCCAAAGAGGAAACTTGGGATGCAGAAGAGGAAACTTGGGATGCAGATGCCTTTTCCTGGCTTCACTTCAACTCTGCTTGGCCACTGCCCCATAATCTACAAGTTTTCCCTTTCCTTTTCCCTCTGGGAGCAGCTGGAGGAAAGAAAATGAGTTTTTCTATGTTGGGAAAGTGAGGAACATCACCAGCTGGAAGAAAGATAGGAAGAGGGAAGCAGCCAGCCTCTTTTCTCCCTCCCTCTGCAGCAGGGAGACTGTTCAGGTAGCATCAAGGGGTAGTTTGACAGCAGAGCACAACCACTGGGCCAGCAGCAGCCCTAAGCAGCTTCTGGCATCCTAAACTTGCCCTATATCCCTGCTTTCTCAGAAATAATCACCTAAGGACAGATCTAAAATCAATTAGCTGATCAAGGGAGTGACCTGTGTGGAAACTCAGTGATGTATCTGAACTCAGACTGTGTCAATAAAAACTTCAGTCATAGCACAAGCTGAGCCAAGAGTGAGGTACATTTTCCCATAACTTCATGCATAGCCAATTCCCCAGAATTGAATCGCCATGTTCAGCCCACTTTAGGGCGTAGTCTTTTCCACCGTGACTACATATTTCTATGGCAACTACTTTTACCAGACACATCTGTGTATATGCGTATATGTAAATAAATAATAGATAAGGTACTAGTAAATGATGCTAAAACTGTACCAGTAGCTCTGTTGTGTTGCAAACATCTCCCGTTCTCTGCTGCCAGCCCTGTTCTCCATGCAGGTCTGTGCAGCAAGATGCAGAGCAAAGGGTTGGGTTTTTACTTGAAACCTGTGTTGTGGTTTACCAGCAGCAGAGTGTTGCTGCACTGGGCTGGCAGGGAGCAGCCTGCCCTCTGTTGCGATACCAACAGGGAAAATTGGAGCTTCTCTGATGCCTAATGCAAAAACCAGGCAGCGGCTGCAGTTTTGGACAGACAAGACGAGTCAGTCAACGTGGTCACTGTGTAAAGCAGTAACGAGGAACTGCTTCCTAATTTGTCAGCTTTTGGAGTTAATACGTGAAGTTAGGCAGCTTTTCCATCTCTAATAATTAAAAAGATTATCAGGAAAAAATTACATTTTCTCCTATATTTCCATATCATTTGACTCCATGAATCCCCCTTCTTTTGATGAGGTGGGAGCTGAGTGGTGGAGCCAGGACATGTTTGACTGTGTGGAATTTTTTCATTTCTTGGATAATTTTTTTAACTTTCTTTGCTTTCCTTGCTTCACACTTTCCAAAGCATAATGGTCTGAGAAGTAACAGGCTCTGTCATGCCTTTAAGATGCTAGAAACTTTCCACTTGCCTCAGAATTCTGTATCTTAAGGAAGAAGCCTTAGACAGCAAGATCTAAAAAGCATGGAGTTGTATAACATTGAGGTCAGGAAGAATTTGGCATTTTTATAGAGACTTACACCTCACTGTGAGTGTAATCCCACCTACAGCAACCCACTTAACCTCTCCATCTTTCTGAGAATTAGAGGCACTTTAACTTGCACCAGAAAACTTCTTTAGTTTCCTTAATTTCTGTTGCAGATTTTGCCTGGAGGTTCCTTCCTCTTGGCTGAACTAAACACGTAGGTAACTGCTTTTCTGCCTTGGGCCATTTATAATTCATAAGGTAAGTGTTCCTCTGCTGTGCTCCCCTGAGGGGCATCCTATGAGCTGTGCTCCCAGACCACGCAGCTCTGTGGAATTCAGGGAAAAGGCACTGTAGTTTTGGCCACTTTAATAAAACCTCTCCAAACCCACAGATGAAGAGTAGAAGTTCTCTGCTTTGCATATGGTTATTATAAAAAACCAGAGAAGATGTGGAAGACCTAAGTTGGGTTTTAACTTCTTTTTTGTGCCATAGTTCTTCAGAGCTAAGAACACAGGCAGTGTTAGAGACAGAGACATAAGAGTCTCCCCTTTTCAGCTGATTAACCCAGCAATTATGCAGCAGGACTAGGTTCCCTTCCTCTTGCTTCCTCCTGGATGCATGTCTGAAATGTTAAGTTTATGGTGGATCCCGGCTGCAGCAGGAAGTTCCTCTCCAGCTCCTCCCTAATGTGGCTTCTCCTGGGCCTGGAATGTTGGGGTGTGAGCCACGCTTTCCTCCAGTCAGGCAGCGACTGGCACCCCAGTCCCACTGCCACAGGATGGTCACTTGGCAGGTGGATCCCAGTGTCACGGGGATGGCAGCGAGGCCATGGTAGCAGGGGCTAAGCTTTAGCTGCAGGCGGCCAGGGAACATTTACCTGCGGCCCAGGGACACCCAGGCTGTGACTCTCCATCACTTTCAGGCAGCTCAGCCAAGGCGACGCTGCCTCTGGGTACACGGTAGCAGAGCTTAGAGATTTAAACCAAATCTTCAGTGCCTACAGCCTCTCAGGTGCCTAAACATGTTAGGTGAAGTTTTTTTTGGCTCTCTGTCCTCTACGTAGGCATCTAAATTGTGCATGAGTTGCACTTTAGGTACCTTGCTGTTTACTTTGGATTTTGCCCTCAGCTGTGAGTGGGAACATAGGTTTGCTCTGGCACGTGCAGCAGAAGGACAATGTCACCCATTGACTACATCCCAGAAATTCACTCCCCGTTGCCTCCTTTTCTCTTCCAGCTCTTAAACCTTGTGACAGTGATTACAAAACTCTACCTACCATTCTGCAACTGCTCCCTCACAACCAAGCCTATGAACTCAACTTCCCAGTTGTCTGATCCAGTTTATATCCTCATCTACCAAAAGCATTTTCTCTCTGGTAAAATCGCCACTTTCTGCTCAGCTTTTCCACCCTTCCCACATATATGCATTCTTTAGTCTGGATTATTTGTTTACATTAATAATAAACCTAATAAAAGTACTGCTTTTCTCTTTGAGCGGCCACCCCAGGCCGCTTCAGATCTGAGAAGCAGCCTGGATAGAGAGCTGAAGGGATCTCTGTGCTCCAGGATTTGGGTCTGGCATGACACAGGCTACAAAATGTGGGCTTGCATGATAACAGTCTGCACTTGTTTAATGACAGCTCCTTCCCCCTATGGTGGAGGATCTCTGGAAGCTTTATTTTACCCTAATTAATTTTCACTCCCTTCTGCTTTCATGGTTGACCTTTTCCATCAAGTGTTACAGAACAGATGAATTGTCTATGAAACTGAGGTTGTTCAGACATTATTCCCTATAGCTGTGCTCCTTTCCTCTCCCCCAGGGAAGCAAACCCATTGAAACAAGCTGTTTAAGATATTTGCAAGGGAAACTGTGAAGTATTTGGCCTTGTTTCTCAATTTAAATATGCTGGTGCACAGCACAGGCCTATTAAAGCCCCATTTTCATGGATATTTTATATGCAATCCTTGTATAGAAGCACATACAATATAAACCATTGCTTGTTTTAGATATAAGGGCTACACCATAATAATCACTTATCATCACTAGTCAAAAATAATTCTAAGCAGACTCAGATTTTGTTTTCTGGGAGAAACATTACTTACCAAGGGAAGAGTGCACAGAGGGGTCTGTCACTTGGAAAATAGAGAATTGAGACATTCACTTCCAGCTGGAGTTATTGTTATTTCTGCACGAGTCCTAGAATTTATGCAATAAATTGGAAATAATACAAGATCAAGAGGATTTTTAATGACTTAAAATGAAGACAATTATTGTAGTATCATTTGTCATTGATACATAACTGCAGCTAAGTGACACAACAGTGGCTCACCCATAGAAACAATATTTTCGTGTGGGAACCTTCAGCAGGGGTGCTAAAGAGTCATTGAAATTGTGAAAGAAATTAGTGCAGAAAATGGCCGATCTGTCACAGAGGGGTACAGAAAACACTAGAGACTTAGTTCCTAACTGCCCTCACCTCTGGATGTGCTGTTTTCTTACAAATCAATTTTATTCCTCAGGGTTCTTCTCTGGGGACTAGCTTTTAAAATTTGGAGGAGCCAAACCATGGGAGTCTTTGAGTGACTTTTTTACAGTTTATATTGCCCTTGTGCCTTGCTAGTAAATACAGCAATTGCTTGTTATGATTTCTGTTTGTTCTTTGGGAATATAATGACATGTTTTTACAGATTGCTACATATTATATATAGTCTAAATGACTTAATTAAGAAAAGTAGCTTCCTCTGCCCCAAATACCTCAGTACTGAAAGATTTATTCATGGCATTAGGCAAAATAAAATCATATTAGTAGACCTGAGAGATTAAAAACTTTGTGTATATTTTTTTCATTGTGAAGAATGACTGGAAACATGAAATAATATGCAGGTATGACTCCGTCATCATTAGGAGGAAACCAGCCTCATTTAACAGTGGGTAGGAGGGCATGAACATTTTATTCAGTCAAAAGAAGATGGTAGATAAATTACATCTCTCTGAATTTGATCAGGACAAGGAGCACGTTTCATCTTGTGAAAGACTGTGTAATATCTTTAATAACCACAGGAATGAAGGCTTTGCTCATAGATTTCATACAGAGTTTCACCTCCATGGGGAAAGGAGCATTCAGAGCAGCCCACGGGGAAGAGGCATATCCTGATTAGCACCGCTGCCGCGTTTCCCTTCGAGGCCGCGGCTCTGTGAGCAGCGCTGAGATGCAAAACCAACAAAGAGCTCAGTGTCTCCCAGAAAAACCCCTATCATTACAGAAAAATTACTCCTTGCAGGAGAAATAAGGTTTGCCAAAAGACGTGGTGTCTTGTCAGGGCTGCTGCTGGCTCGGCGCGCCAGACAGGGATCCCGGCTCTTCACACCCACAGGCAGCCGCCGCAGGGCTGGCACTGCCGCGGGGCCGCTCTGGCCTCCGATGCCGAGCAGCACTAAGAATAGCACTGGGTGGTTCGTTGTGTGCAATAGTGGAAAAAAAAATGTATTTAAATCCAGTGTTTTCTAAAAGTAGCTAAACCCAGGAGGTTATAAATTATTAACCTGTAAAGCAGAAGGTTTAGGAGACTGCCACTTGTGTGTCCTGGAATAGTTTCTGCTACCTTTTTGGGATGGAGCAGAACCTTTCATTTAGTTATTGCTTGCCAGCTGAATTTGCAGCAGCTACAGTTTATCTAATCCTTGCAGTATATTTTCACTCTAGAAAAAAAAATCCAAACAACTAACAATAGAAAATTGGGTTTTGCCTCATTATTTAACTTTGTGTTGTTTTACCAAGATTTGCATTACTTTTAGGTTGAGCCCTTTAATTCTTTACCTACTGTGTCCTGCCACTCTTTTATAAGACCCCTTCTCATCCGAGAAGAGGAAGGGAGGAGAAAGATGTAATCTGTGGTTAGAAACAACCAAGACTAAGAAGCAGAGACTGCTTATGATATAATTAGTGCTTTCTTTTCGACTCTGAAGTAAATCATGTCCACTATGCTTTAAAAAAATATATTTGCTAGAGAAATGTATCCATTCACTACATTTATCTGCTAATGCCTCACATAAATTTATTTTCCTTTAAAAATGTAAATTTTTGTTCCACAATTGATTTGTGCACTAATGGTTTGAGAAGAATCCTTAAGTAGGAAAAAGGTCATATATGGATGATAGGGAAAACCAGGATGAAATTATGAAAACAAACCACCTTGTATGCATTTAACCTAAACTTCTGTTGGCAATGTGGGCAATTTGAGGATGAAACACTTCAGGACCCCAAGTAGGTGGAGTGGTTGCAGCTCTGTAACTGCCCTACTGTCCCTAGAAATGTGTACATAGACACTGTGTATGTATGTGTTTTTATGACTAGGTATGAAATGGTGCGTGTAAGCTTTATGATAAATAGCATGTGATTTATTTTTTGCATAGTGTGTATTAGAATGATCAGATTAGATAAAATACATATAAATGATTTTTGGAACTGCACGACTGAAATTGTGACTTCTACAAATAAGTAAAAAAAATTTGACAGCTGTACAGGAGTACAAAAATGAGAATTTTATTGCATTAAATATGGAATGAAGTAATGTAATCAGTCAAATATTTTATCTGTTTGCAATTCAATATTTCTATTTACTTATATTTGTCTTTGCTAAGTTTATGATTGCTAATTTTTAAATTCGGGATGAACCAAACACTGGATGATTCAAGCCACTTTCTGAAGCTTAGAAGAGAAAGCATAATATATCAGAAATACTGCCATATAGAATATTTGAGAAAATACAGACTGAGGTCCAATTGGTACATGCAGGTATATCAGTCTTTATCAGCACATCCTGTTTGGGCTATCTTCCCACAAACAGCTTAGGTGTTAGTCTCACAGACGCAGTGTGTCATTCTCTTCTGTTTATTTTTGGCAACTACAAATACCATAGAGGATATTTGTTTTTGGAACACTGTAATGATGAAATAGATTTACTGGCTGCAGTCACAAGAATGCTAAGCAGATATTCATTTGTTTAATCTCTGCAGCTTTGTTGAAAAATTTATAACTATCTGGGACAAATTGTTAGAAAAAAATTGGACATTTGGGTTTATGGTTATGGGATATTTTTATAGCACCCCAAAAGGTATGGGAGATAGTGTGGGTACTTACTGCTACAGAGCAAACAGTAGAGAAAAAGTTATTAGTGCCACAGGCTTCATAGCACAAACAGGGAACTCACAGCAGTGTGCCCTCAGGGCAAGGAGGACAGGCTGGCTTCACACTCAGAGGTATTTGCCATCTGGGTCTTCAATGGGAAGTGCATATGTTAGATAAGGTGCAGTATGCCAGATGAAAGAAATCATGGAGCAGTTTTCACTTTTCATCACCTAAGATGGAGCCATTAGGCCAGATCTGAGGTTCAGCTATATGATTACTTCCTTCTGCCAGGATGGTGTTCTTTTGGCATTTCCTTCCATAATGGAAAGACACACCTTTCATGTGGCAAAGACAAAGAAAAGATCACCACTGATAACTATTATTTCTTTAATTATGAGCCCAGAATCACCCTATGCAACTTTAGGCACTTCATGAAAGTGATTTCAATTCTGTACAGAAAGTAAATATTTTTCTGTAGAGAGGCTTACAGTAACAAGTCTTCTCAACTGGCCTCCTCAGTAAAGCTTTTACAGTGGAGGGCACTAAAAGCAGCTTGCTCTTGCAAGTCAGCCCTGAGTAGCAGGTCAGTGCTTCTGAGAGATCTCCTTTATTCCTGCTTCTCTGAGCCAAGCAGGCTCATCCTGCAAGCAGTCAACTAAAAGCTGAAGATGCAGAGAAATACAAGAAAAGAACAGCATGGTGCTCCATCTGCTTTGCTTGCAGTGCTACCACACTTTTTTTTCCCCTTCGCTTCTTGGAGTCTAACAAGCCCGAGAGCTACTGGGTACTGCTCAGACTCAGACAAGCTGTTTTGATCGGTCACCTTCTGCTTGTCTCTGAAGCTCCAGTGCTGTTTCCACTCCTGCTTTGCCTGTAGTAGTGGGGCAAACCAGCTCCTGCTTCTATAAGTGAATTTTCAGCCTGGTCTACCTGGTTTTCCTCTAAAGAAGTAAAACCAAGGTAAAGAAGACAAATCTACAAACAATTCCTGGCATAAAGAATGGGATTTATCTGCTCTTTTTTTTTTCTTCAGTGTTACTGTTTTTATCCCAGTCTCAATATTGTGTGTGATATTTCTTGCAACATAGCACAGAGGGCCATGTTATATCCATGATATCTATGGATTTACACGAAGTTGAATTGAACACATTTTCATTTGTTTCTTTCTCACTGAACATGTTCATTGCTGGTTTTTATTTTCTTTAACCTTGCTACTAGACACAGTATTGATGAGGGAAGAAGCAGGCAAACATCTCCAGCTGCTATAGCCATGAAGTAAGCTTCATTTTCCAGTTTATTAACTTTGACCTGAAGGGCACTTGTTGCAGTTACCTTTTTGAAGGTTATGTGATGTCCATAAAAAGTATTTATACTTCACAGTTTCTTTCTGCTTCTTCTCTTGAATATTCTTTTAGAAACAATTAGGACTCTGCTAACAAAATGGGTCCTTTTTATCTTGATGTATAAAAAAAATTACCTTACTAACACGCTAATATTTTGCAGGAACCTGGGGTTTTTGAAAACATTTTCTTTGCTTCAGACTGGTGATTTGGATCTACCCTGCAATCATGCTGCTATTGCCTGTCCTGACATGTCTGCCCCTTCTTTTTATTAGGTGATTAGTATCAAAGAGCCTTGGCTTCATCTCACCAGGAAACTGGAAAATTTTCTGCAACCTTAACTTGAAGAGGAAATTCTTCTCCTCTGTATTTATATTTATATTTATATTTATATTTATATTTATATTTATATTTATAAAATGTGTCAATAATAACAGAGCAGTACATATTTCAGATCAATGCTGTGGAGATTTTCAAAAACCTTTATAAATTACACCTGCAAATCCACAGGAATATTGTTATTTAGTTAAGGAAGAATGATAGAGAGTTTTCACTGAAAAAAAAAAAGGCTTCACTATCTTAAGTACTATGCTGAGAAATCAAAAAAGATGTCTTCTTTTCACAGGGCTTGTGAAGTACACGGCATTTGAGAGATGATGGGAAGTTAGAGGTAAATGGGAATAAAATGGAAACAATACTACTCAGCAATTGATATATAGGAGATTTGAAAAGTGAAATGGTAATTTTTATCATCAAATTTGAGATAGAGTATCATGCAGGCTTTATTTTCCCCTCAGGTAATTTGTACATATATGTTTAGTTGCTGCTGAATAACACTTGGCATAGACAAATCTTTGTTTATTTTGGGGAAAATAGGATCTCAGTCATTTCAGAAGCAAGAGAAGTTGTTTTTCTTAATTGCACATCTGAATAATTTAGGGTTTAATTGTTATTTATTTAATAATTATGGTATTAACATCATTCAGCAGCTATTCTATGTGCTATTGTCTGTGATCTCTATATGACAGTCTTGAAAGATCAGGCTGACTTTAACAAGTGATCCCATCTTGCAACCATGTAAACACGTTTAGCTTTGCATCCTTCCAGTCACATGGATAAGTATCTGTGTTGTCAGTGACTCAAGACTATTTTCTTCAGACAAGGAACAGCAGTTGCCCAGAAAAATTTATATGTTGCTCCAGTATCATAATCTATTACCATTTTACTAGTGTTTATTTTCAATACAAAATTTGCTGGCACTGAAATAGTTGAAACTAGGATTTTAAACACAAGTATAGATTATATCTACTCCAACAACTTTATCTCTACAATAAATATATACAAATTTACAAATTCATCACATGGTAATTTTCAGCTGATGCCTAAAGTAATTACACATTCTGTCCTGATAACACATTCAAGGTTTGTTGTTTTTTTATGATACCACAAGCTGGCGAGACACCTAGATCAGGCCTGCTAATGCTAATTGGCAGATAAAGCATAAATCTGAGGGAGTCTGGATTCCTGCCTTTTGCCAGTTTTTTGTTGATTGAACTGAATTCTTTTTATCCTAGCTTTTGAAAAATGCCAGGCAATTCACTGTTGTCTTTCCTATGTGCATTTTAATCCATCAGTTCTGTTACTCATTTAATGCCTTGTTGTTTGTTTTTAATCCAGTAGACTAAAACAGTTTTTTTTTTTAACTGCCTTTTAAAATCAATCACACAGGACTCCCTAATGCAAAAAATAATTGGTTCTGATGACATAGCTATAACATTGATGAGGTTTTTGTTTCTTGTTGATTTATTGAGGTGTATGACCTACTGATAATAGCAGTGATAAACTTTGAAATATAATAGTTTACCTGCTTGTCAGGTGAACACATTCGGTCATTACCTCTCTATAGATTTTATACCAAATATATCAAACTTTCTGAAAATGCATCTCCCTTCAAGGGTGTGAATCTTATTTCAAGACCTGACCCCTAAATATCCTGTGGTCTGAGTATATTTACATTCTATCCTTTATTATCCTTATTTTTATTATACAGGCAAACATAAATTTAAAGCAGGATTTCAGAACCTGCTCATGCATGAAGGATTTCAGAACCTGCTCATGCATGGCATAGGTCTTCTTGAAAATGGTTCAGTAATTTATCATAAAAGGAAAAGATTGGAATCTTCTTTTTGAAACCATTTTTTGTGAACTTAGCCCTGATTCTCATAAAAAAGACCTCTGTAACTGAAGGACCATGGTATCCCACTAGATGTGGGTGAATGTGTAAAGGCAAGGTCATAAAGTAATAGCAGATGATCATAGAAGACAAAATGACACAAAGGTAATAGATAATTCTAAGCAATCAAGACAGGGTGCTTTCAAAAATTACTTTCTGCAGGAAAAGATGAAGACGTGCATTGATAGCTAGTGAAAATAATGGTATAGATCCAATCATACCTCAGAAAGGCCCTGCTGAATAATTCTCAGAAACCAAAAGAATAAAGGGAAAACACTCTAAATTTGCTTTATTTCTAATATTTTTCCATGAAACATCCACTGATGGATGAAGAGGTTTCCCCTCTTCAAAACAGAAGCTGCATTGAATATCTTGATTCCCTTTTTCTGAGATAGTGTCTCATAATAGTAGAGTTCACACAAAATAGTTATATTTGGCTACTGAAAGTTTGCTTCCGATAATACACATTGAGATAAAAAAGGAAATAGAAAAAAGGGGTTTAAAGTTGCTAACAGACCTAGTGTGTACCATTTGTATAATATGCAGACTTGCAGTAAGTCAGCAAATTCTGTGTTATCCTAATATCTAAGTTTTTATCATTAAGCCATTATGTATTATTTTCACTGGGTTTTAAGGCCTACCGCAACCCATAGGTGGTAACATCAGACAGATCTACCAAATTATTTAAGTCTTAACTTGCAGATCTGTATCTGCTGACACACAAATCTTCTATCCATTGTTCAGGGAAATCAAATATTCAGAAGGTGAAAGCACCTGCCAATACTGTAGACTTCAGGTGGTAGCAAGGGAGCACAGACTGACCTTTACTCATCTTTCACACTGAAAACGTTTATGTGTTTGTATTGCAGAGCTATTGCTGTTCAATAAACTGAAGACTATGTATCATTTATAGATAAACATACCTACCCTCTATGTCTATGTCTATACAAGCCAAATTGGCAAAGTATCTTCTTACAGTACAGCATCCTATGGTCTTGGTTATGCCTTCTGTGCTCTCTCAGTGGCTCCTCTGAGCATAGACTTGAGCCTTGCAGCACTTTGCCATTACTCAAATGTCCTTCCTTTTGGTTGATGACTTTATATGCAAGACAAAGACCATGAATTTGTGCTACATCACCGTGCAGGTTGCAGGTAAGACTGGATTTCCTGCAAGGGATGACTTAATTGTGTGTCTCAGCTCAGTGCAGACAAACCTATGTTACATGGAGTGTAAATGGAATTTTTAAGAAGTCTTATTTTGTCTGGACTTTGGATTTTTGGATGCCTGTATTTGTAAGAAATAAACTTACTTCTCAATTGAATTTTGTTTGATTATGCCTCAAGAAAATGGAAGAACAGTTTTCTAAAACTAAGCAGGCATCTTAATTCAGTTTGCTTTCAGTCTCTGTTTGCGTAATATGAGATTTTAACCAAAGCATACCTCTACTATAGAATTTTGCACATTTTGTACATTCAATTAAATATTCTTATTGATACAGTATTTTATTCATTATCTTTTCCTTATTAGTGAGCACTATACTGTAAATTTTACCACTACATTGGATGAATCTATTATTTTCTTCACCCTGTTGGCAATTTGGTTTATACATGCTTCTATATATAATGCCTCGTGCTCTGTTCTCTGAGTGTAATATTTAAGGGTAGGGTTAACTTACTGGAAAGATAGGAACTGGTTAACTTTCAGGACTACAATACATGGAAACATTCAAATTTAAAAGATCATAATAAACCCAAATATTTTTGGTTTCTTAGGGATCTTGGCCATATCTTGGCCCAAAGTTAGTAGCTAGATCTGTTCGTGCAGTGAAACGGGACTATTGAAATGCAGAGTTGAAAAGGCCCAAAAGAGTCTAATCTGCCCCTTTTAGTTCAGACGGACCAAAGTAGGCTTCACTGGGTGGACGTCTTAACAAGAGTGTACACCATTGCTCTATAGTCTGCTTTTATTTGCTTTTTGCAAGCTGTGATCCTACAAGGCATTTCAACTATTTTATTATCCAACACGCTATATTGGGTTTTCTGGGACCCATATTTCTTCAGACACTGTGACAAAACATCCTTGTTCTTGAAGACATGGTCTATGTTCCTTCCTGCATTTCAGTCAATGTATGGAAATGTTCCTGAAAGGTGGGAGTAAGTCCTGCTTGTTGGAGGCATGTCAAAACCCAAGCATGGCTGCACTGACAGAGAGGCAGCAAAGTCCATTAACAGCAGGTGGGGCAGTGATAGGTCCCACACTGAGAGCAACAGAGCCATTGATGGCAAATAGTGTTTGGAGCCCAATACAACTGGTCGTGGACATTCCTCTCTTCAGGTAAACCATGGATGTCAATTTGGCTCTGCAAGAGCTGGATTGTCAGAACACATTCAGAAATTATTAGGAATATTAACAGACACTATCTTTTATGTTAAACCATTCCTCAGAAGACTCCAGCACACTTTGTAGAGGCATCCAATGACATTTTTAGGTTGTGCATGTGGAATCCTTTCCATGTGGAGATTTGACTTTTAACCAGGTCCAGGAAACAGAAGAACAAGATGACTGTAAATATCAAACTTAAGTAACTAATATTTGGGAAATGAAATCTGTGAACCTAGTTTCTGAAATGATGACTATGCTGTGCCCCTTTTGCTAGTCAGGATCTGACCTTTCTTGTCACTGAAACAAAGTTCTGCTTTTACAACAGGAAGCAACTAATATCACTGGTGCTCAACAGAAATCAGAAATGGATGTTACACTGTTAGTTGAAGGATTATATTAGTAATAAATGAATATTTTCTCTCTGCTGTGGTAGGCAGCTGCACTTGCTCTAACTGTTGATTCCAACAAGTGAGTTCTCGGTATTTGGTATGTACCTGTTTTCTCCGGAAGATGCTTGTGGTTCTGTGGGAAGATATGTGTATAACAAAGTGCTGATCTGTGCATAACAAAGAATTCCCCTAAAATAGGTGTACTTTAATGAGTTGAATTTATTTGCTTTCAGTAGGTGCTACTGAAC
This sequence comes from Illadopsis cleaveri, assembly GCA_013399915.1. Classification (NCBI taxonomy): domain Eukaryota; kingdom Metazoa; phylum Chordata; class Aves; order Passeriformes; family Timaliidae; genus Illadopsis; species Illadopsis cleaveri. Next base: position 197,319 of record VXBB01014376.1, read on the forward strand.
TGTATTTCTCCTACTACCACAAAAGCATCAGAAATGGAAAGATTCTTTAGGCTTTGGCTGATGTATCAGTGCTGTTTATCAGGAAGAAGAAATGTGTGTTGCCTTTTGCACATTAAAATCTGGCATTTGTATCTAATTATTTTCAGAAGCAAGAATATTTTTATCAGGAATATCAGGTTATGCATAAGGATTAATTAGAGCAGAAAAAGATGTCACAAACTCAACAAGAGACCTTGTGGGAGTGCAAGGTGCTATTTGTTTTAAAACTAATGGATTTCACTCCCAAACATGTATTCTATCCTGTTTCAATCAGAGATACTCCCAAGAACCAAGACATGTCCATTCAACTGGGCCGATCAGGATAACTTGTAAGGGACATGGAGCATAAAAGACACCAACCACCGAGTCTTCTTCACCTTCTGATTGGCAACAGCAAACTGATTTTGGATAAGGTCTCTTAGACTCTTCAGGAGTCAGCTATTGTCACAGCATGACCTTCCACCTCAGAGTCCTTCTTTCTTTGCTGGTATATCTTGATCTTAACTTCTACTCTTCTTGTTCCCTAGTTTTGAGTACATTTATGGCTGCCTGGCTTCTTCTTGGGACAGCAGGAAGAGGAATGGCAAAGATGAAAGGCTATAACCTCATGTCCTCCCTCCTGCATCCCTGCATAGGTTTCTGCTGTAAAGACATGGCAAGCCCAACCTAGGCTCAAGGATCACAGATTTATATTGGTCATTTAAGTAACAAATGAAATTGCACCAGAATTTTTTTATTACATCAGTGTCTAGTAGGCTTCTATTTTACAGGAGGAGGAAAATGACTGAATCCATGGCCTTACTGTCTCTGTACTGTCTGAAACTGAAGGCATGGCCTCTGTATTTGTACACACAAATAATATGTTCAATACAGCAGTTATGGTGCGGCAATGTCATCTGGCATTCGATTGAACGTAGCAAATAAATTGTGATGGTGATAAATACTGTGTATAATATACCTTCATATTGATGCAAACCCTAGTGAAATTAATTCCCCCATTTTGTTCTGTTTCATCAAATCATTCCCAATGAGTGGTCCCTTTGTGATCAGTGACATTGTTGGAAGTGGTGCTTGGAACTGCTGCTCCTGAAAACCATCTGTATCAGAGGAAAAGTGCAGAACATGGGTCTGGGTCTTCTGCCTTAGTTTGTGTTCAGAGGATTTGTAGGGTTTCTTCTATGCCTTTATTTGGCATACAGGGGAATAGACAAAAAGTGATTCTGAAATTATGTTTGGAAACTCACACAAAATGTTCTTCATGGCCTATGAAGCTGTGTTAAAGACTAAGTGTTGCAAATTAATCAGTGCCTTGAAATGTCACTTCTTATTAGTGGAAAAAGTTTATGTTGACTGTGGCTCAGTTACCCAAATGTATTTCAGTCCCATAAGAAGTGAAAAATCCTTAGCTTTACAACAGAATTTGGCAAATGGAGATAGACAGAAGATGTGGATGAAAGTGAGGCCACAAACTATGAATGAAGTCTGAAGGCTCCGACTGTCACAGGTTACTTCTGAAATAAGTTCTGTCAGACCACTGCATCAGTTTACAACATATGTTATTTTCCTTTTACTTGTCTTTGATGTGCACCCCTTGGCTATGATGTTAATTCTACCTGCATAGAATGAAAAGGAAATTATCCACCTGACACTGACTGGGGTATATTTTTAACTGTAAAGTGATGTAAATCAAAGCCAAGACTCAGAAGCAGTTGCTGCCCTGAAGAGCCAAGTATTTTATTTTACATTGTGCACAGGACTGTGTTCATTGCGTTCCTCTGTCACTAACTGAAAAGAAAAAGCAGTGTTTTGTAACCATGACATACCCTGTTATCTTCCTCAAGTAATGAGCTCATCCAGATTACTCCAAGGGGATGCTTACATTTTATCAGTGGCGCCTTGTTGCACAATTTCCAGTTTCTTTCTTGAAGATACAATAAAAGATTTATGTCTGAAGGACTATGATGTGGTTTTCATCTAAGAGCAAAACAATTCCTTCTAAAAAAATACCATATCCCCAAATGATTTCATAATTGCAAACAGCGTTGATGAGCTCTGTGGCTTAAATGAGTTTATAACATATTTTCTGTGTTTTCTAGTGAATATTTTTGGATGCACTTAGTAAAATCCCCCTGCTTTTTAAAACTGATGCAAAATAAGTGTGATCCATTAGTTGATGTCTACTGTAATAAGTATTTTTTTTCATTTAATTTCTAATTATTTCAAATATTTCTCTCTCATTCTCTCTTTGTGTGTGTTAAATAGTTTCAAATCTGAAAGTCAACCATGTTTCTCATTATCAGACATCAGAAAGGCTTTTTTCTCTTTGTAATTTCATGCCACTTGAGGATAAGCAAGTTTCAGAATACTTCATGTTTTTGATGTATGGGTAAAATTCACATCTTCTGTTCTTGGTGCAGAAAGCTTATCTGCAGTGCAGATCTCAATTGGATATTCTGTTCTCATCCCCTGTGCTGGGCTCAGGTTGTTATCACTATTTCCACATGCAGATAATTCACAATTCCTGCAGCATGAACAGGAGAATTGGCCTGTATCAGTAATGTCAACATGCAGAAAAATATTTTGTAATACACTTTGGATGAAAAGAATTTCTGAATCTGAGCTGCTATCAGGGAAGAAACATGAGACATCGATTTAAAAGACTAGTGACATGATTTTAGGTAACACTGTCTAGCCAGTTAGAATTAGTTTATCACACAGAATTATGAACATGGTCTAACTACTTTGGTTATGCTATTTCTTTTTACACTAGTAGCATTTGATATTAGAAATGTGTTGTATTTTAGTCTGTCTGTGGTAAAGTCTGTTGATGTTACTTGAAAGACTTTCTGAGTGCTTTTTGGAAATAATTCACAGTGTACTAGTTCTCATTTGAGTTATGGACTTCTCTTATTCTTACTGCTACATCCGGCAGAAAATAATGTCTCTTATTTTAGATACATCTCAGCTGTCTTGGATCAAATCGGTGTTCCTCTTTATTCAGGATATCTAAGAGTGGGTATTCTGAGGCAAAGCATGTACGTTGATGTTCTCAGCATTGTCATGAAGTGGGGAATTCTGTAGCCTAATAAGAAAGGGCATTTCAACAGCAAAGGTTGTGTCATGATATTAATATTCTCAGGATTAGTTTCAACCTTTGCATCCCCAGGTTACTCACAAGAGACACAAGTCATTCTGGGTGTGGATCGGGGTCTAAGTTTTTCAGAAGCTTCTGAACCTTTGCATTTTTCATCAAGGACTTGCCCAAGTTGCCTATATTTCCCTATTGCTAAATTTGTGCTGGCATTAAGCCCTAGATATTAAATTAGAATATCAGCATTAACTGCTGACAAAATGCGTTTAAAAAGATGGTTCTAATTTCATTTCAGAAGGGAGGAATTTAGCAAATAAGGCATGGACTCACTGTCCATTCTAGTGATTACCTGTGAGCACTTAGTGCAGCACCGTGTGGAGCCCAGGTTTGGCAAGGAAATTACCTCTCTGGGACACATCAGTTTCAGGTGAGGCACTTAGGTTGGTTGTGTGATGCTTTGATCTGGTAACATCTTTCTCAGAGTTCAGTTCTGGTGGGTGCTCTGTAGCTTACACAAAGACCTGGGAAAGCTATAGTCAAGGATAGAGTGGGAAAAGCACAGTGAATCAGGCTATAGGCTTTGGAAAGAACATCAAAGCATTTAGCTTCTTATAAGTCCCAGAATACTGCATGCCTTTGCATTCACATTCCTCATTCATTTAACCAGGATTGCAATGGGAATGGAAACAACAGAACATGAATCCATGGAAACAAAGGCGTTTGTATTATTCTGTGTGGCCCTCAGAAGCTGCAGTTTGGATATAATTATGATTCAAACGAAAGGACATTAACAAAGCAAATGAAATATTTTGTCTCTAATCTGTTCCAAAGAAAGCTTTTATGATTGCAGATTTCATCGATAGTTTTTGCCACTCTTTTACAGAACGGTATTTAAACCAGGTTATTTACCCTTTCAAATGGATATATCTTTACTGGCATCTGAAAATTTTGTTTAAAGACATTTATTATACAGACAATCTGTCAAATTCAAGCAGAAGAGAACCAAATTAACATTAGTTCTTTAAGGATAAAGTTTTGGTGTGGGAAAAATCAGGAAAATGTTGTACCATGAGGAGTTACTTTATGGATTTAATTCAGTCTTTCAAGGATTTTTGAGGAGAATAAGGCAGGAGGACTTACAGGCAGACTTCTAAGGGCAGCTCTGCTTTTAAGAGTTCATGTAAGGGTCTTTGATTCCTTCAACCTAGTCTTAGGTACTTAACTACTTATTTGCTTACTAGCTACTTAACTACTTCCTGTGACTATAATTGCCATCGTGTCCCATGGTAGCACATGGAGAGAGACCCAGGTACCTGAAAAAAGCTATTCGGAGCTGAGAGGTGAATGTGTGGTGAAGAAACTGATTCTAGATTAAATAGTCTTTACAAGGGAATACATTTTACTGACTTCTTTTTTACATGTTGTGTATCTTAATTAGCATTGAGGTCAATACAGAGTAGCATCTTCAATTTTAAGACTCCTTTCTTTGCTACAGAGCACCTACAATGTAAGGATTGGGTGCTGAGGGCTAGTTCCTGTCTGGAAGAATCTGCAATTCATCATCTAAACTGGGTTTTAAATTGGACAACCAGAAAGAAAAACTAACTTGAAAAGTGAAAACTTAACTTTAAGGTATTGAGAGTACTTTCAGTATATGGCAATAAATAGATGGGCAATACATGGAAAATCTTCCATGGTTGTAGTGCTCAGGTCCTAGCTCTAGCACATACATGCTGTAACACTTTTTATACATTCTGTGACATGCTTCCTAACTGGTCATAGTCTGCTGCATTCTACTCAAATCCTGCATTTGAGTAACATTTTCAGTTTCAGTTTTGCCCCCCAGAATATTGAATTCTGAAATGTCCTTGCTAAGTCTGCACTGAGATTGACAGATGTGTGATGCGTAGCAAGGGACATGGCTGCTTGGTCATTTGCAGGATCTGTGCCCATCCACCTCCACACACAGCAAGGTGAATGTCAGCCATCCTCTGCCTGTAAGGCAGTTACAGTAAATTCTGCAGAGAAACAGCCCAAAACTAATGAAGCTTTGCAGTTTTTGGACCCTCACTTGCTTGCAAGCAGCCCGCTTGAGGCAGGCGTGGGTCTAACCTCAAAAGGTTGTGCAGATGTACCAAACCCTGCAGGCAGGCAGCTCAAAACCCGCTTCATTTACCTCCTTGGCGCTAGTTTGGATGGCAGCCTTGGAAACTGTTCATTGTTACTCAAGTGCTACAGTAATTTACTGCACATAGCAATAGGTTCTGGATAGGGACACATAGAATCTCTTATCATCTTAGCACTGATTTTCTGAGGCAGTGCAAACAAGGTGTTTAACTTCCTTGTGCTGCAGTTTCCTCACCACAATGACGGCAAGGACCTGCCCGTTATAAAACACCCTGAGAGCAACCAGTGGGAAGGATCACAAAGGTGGATAATGGGAAGTTTAGCTGGGGTTTATCTTTAAAGTGTTTTGACATCTTGTGATAAAGGATATTGACTTCAGGTTATTATAAAAATATTATTAATTTATATTTAGAATTAAATGCATTAAATATTAATTATTACTTCTAATTAGAATTATAATTTCTTGGTATTTAACACTCAATGTTATTCTCTTTTCCAGTACTCATACCAGCCAACCACCAGTTTAAAGTATGAAAGTTTTCCTTTCCAGAAGCTGCCCCAATGTTACTGGGTGGAGAAGTGGAGGCTCCATGGCATGCCAGATTACATAAAGCGGTGTCAGAGTTGGACTGCTGTCATCTATGCTGATTTCAAACACAGAGCTGCCACTGGCACATTTTCAGCTTGTGCCAGGAGACCAGTCTGAGTTAGTAATCACTATTTGTCTTGTGCTTCAGACTGGATGTCCAAATGCTTCAGTCCATATGTCATCAGGGTGACAGAGTGTTTGAGGTGACTGGCCAGAGGACCTTGCTGACTGGTAGAACCACAGTTCTGAGAATTGGGCTCCTGGTTCTTTATCTTACACAGTTCTGTGTGAGTAACTCCTCCAGGAGCCTTTGTCCAGTGGGACTCCAGACACTGACATTCAGCAGTGCAGAGTGCTGTCTGCTGGATAACAGCCACCTCTGGATGAGTCTTCAGAAAGAAAAGCTGCAGGAATGCCATTTCTCATCAGCTGGTGTCACTGCTTGGAGCCAGATGTTCGCAGCTGGGTGTGGTAGTACAAAATGGTCTAGGAAAGAAAGAAGAAAATGTTTAATAGGAAACATTAACATTCTGGCTAAGCTATGGGCAAATGCAGCAATCCCTTGTTTACAACAATAACTACTGGAAGCTGCAGAAATAGACCTCTGACATTTAAAGTAGTACGTTGACTCTTTTTGATCAGACAGGAGATAATGTCATGTGCTTATTTGACCATAAACACTCCTAATAAAGACTCAGCATTTCAGCTATTGGCAAGAAATAGAAGAACATGAAGTATTTTTTGAATATTCAAACACCAGGCTGTTTGGAAATATGTAGTTGCCTGTAATTGTACTTTGTATTTCTTAAACATTCTTTGCAGTAAATGTCTTGATTTATGAATATGTGATAACCTGATTACTGGAAATCTCAGAAGTAAGACAATTTGCCTGTTCCATTTCTTTCTGAAATAACCCAGTCTTTGGGAATGGGGAATGTTTATGGTGAACAACAAGGACTATATTAAAATTTAAAAAATATAAATAAGGAAGCGCTTAATGGCCTTTGGAAACACAGCATATAATGCACACACAGTTCTCCCATGTTTTAGGAGGATAGACATTCCCTTTTTCTGTGGATATCTGATCATCTCACAGTGGCTAGTGAGTCACACGATGTGAGGCAGGATAATTCTGGTAGGACCAGTCTGGAGAATGAAAAAGAAGTCACAGAGAGTTAAGCACCTAAATATGCACCAGACCAGGAGATGAAAGCAACCACAAGAGGAACGTTGGCTGCTGTGTTCAATCCCCTGCACCTGCTCGTTAAGTGAACATACAGCTCCCAATTAGAGACCCAAACTGGTTATATAAATGAAAGAGAGCTGGGGCTTCAGACCTGGATCCCAAACGGCCACAGAGCCATTCTTCTAGCTGGCAAAAAAGGCTGAGGCCAGCTGAATATCGTGAGTCCCAGGTTTGGGCTAGGAGCATTTAAACTCCTACACAATCTTTAGATTTCTAGAGCGGGGAGCCTAAGAATACATATGCTTTGAAAAACAGGGCAGAGATCTTTCTCCCTTTTAGAAGAGAGTTGCTGTGGGACAGTGCTCCTTTTCATTATTATTTATTATTCAGCTCAGTGGGTAGTACACTCATTCAGGATGTGGGTGACCCAAGTTCAGTTCCTTCCTCTGCCTGAGGGGCTGTAAACTCACATCTCATACTTCCTTGGAGAGTGCCATAACCACCAGCCTATGGACTATTCTTAGGGTGGGGGACATTAAGTCCATCCTCTTGAAGTGGTTCCTATTTGCATCTATCCTTTTTCTCTGTCTCAAGAAATGGGTAAATACATCATGTGAAAAGGAGCAGCTTCAGCAGGAAAGCTTCACAGAGCCCTTCTCTTGTTCATTCAAATTTAGGCCACAGCCTAGAGTTGAGACCAGTTTCCTGAAAAGTGGAAGCTTTGAGTTTGATTCCCCAAGGGCTGAGGGGTAAATATATATTTTCTATGTCCTGTGCCAGTGCTCTCACACTTAGCCATAAAGGGTAAGACTAAGGATGTACAAATGACAACCCCTTTGGGGCATTGATCTCAAAATGACTTCCCAGTTAGGGCAATTTGTAGTCAGAACCCCAGTGGTAAAACTGTCCAAGTGTAAAAGTACAGATGTATTTCAAGTAGCAATTTACCATCTGTAAAGATACGTATTTTAGCTTTGCAATCCAGGAAGTTCTTACTTGAAGACTAGCATTTTATACATTAAAAATCACTATAGTGGCTTAAAACAGAAACACACGTTTTATTTTGCTCTGCTATATAGATCTGTAGATGGGAAGTGCTGTATGATGACTTCTTTGAAAATCTTCCCCTATGTGACACTGATCCTATACTACTTCGGAAGGAGCATTTCTAAGTGCCAAGTATGAGACAGAGGAATGGCAGGCTGATTCCAAGTACAATTAAGGTAGCCTAGATAAGAGCGTTTCAGTGTGGAGCATTTCAGTGTGGATAACCTGGGTTAGTCCAGTTGGTTATCTGCTATTGGATATATCTAACAGGAGAATGATTGCCTATTCCAAGAAACAAAAATCAAAAGGATTTTAAGAAAAAGTACTTGCTGGCTGGGATAAGTCCAGGGTCCACACTAGTGTTGCCTCAGATTCAGCAGTGATTTGAGGAAGAGAAAACTCAACTCTTCCCAGGTCTGTGATCACACTGCTGCTCCTCAGGAACCAGAGCACAGCCCAGCCAAGTAGGGACAACAGCCAAGAGCCCCAGTCTCTTCTTGCTGCTGCATAAAGGCCAGGAAGACACTGCACATGGGAACACCAGGAAGCAGCCTGTTGGAGTCCTAATGGCATCTTGCTGGAGCTTGGTCCAGAGCTCAGGAAACTGAAGACCTTCATCTGCTGCCTGCACTCAGTGTGAGTGAATCCCTGTGCCCAGGGAGTGCTGTCCTGCCAGCTGCATGAAAGTGTCACTGTGTCTGGGAAGCCATGCGTGGATCAGACACCCTCCACTTGAAACTCAGATAACTTTTCTTACAACCCTGAGCAATTACATTGAATTACTCTATCTCAAGCATATCTGCTGCTCTTAAACTACCCAGTGACAAGGCTTGGAGGAGATGGATTTTTTATCATGTAAACAAGTGGAGCAGACAGCATTATATGTCAAAGAGACCAGGCTGCTTCATTGTTTCTAAATACCATTTTTTAGATGGCTTGCAGAGTTATCTGCAGACTTCCCCTGGAATAAGGGACACATCTAATTGGTAGCTGATGCCCAACATAGTTAATATTGGTTGATGTTCTAATGAACCAATATGCTGCTGATAAGCTACTGGACAACTTCCCTAGCTTGTTAAAACAGTGATAAATAGTGTATCACTTGTCGAGGTCAGAGAGACTGACTTCTTTAGGGTAGCTGAGACGAAATCAAATGCAATCTAAGCCAAGCCCTTATCTATATCTTATTTGAAAGATGTTATTTGAAGATCTCTGATTGTCATAGTTTGATAAGGGTCCACATACTGCGAATTTATAGGCCTATTGTTCCCACCATATTTATAACCTCAATAAGGTAGGGTTACTTTCTTTTTTTCTCGCTTCATGAAGAAGTCTCTGGGGGATCATTTCCAAGCAATTGAATTTAGTTACTTCATACAATGGCAGGTGAAATTAGTGCAAAGTAACAGGAACTAGATTAATGTGATTTCAGGAAATAATCCATAAAAATCTTATGAGGCCTTTAGCAGGTTGTAAATTGGATTTTAGACACAGGGAGAGAGAAAGAAAACTTAAAATCCTGAGGAAAATAATCAGCCAGTAATGAGAAGAGCTAACATTTTAACACTTTATGCTGAAATAAAATGCTGGAGAAAAAACCCATAAAAATGACTAACAGTGACTTTTTAAATGAGATGAATGATTAAAATTGTGATTATAAATGTAAATATATGCCTTCTGCTTTTCTTGCCAAACAATTGATTTATTTATCATCAGAGAGCTGCAAATCAATAAGAAAAAACTGAGATGGAAAGAAAAGAAAAATGTGTCTCAAATAGTACTGATCCCATGCCTGCAATGGGGAACTGAATTTTTCTTAGTCTAGACATTAATTTTTATTCATGTATTGATAAAGATTTGTGAGTGTGGAGCAACAGGCCTGATCCTTTCAGTTTGAGGAGTGACCAGCTTGTCTTCTTTAAAAGGACTTATTTTCAAGTATTTTCCACATTCTTTCTAACCCCTTTAATCCTTCTTTCACTGGAAATGGGAAATAAAATTTAGAAAAATTGTGTGCAATCCTGTTTTAGTTGTTTTAAAGCTAGGTCATGACAGAATAAGAAATGTATGGATAAGCTTGGGATTTTGATCAGGGCACATCTTCTGTGATATACTCCAGACAGCTTTCTTATCTACAAAAAGTCCTCAGTATCTTACTGAAAGTATCTCAGCAGAGAAGTAAGAGAATGGATGGCTGAATTTCTCCCTCTCAGCACAGGCATTTAGGAAAGGAAAGGTCCTGCTTTAAAATGTGTGTGGCTTCTCCAAGCAGGGACAGGGCAGATCCCTGTCCCACAGTCACAGCATACACAGGAAAACAAGGAGAGAAGGAGCTCTTCATAATCAAATTAGAGAGACCACGGGCTGCTGGCCAGTTTTTGTGTCATGCATGCAACCATATGCTTAAATTATCTTTCTGCTTCTCCCTAAAAAGCCTAGCCTCAGCTCTACTGACTTTGGAGTTGATGCCTGACCTGTGCTATCTCCTAACAATGTGCTGGCATTGATGGGGTAGTGGTAGCTGGTATTAGTCAGAACTATGCCAGGGTGCACGTGAACAGTGGTGGTGGTCTTGAACCAGAGCTCAGGGATCTCTTATTTTGCTGCCATACATGACTGATATAACTACTCTGTCCTGATTGTAGAATGTGAACTGGTCAAGGCTTAGCACTTCATTGTAGAGCCCTTTTTATACAAAACTGCTTATTTGCAGATGGTGATGAATCTTTTCCATAGATGGGTAACTGAAGAAGATGAAAAGGACTATCCTTTCTCTCCTTTGACTATACAGAAGTTTTGACTAACTTAGTTCTAGATATCTAACTTTATCTGCCTTGCAATGCAGGAGATGAACCCCACTACACCTGTCCTGAAATGCAATTTCTTGAAATTTCATAGGCCATGAAAATGAGCTGTAACCCATGGTTTTTTGTGATTTGCAAAAATCAACGGTTTTGTCATTGTCCTTTATTCAAGAAGATTGGTCTTTAGAAAGGAAAGTCTTTCATAGAGGCCCTGAGCTACTTTTTTCAGTCCTGCAGAAGCTAGAGCTGGTACACTGAGAAGGAGCTTTAATTTGATGTAGAAGCCATGCCAAGCAAAACCAGGGAAGAGCAGCTGGTGGCATAGACCTCAGGGTTCAGGGTGGCCTGCTGAGCCCCTGCCCAGGGGAGGTTCATAGCAGGGCTGTGCTTGGGCTGAGGATCAGAATACACATAAATCCCACCCACTCCTGAGAACAGACTCCCCTGTAGCAAAGAGCAAACATTTGGGCTCGGTGGTGACACAGACTGTCAGGAAGGTTTACTTATTTCTCATTTGGCCTCTTTTTCCCACTAGGGGTTTACTGGTGCATGATTCGTCTAGAAAGGATGATTTTATTATATAGAGAGCCATACAGTAAACACCTGGGGGAGAATTTGATTGTAAGGGTATAAAATTGATTTCCTTTCCCACAGAGAAATAAATTCATAAGTGTAAAGATATTAGAGGTACACTTTATGTCAAAATAAGTATAGCCATACCAGAGGAGGGAAGGAGAGGTTAGGCAGTTCATTTACTAGGTTAGTATATCCTGAACAAAATTTCCCTTCATCTCCAGGTGTTTATGGGTTTACCATTTACAAAGAATGATATTAGTATTTGAATGTCTGTTGGAGATAAAAGAGAATGAGCAGAGCAGGTGTGAAAGGGAAGGGCTGAGCCCTTGTGAGACCTGTACATTGCAGGGGTGACATTCTGCTAATGAAGGAAAAGTGCTCAGTACATCACTGAAAGTTTTTAGTAACCAAAAGCATCCCAGTGCAGGAAGGTAAATCAGCTAGGTGAAGATTACTGTAATGGACATAAATGCTAGCTGGTTATTCAATGGAGTTTTATGAAATTATTAGAGTAATCCTTTCCTTTCTTCCCTCTGTATTGGAGGAGATTGGGATTTAGCTAAAAGCTAGGAACTGATTTTCCAAGTCTCTCTATTGCTCTCCAATTTTCTGAATATGGAATAGCTTTTTGAGGATCAAGGACACAGAAAACATCACTGGGCCAGAGCTGAGGGGTCTTCTTGTCAAAATCCATATCTCTGCATGGAGCATTGCACTGGAGACCATCTCCCAGAGGGTCCTTGCTGATTGCAAGGGCCCTGTTGAAGACCAAAAGGGGATTTGGATGCATGTAAGAAAGGAAGGAGAGGGCAAGAGAATGTGATCTGACTAAAATGAGCCTAGGTAGAAGACACAAGTGAAGATGTCAAATAAACTGACTGCTGTGAAAAGGTTACAAAATTTCATCCCAACAGATTAAGTAAGGAAGGCTATAGCAAGCTTCACTAGAAACAAGAAGAGCAGCAGCCACATTTTTCTGAGTCACAAGAATCTGGGATACAAAGTCGAAAACATTAAGACCAGCACCATACTCTCAGATGTCTCTTCCATTCCTGATTTTATTTCAGAACTGCTAACTGTTCATGTAACATTTTCTTGCGAGGTAGGAGTTTAGCTTTCAAAAAAACTGTTTAACTGCAAAATTTAGGAGACCAGATAATTGAATTTTCCAGTTTAGATTTGATCTAATTGTCTCTGTTGGTTATAATGTGAAATGGAAGAAATTTCCAAAAGAAAAAAAGAAGGTTTTCTGCTAAAAGCAAACTCTGAAGACTTTTGTGGGCATTGTTATTTTGAAGAAAGAATAAAAAACAATCTACAGGAAATGTTTTTTAGAATAAAAAGATAGAGACTGCAGTTTGCAAATAAAAGAAACTATGCAAGAACACTGGAGCCATAAGTCCATGAGTTATTGTATCTGGCATATTTTGTGATGCCCTTATTTTCAAAGGGAGAAAGAGTAGCAGAGCTCTTCCTTTCATTTGTACTGCTCCAGTGAGGAACCTTAAGCTGTGGACTTTTTCAGAATAACACACATTTTCTATTGAGCAGACAGATTGCATGGGCAGAGCACTTCTGTCCATGTAGTTTATATGAGACTGGAATTTATTAGCACAGTGTTTTTAAAGTGCAATAAAATGTAGCACTCACATCTCTCTAGGGATCTGTATTATGTAGAGTGTTGTGACTTAAAAAGAAGAAGTGCTGTCATATTGTGCTCTACCACCCAACTTGCAGGAGCAACCATGGTTAGGTATTTAAAGGAAATACACTGGTATTTTCAGCAGAGCTGAAAGAGTTCTTCCACACCAGGGCAGTGATCCATCTGCCTGAGAAGCTGACATTCCCCAGCCAAGTGGCAAAAGTTCTCTTCTCTAAAAGTACATGGGAGAAGGAAATAACAAAGGCAACTCCTCTCTATTAGCAGCACTTCAGCTACCCAAAGGTAGACATGTGCAGTGCCTGTTGAATGAGAGCTGTCCTTAACTTTCCTTCCCACCTCAAGGGTTTAATTTCTGGATGACTTTCCCTGGTCAGCTTCTAGGTGTGCTGCTAGAAGCCACATCACACTTCTGGCTTCTCAGTCAGTCCCTGGGGCTCTGTGACAAACTGGTGGCACATTCTTCCTCTCTCTCACATCAGAAAAAAATCTCCTTGGATATAATCCCCATGTGCAAAAACTTAGTTGAGGTTTAAAAACCACTTTAGACTTCAGTGGTGTTGTGTCTACTGGAACGACATTCATGTACTGGAGAATTATTTAGGACACACACAATTTATCTGCCCTGGATGACTCAGTATTGGACTCAGGGCTGGGCTTTCAAGTATTGTGGTGACTTTGCCTTCTGTTCCACCTTTCTGGTTTTAGCTTTACCTGAATAGAAGTAAACTATTATTAAGAAAGGAAAAATTGTGTTTAGAGAATTCTAGTCTAAAGAATTTCAATGAGTATAAAATATAGGGATGCTATTTGGAGAAAATCTATTTGTGAGCTAGTTCTTCCACTATAATTGCCCTTAAATAGGTAGAACTTACTACTGTTGCAGGTTCTGTTTGGAGATGAAAAAATATTTTTGGTCAGAAGCAGAACAGTTTCTTCCTTTTTTCATTTTTCCTTTACAAGTATTGAGGTAGTTAGTTCAGCTGTTTCTGTTTGTGAAGATTGAATAGCTTCATTTTTTACTGTTTTACTACTGTGACATTCTAATACACACACACGTACAAACACACACACATATATATACTTATATCTATTAGTGGCTGACTTTGATGAAATGAAGCTGAAGCCAAGAGATTATTCAGGTTTGCTTTGCTTCAGCTGCATCTGCTTTGGTAGTTTTTGCTTTAGTTTTTGATGAAGATGCTAAAGAAATAAGATAATGGCTTATTTTCTTATTAAAGTTGTAGTAGAAGAAATGAACTTTCTTCTCATTTACCTCCTCCCTGAGAAAGTGAATATTCCTATATAAACTTCTCAGCAGGAAAGCATTTAGAAAACTCTGTCCTGGACCCTTGTTTTTATTTGTTAAGGAACCCTGAAGATTTCATTTAACTTTATCCCTGTCTTGCTTCCTACCCTTCTCTCCCTTACCTGTTTTACTGAGTTGTCCAAGTAGAGAATATCTGCCAGAATGCAGTGAATGTCCAGCATATATTATTGTCCTAATTAGTATATTCTTCCTTTTTACTTTGGCAAATATCTGTCAGAAAAAAGGCACAAGTTTTCTTTCATTGGTGACTCCATAACTGTTTTTATGTCACTATGGACTGTGATTCAAGATCCTTGGCAAATTTAGCTGTGGCAACTGAAGAAAAGGTATTCATATGTGCCTTCATCAATTTGTCCTCTCAACCTGTTGAGCCCTAATAGCTGAAGTCACAGGAGATCAAGGAATCCAATGCTTTTAGGTCACTGAGTGACCTAAGTTAGTGTGCATCCACTGTAGGGGAATTCCAGAAATCCTTTTTTTGCAAGGATTTGTATTAGGATTCTAGTTTTGTTCCAAGCAATCATGATGGAGACAGTTGTTTTTCTGTGCTTACATCCCTGTGTGTCTTGGAGAGCACAGAACACCAAAGCAAACAAAGTGTTTTATACAAATTCCTTCTCCCATCTCTGTCAGCTCCAGAAGATAAGCAGGTATAAAGACATTTTGCCCATTAGACTGCAAGCCCAACCATCCAGTCAAGCTGTTGCAGTTTTCAATCTCCTATGAAGTGTCACGTACTGGGCATCATAAGATACTGGCTATGAAGGACAATGGCTGTATGAGTTTTACCTTCTTAAAATCATCTTAGTTATCCCTACTGAGGTAGAGTAGACAAATAAATGAAAAATATTGCAGTGTCAGCACACCAAGATTTTTGTGCTCAGTTGAACTCAGATCTTTTAATTGTCATCAACATGGTATATAATAACACCTGTTTAAGGATGACTGAGTAGGTATTAATAGTTTCAATGTTCTATTAATATATTAGACTATTAATTATATATTCACACACACACACTTCACACAACACCTAAACCCACAGTCATAAAGACTGTACAGTTAAGATGTAACCATGTCAGGAAGCAAAAATGAAGACAAGAATTCAGCTGTAGTGCAAAGTTGTCCATAAGGAAGCAAAATTTTAATACATGAAGTATCAGATAACCTTAATAGTATGTGGCTTCATCAGCTGTTCCTTTAATTACAACATGGAATTTAACATACATTAATTGTAAGGTTTTAATCATCTAACCAAAGAAATAGAAAACACTATGGACATGACTATATTTATACAGAATCAAAAATGAAATTGTCTCAAACTTATTTAACCTTCCCTTCTCTGCCAACAGCAACAAAAACGGAAAATCATCTGTGTCCTGAGGTTAAATACTCAGTCTTTCAGCCTGAAATGTGAATGTTTTGGCAATGCTGAAAGTCTATTAAAGGAGAAGTTTTGTTTGAGATTGTTTTGGAACCAAAGCTATTTGGAGCTCTATTAGACC
This sequence comes from Illadopsis cleaveri, assembly GCA_013399915.1. Lineage (NCBI taxonomy): Eukaryota > Metazoa > Chordata > Aves > Passeriformes > Timaliidae > Illadopsis > Illadopsis cleaveri. Next base: position 213,270 of record VXBB01014376.1, read on the forward strand.
CCATTATAATGGAGGAGTGTGTGGGCAGATGTTCAAAAGCAACAAGGTTGCCACATCTTACCAGGGTATTGCTCATCAGCTGAGCAATGGTAACTGGCTGGTTGCACAAACTTACCCTCCCTGGTTGTAAAGTAAAACCTAATAGCTTAACTAATGAGTCATTAAACCAAAGTAATTCAGTGCCTTTGCTTGTATGCCCACAATCAGAGACTGCATTGGAGCTCAAGTTTTAGTGCCAGGCACTATGGGTAAGTTTTGAAGTGATTTTGGAGTGATTTAGCACCTGAAGTCACATTTTCAAAGGTGGCAGAGGGGTTTCATGAAATCAGAGGCTTAGCTCCCCTGTGTCTCAGTGCCCACATCATGTTTGAAGAGTGTCTTTCTCAAGAGGGAGCTCAAGTCACTCAGGCCAGGAGGAAAGTGATGAGAAAAAGCCTTGAGGTTTCTCTCAGGGAAGGGAAGAAGTGGAGGAAATGACGCAGAGGATCCTGACCAGTTTGTGTGGTTGGTGAACTTTGTGGAAAGACCTGGGGAGTCTCCAGTTTCTTATTCAAGGGAGAAATTCACCCAACATTTCCCCTGCTTTGTTATACCACAGCTTGGTTTCTAAATCATTCAGACACTTCAGAAAATGCTGTCCTAAATGTCCACTCCTACTCATTAAAATCAGTGGGTATCAAAGATTTTTGGTGGGAATGGCAGAGAGGGCCCTTAAGAAGTTGCACTCCCCTTGCTCGTGACATGAACAGAGCCTGTTGTGTGAATGTGGTGTTGTGTTCATTCCAGGGCCATCTATTATTCTCTGGGTAACAGAAAATACCATTTATTTCCATTTATGCAGACCATAAATCAACATGATATTAGCAGCATGTGATCTAATGCTGCACAGTGTGCATCAGCATGAGAAGAACAAATCTGTTCAAAGTTCTGGAACACTTAAATGTCCCTTTTTCACTCCCTTTTTCTCCTTCCCATTGTTTTAAAACCATTTAAATAAGACCCTCTACAATCATTACAGGGTGGGCTTTTTCTCTCTGGGGAAGAAGAAGCATTGCTGGAAACTGCTCTCTTCTAGTTTGCAGGGGAGGAAGCTTTTTAACATCTTTCTGGTTTTCTATTATCAGGAGAACAAGCATGTTGCAAATCAACCTCCCAGATGTAGCAAAAAAAGGATGACATTTAATAACAAATCACAGCATCCAGATTGGGAGGTTTTCAGTTATATCCTGGTTTTAATACAGTGAATCCATCTGTTACAAAACAGGAGAGAATGATTTCTCATCATGGGTATCATTCATAGATTACTAGCTGCTGTTTCTTAAAGAGACACATATTTGGGTGCCAGTGAGATAAAGGAGCTGAAATGAGCACTCTTGTAGAAGACATAGTGCCTGCTTCAGGTTGCACCTACCCAATGGCTCTGGTGAGCCAGATTGGTACTGCCATCCCAAAATTAGCAGGCTTGGTGGAGCTGCAGGATGATTTGAACGTTCACTAACTGCAAATGTGTGTCAGCTCAGATGTAGCACATACTAGCAGAGCTAAGACCAGCTCAATGTTCAGGACTGAGCTTCTCCTTCCCTTACTGCTCCTGGAACCACACATGCCTGCCTGGCTTTATGGCTTTCTACCTGGGTAGAGAGTTCTGAAAGGAAGCAAAACTCACATCTTGAGTTAATGCTGGAAATCTCACTAAGAGTTTTGAAGGAAATCTACTTAAAACATTAATTGAAGTATAATGAGATGCTTAGTGCACTCCCAGTGGATGAGGAACTGTACAGCAGAGGGGCAATGGGGAGGAAGGAAAAATGTAATCTTGTAGGTGTCTGCATAGGCAGAGTATCGTAGTGCATGTAATTCTCTTTCCATGGCATGAAGAGGTAGAACAGTGCTATCAGTTTGCAAATTGCCCTACACAATGGAAGTGTTGTGACACACTTAAGGGTTAAAAATAAGACTCTGTCAGAAGGACTGAACTGGAAGCTCCTCAATTCTCTCAGGGCAGCTTATCACTTGACTGCTCTCCATTTCTAGATGACATGGGTAATGCTAGACTCTTTTCTTGCAGCATCCATGTACCTGACAACATCATTTTGTCAAATGAGGTTAAAAACTGGTTTTTGACTGCTTTCAGGTGGATGATAATACCAAAGGGATTATGGAGTCTCCCTCACTGGGGATATTAAAAAACTGTCTCAAAGCTGTTGTGGTTTAGGAATGGTATTCTCCAATTTAGAGTTCCCACTGAAACCACTCCAAGACATGCGCTACTTGCTTGTTCCCTCCTTTCACTTCTTCTTCCCTGCAGTGGGATGAAAAGGAGAACTGGAGGGTAAAGATCATGGGCTGAAATAAGGGCAATTTACTGGAAACAGCAATGAGAAGAAAAACAGTAAGAGCAGCAATAATGAGAGAGGGTACAAGAAAAGAAACATCATTGCTCACTGTGGAAACACCCAGCAATAGAAAATACCCGACTGCTCCCTCTGCCATGCTACCCCACTGCTCCCAGGTCATATTCAGCATCATCCAACCACTCCCTCTGGCTCAGAACTGGTGTTACCCAGCAGGTCTATCCAGCTGGGAACCAGGGCCACCTCACCACTCCCTCTGCCATGCTTACTTGACTGGAAGGAGCCCTTTCTCCTCAGAAGAGACTCCCTTCACCCCACCCTTGGAAACTGACATGAGATGGCATAGAATAACCTCTGGATTCTGTCCCTGCCCCTCCTGGCTACTGCAAAAATTGACCGTGTCCTGTCTGGTGTCAGGATAAATGCAAACCTGTGCAATGTGCTCTGGGATGACCCTGCTTGAGCAGGGAGATTGGACCAGACGACCCACTATGGTCCCTTAAACTTTATGTGATTGTGTGGTAGTTAGGTATTTCATCATGGATAGGAGTGGTTTTATTATTGATCTTTATGTGAGCTTGAGAGTGCCAGTTAATAAAAAGTCCTGATGTACCAGGAGCTGTACACATGATGAGGTATCTTACCAAATATACAAATGCATAAATTTATTGGAGTCCCTAAATACACTTCCTGAATCTCCCTGAAATGCAGTTTATCAAGACAAACTAAAAAGACTTCTATTGTCCTCTAATTCTGTCTAATAAAATCCACTTAATTTCTCTGGTAGTGCTTTCTATTTCAATCCCCAGCATTCTTTAATATTCACAGCAGGGTGAGGGGTTCATATCGTTGTTTCAGCTAATTGGTACTGCAATAAAAGAATATGAAACATAAAAAGATCCTGGAGGAGAATGTTATAAAAAGCATCAGGGCAAAGTGTCTAAATGGGCATGTCTGATATAGAACACCTGTAGCCTTTAATTTAGAGCCTTTCCAGCTCCTCTGGGGTGATCCTAGGAGAGATTTAAAACATCGTCATCACACTTGGCTGTGGACAACTTTGTCTCCTTGTGCTTGGTGCACATCAAATGCAGTTAAACAGATATTCAACAATTTTATGAGACACATAGTGAAGGAGGAGGTCCTGAGTTTGCACCTTGCTCTTCTTTCCTGATTAGAAAAGATTTTCTCAACCAATCTCACAGGCAAAAAAAAGCACTGAAAACCTTGGCGCAAACTTAGTTTTGAATCTGGGTGCTGTGTGTTTCTGACAGGCACAGAAGAGGCTGCAAGAGTAAGAAGGCTGACAAAAACCAGTCAGTTCTTAATGATTCTTTATCCTTGCTGATGTTTGGCTTCCTAGTAGCCATAAGCTTTTTCCTGATATTTCCAGCACAGAAATCTTGTCTGGCAAGAGTTTCAGAATTCTGGAAATGTATCTGTCATTTTCTTGGGTATTGTTTGTCCATGCAAGTCATGCACAGTGAGTCTGACACGCACTGATCTCATGGCATGTGGTCACATACTTCTGTCTAGAAACTGTGTATGTAACTAGACTGGGGAGAGTATCAAATCATGATTTTTTCATCTTCCATCTAGTGGTCTTCCCACAGTGACCTGAAGTGACACTGGAAGCTGAGCTAATCATGGTAGGTTTCTTTGAGCCACAGTAGCTGGGTGGCACAGCTGAGATCCATAAGTAAAACAGAGACTTTAACCCAGGCAGTCATGAACTGTCAAAAAACATCTAATCTAGATGCTCACTAGTACTGTTATAAACTATGAAAATATTGAAAACATAGAGAGAAGAGCAGTACCACCTTTGTCTGTGTTGAAAAATTAAATCTTGTCTCTCCGTTCCATGTTGGCTTTTTTTTTAAAAGTCATTTGATTTTCCAGCTTGAAAAATTAGTGTTTTCTAATAGTAAACTTACTTGTAGCTTTTGAGAATTTCTAAATGAAAGTGATACCAGCAAGCTTAGCTACAGGTGGTGCAGCTGTCTTTGCCTACTCATTTGCATCATTTGTTTCTCCCTCTTTTACTAAAAAGCACATACATTTTTCCGGTACTGACAGGGAGAATAGTAAAAAAAAAGAAGAAGGAAAAAAATGTAGTCTGGATTCCTGAGATCTGCTTTCAGTTAACACTTTGAGGAATACCCAACCTGAAACAGGCACCAGTTTGCTGATTGGTTCTCTCATAGTTTGGATATAAACATATGACTCATTTTCTTATCAGAAAAGTGCGGATTAGAATATTTGAAGCATATATTACACAGCTGCAAGGTATTTTGGTCTGCATTTGTAATGAGGGGAATAGGAAGAGCTAATGGCAGTGAATAATCACCTCAGAGTCTTGGGATGACTCGCACTGCTGCTTCTCTGCAGCTCTTGCTGCTCTCCCCAAAGGACAGGAATGAATCAGCTCTGGGAAGACATGAACCATGTTTTCTGTGACAAAGCCTGCATTTCCCATCGTGTTACCACACTGAAGCAAAATGATGTCTCAAAAGCTGCCTCAAATGCATTCTCCCTCTTGACAGGTGCAAGCATGCTGATAGGCTTTTTCAGGAAATGGTGAGACAGAAAAGGTGCCTGTGTTAGTGGTAAACAAGGACAACTAGCAATACTTGTGGAGCTGGACTGCAAAAACTTTCTTTCCTGGGATATTTTTCAGGCTAAAGATTGAGCAAACTCAGGAAAGACTGGATATTTATGTGGATGAGAAGGTCATCCTGAGCTGCAGTAGAATCAGCATGAAAACAACACAGGCTGGATGTAATTCACCAGATAAAGCAATTTATAATGGTATTAAGGTTTTAAACTTTGTGGGAATTGAGTTTTCTGTGTGTGCCAAGGATTTTCTCCCATCTTCTTGCAAAACAGAGCATTGACGTCTGTTTCGCATCATTGCACTAGTCTGACAGTTGCTTCTACAGTTTCATACCTTTAAATTTTGGGTGTTGAAGAAAGTAGTTTTACAGACACCCAAAAGAGCTCAGATACTAAAAAGCTTTTGTGTAGACATGGCAAACCTGTGATTTAAATCATGTGGTTGAAATTTGCAATAGGCATCAGATATCTGTTGTGATCTGGCACACGGCTGCAGGGAAAGTGGGCAGAAGGAGGTGTGGAGCAACAGTTGTGGAACAGAGAGGTTATTCCTGCGAGCAGTTTAACAGCTTTTCTGCTAAAGAAAATTGCTGATGTTAAAATAAAATGGGAAATCTTATAAAATGGTAATAACTGTCACTCTATTGTCCATAAAAACATGCATACATTGCTGTTACTAGGGGCTTATCCTTTGCGTTCTTGAAATCTCAGACAAGAAGTGTATACCAATAGTAAATACTCCCATAATTTCTGATACAAGTTGCATGAAAATAGTCACATCTTTTCTTGAAATAAGCAGAACATAGGAATGAACATGGCAGTCAGAACAAAACTCAGATTTTTACAGAACAATAAAGAAAAACTGCTTGAATAATGCAAACATTTGTACTCTGTGAAGGGATACCTCTCAACATTTAGGAATTAATTCGTTAAATATTTCACTAAACATTATCACTCAACAGACTTTAAATAGGCAAACAAACTGATATAGTGTAGAATCTGAGATTATTATAATGAGTGGGGTAGAGGTCTGGGAGGAGAAGGGAGTGGAAATGGGGTGTTGGTGCTCCTTGTCTTCAGAGCAGGGAGGAAGGTGAGGGTGAGGCAGCCCTTGGGCTAGAAGTGTGAGTCTAATGCGTGTTTCCGCCTAGAGATAGAGCAGGGAGGCAGACTTAACCCTGAAGAGCTGAAGTCTTGAACCTCAAGAAAATGCAGTCTTCTTAAAGGAAGTTTTAACCATCAACCAGCCACAGTAAGGCCCGAGGCAGTGAGTTAGGTAGCACTGGAATGTCTTTCAGCATGTCGAAGAGAGGGACACCCACATCTTAACCTCTCTTTGGGGTGTCCAAGTATCAAATGTAATGACCAGCACATGCCTCCTACTTGTTGCTATAGTTTCTCCAGACTCTCTGAAATTAATTTGTAAGCCTAAACTTCACACAATCTCCAAACCCTCAACTTTCCATACCTGTCACACAAATTGGGCTGTGAGTATCTTGACTCCTAGGGCTTGCCTTGCTGCACTGGTCCCAGCATGAAGCAGTTGGACATGGTTGCTACCCATGTGTTTGCCAGTAATAAATTTTGTCTTGAAGCTCAGAGTTCTCATTTGCTTCCCAAAAATCCGTAACTGCTGGGGAGCAGGGGGAAAAGATGTTTGGGATCTGTTAGCTGCTGCCATAAAAGTACCTGTGAATTGCACTGGGACCACTAAAGACCCTTTGTCCAGAATTCCTGAAGATATTTCCAGAGCTGAAGAAGTACAAATGTGTGTTAAAGCCTCCTCTGTATTCTGTGACACAAGTTTCTCTGGATGCAAGCAAGAATCCATTTCTTAGTATAACCTATGAAAAGGTGCATTTAAAAGGCAAGGAAATACAATAATGCAGGAAACACCACAAGCTGTGATCATAATCTAGTTTCATTTTGCCTTTATGCACAACTATTTTTCCTCCAACTTAAAACTTTGGAATTTCCTAGTTGTGGACTTTGGAGCCAAACTTTGCTGGTGTGAACCTATCTCTAGGTTGAGATATTTATGGTGATGTTGAAATCTTACTGTACTAGTGAATGAACGGTAGCGTATTTTGCAGGAATAATGAAATCTCAGCAACATGAGACCTCAATAAAGCACATTGTTGCTAAATCTTTGCTGACTGCTGTTTTTACGTGTGAATTATAAGGTGTGCGGATAAGCAAAGTGCGAATTAATGAGGTTTTGCTGTGCTGAAATGAAACTGTGGTGGGACATGAGCTAAGAAATATGGTGTTACTTAATATTTTGTATTCAAGAAATTATGTTTTTTGAGCAGCTGCCAGTCAGAGCATGGGTGGCTGCACTGAGGGCATCTTTACAACCATATTATTGTATGTATATTCCTGTGGGAGATTTTTATCCATTAGTTTTATTTCCATTAACCAAAGAGAAAGTTGAACAAACTAAATCTCTATTAAGGCCTAAGATGAATAGACCCATGAGCAGGAAGCTTTCAAGAAATGCTTATCTGCTTTCAAGAAGCCCTTACCTGTGTACTCAACTAAAGAGACTGTAGAAAGGATCTACTCCCTTTTCCACTTTCCTTCTGTGATTTGTCACAGTGTCACCTCTATTCCTCTCATTGCTCAGGCTACTGCTGGCCAGTGGTGCTGAGGGGTGGGCAGGAATATCTCATGTGAGACAATCTGATCTGCAGTTTGCTCAGCACCTCCTGAGCTGTCACTGGGATACACCACATGAGTTGGGCTCATAGGTGGTGGAAAAGCTCATGACCACAAACATACGGAGTTCCTGTCTCTGTGAGATGTTGTGTGCAGGGCTCAGCCTCTGGATGGAAAAGCTCTTTCCAGGTGAACACAGAGATTTAGTAAGAAATAATGGATGCTGCTGCATTTTTGTAGAACTTGGATGTAGATTTGCAGGATAGCTGTTTCCCTGCCTTCTACTCCAGGCTTTTAGTGTTGTGACTGAGGTGTCTGATAGCTGCTGTGGTCACAGCCATCATCACACCAGCTTGCTGCTGTGGGTAGAGAATTCAGAGCAAATTCAGGGCCAGGTCATGAACAGCATTCTCATCCCACCTCAATCTATCCTCTGTTCACTGTTTTGCCTTTCTCAGCTTCTCTTTATCTGCAGAAAAGCTAGTCACCATGTCACTCTGCCAATCCTCCATTGCTGTCCTTACCACTTCAGCCCTTGGAGACATCTGCCTGAGCTGCTGTGGAAGCTTGTAGATTCATTTGGCACAGAACACTTTGCATCCCATGAGCAATCTGCAGCTCCTTTCTTCCAGACTTGTGTATGTGGAGTGAAACAGAGCCAGGACCACAGTAGCTGAAGTGCATTGGTGCTTGCTTAAATATACTGGCTTAACTTTTATTTACTTATTTGTTTCTTTACAGTGGGACAACCTACCACAGTTGGAATTTTAGGTGAAGTGGGGCATGAAGCATGGGAGATGACATGAATGCTTCTGCAGAAAAGAACATGTGCTGAGGGAACATTCCTTCCCCAGGAGACCTTATGGAGGAACTGCTTTCTAGTTATAAGTTTTCTGTCATCACATTTTGCATCATTTCTCACAATATAGTGAGCCTTTCTGCAGAAATGTACAGGTTAGGCTTTAGAGGAGTCACATGATATTTTACAGATGTATTTCTTTGGTTTGGACATGAGCTGAGGGATAGTGTGGCAAATGGCTGAGGAAGTGCTGAGAAATCATCCATCCTGTACAAGTATCCCTGAGAAGATTAGTGATCATCAGACATGTAATTGTCATTTTGTGCTCTTCTCTCCTTCCCACAAAGTGCACATGCATGAACATGCTCTTTCATGATAAATCCTACAAACTTCATTTGCAAAGTAATTTCTCTGAGTATTTCTGTCTGAGGGTTGTTGTTTTCTGTGGAAGCAAAAGGCTGGAGGAACCTTGGTTCTGGAGAGGGAATGGGACAGTGTGAATGCCCCAGCATCTGCATTGGTGTCAATGGGTAGCTGCATAGTTCAGCGGGCATATGTCTTTGCTGGAGTAATCTTGCAAACAGATCAGCTTTGGCATAAGCTTTTACTGGAATAAATGCCATCATTGAATAAATGCTGTTTTATTGTTTTTTTCCTTGCTTATTTATATGATCTTCTCTTTTGTTTCCTCAGCTGACAGTGGAGAACCAGTCCTCAGTTTCCTATACAGTTTTCTGTTCTCCTGTGTAAACATGGTGCTACCGTCTAGGCAAGGCTATCTGGCTTTAAGATAAACATAGAAGACAAGGTGCTTTTAGGACTTTTAAATTAGGCACAACACAGTTTATTGGTTGTGTTTGTCACAGCTTTTGAAATTCAGCCGATTCTAGACAACATCCAAAACAATTCTTTACTTCAAAACTGAACTACATCTACTTCTATCAGACAATGGCCTTTTCTCACTGCTCTGCTCTGTTGTTACATTAGTGAGTCCCACTTACTCTGTATTTGGATTTTGAGTGAAGCAGAGTTACTTGAAAGAAGGTCAAAGTGAGCTCTGCTGAAAGGCGATTTTCCTACCCTACTCCCACACCACATTCCCATCCTATCCCATCCTGTTTCACGATGCGAGCACCCTTTTTTTTTCCTAAGCTTCTTCTGTACACTAGATAGCTGACAGAGCATTTCACACATGCTTTGGCTGCCATCAGTCTGTACCCTCAGAAAACTGGCCAGATGCTCTAGCAGGTTAAGCCCAAGACCATCCCTATGCACTTCCAATCTGAACACCAAGCCAGTGCTTGAAGTACCAGAAACTTCTCAGGAAAGAATATTACTCTTTTCCTCCTTAAAATTTCCTTCTCCAAACTATGAATGAGTTGGTACACAGCACATCACCCTTTAGCCATCCCTTGACAGGCCTTTTTCCTCAATGATACAAGTGCCTGTGTCACAGAGTGTTCTTACTGTGGTACACTCATCCTGTGGTAGTAGCACCCAAACAGGTAAAGATACATTTGACAGAAGTTGCAGGATGAAACAGATGTGGTCTCACAACATCCCAAAGCAACGAAACTTTTGCGAAGTTTCTGCCAGCACTAAATTACTTCCAATTAATTGCACAGAATTGCAGCAGAAACATTGAACTCCTCATACACTTTTCCTTCTCAGCTGACATGCCTTAGACAATGCTAATCAGGCATCAAAAGGCATGAGTTAAAGCCATAGAGCTTTACCAGGACCAGTGCTTTCAAACAAGCATGACTCACTTGTCAAGCATGGTTCTCAGCCTGTGGAAAATCCTTCTGAGGGAAGCAGAAGCAACACCGCTTAGGAGACATTTAAAGTGTTCCCCAGAGACGTTTAAAACTAGACTGGACAAAGCAGTAGAAAATGTACTGCAGGGAACAATCCTGCACTGGCATGGGGTTTTGGTCTAAATGACCCAATAGGTCTTTTCTGCCTCTAATTTCTATGATTTTATGACTGGAAATAACTTCTAACTTAAGAGGATTTAGATGGCAGGCATGGGCATGCATTATTTACAGCTGAACCTAAAGTAACTGCTATATTATGGAGTGTGTGAGCAGTAGTGGTGAGTGAAGATTGAGCAGGTAAATGTTGAGAGGAATGCATGGGCTTAGGCAGCAGTGGTAGAGTTGGGATAATGAGAATAGATTTCTTTGCAGAAGGGGCACTTCTAATTAGAAGATGTGTAAGAGTCCTGACTACAACAGGTACCTTACAATGTGTTTTACAGTAATTTGCTAACTTGTTGGCTTTTAAAATCTTTTTGGATACTGGCAGTGCTTGTTTGGAAGGCATATAGAAAAAAAAACTGTTTAATTTTACTTTCTTTGGGAGAATGTTGCAGGGCTTCCTCTGATAGAGGCTGAGCTCCCATAGCTTATAGGCTCATTTTGGATATTTGGGACGAACTTCCAGTTAAATACAAACTGTTGTGCCAAATTGTGACCTACTGATCATGCTGTGGCCAAACCAGCTTGCAAATGCACACAGAGAATGGTTTCCTCCTCTGTGCTTGCCTTTTCAGTTATTATCAGCCATTCTTGACATTTACAAGTAATTTTCTCCCAGACACACTCATGAAGCAGGGTTATTTATGAATGTTTCTTTCCTCTGCACAGGAGTTGAGGACAGGGCGATTGTCACAATGAAGAAAATCTGCATGTGGCATGGTCTGAGCTCAGGGATGTGCCTTGACTTTGTGATTATGGGGCCATAGCAATTACATAGCTTATTTAATCAAGTAGCATCCACTCTGGTGTCTTCATTTTCTTTATTAAAAAAGAAAAAAGACATCTCTAATTATCAGCTAGACATGTGGAGCTAATTACTGTGACTTTGATGTTCTGTTTTTTACTTTCTGACTTTTATGTTATCCCTTTAAATGCTTCTGCTCAAAACACACTTTTCATATATGTGTGGAACTGGGAAACTTTGTAATAGTTAATTGAAAAGGGAAGTATTTTGATTTCCTGTCTATTGGGGTGCACATCCACTGAGACACTCCAGCACAAGGATCCTGAAAATGTAGCAGGATTACCTTGAAGTATCTTCCTCAACTTCCCCACTTTTTTTCCTTACAAGGGGAGGGAGTGTGGGATCAGGACTTCATGAATGGGACTAGAACTCCAGGCGTGTAGAGTGTAGCTTGGATTCTACTGCAAACTTGGGTAAGTCATTTAACATCTATCTGCCTTAGTTTCTCTTTCTGGAAAAAAAAAAATTGCAATCTCTTCTTCAGACAACTGATGTGAAGCCTAATTTGTGTGTGTAGAAGTTCTTATAAATCCTTAAATTAGGGAAGGAACAGAAGAATAAGTAGCCATTAATACTAGTCTCACCAGAATAGATGTAGCTTGCTCCTAGAATTCCCTGAAATGTTGGATTTTCCATATCTTGCAGTTTTATTAAATGGCCAATCCTCCTCTCCTTTCCTTTAGCTTCATTAACCTGTTCTGAAAGAGTAGAACAAAGAATCAATTGAAATATGTACGACTGGAAAGTTTAACATGCTACAGCACTTAACTACAGTCTGCAGAATATTTAAAGTGTGCTTCCACTCTGATGTTGGCAAGCTGAGGCAATACCTATGTGGAGCATTAAAGTCACTGGATGCGGCATTTATTCTGTAGAAACAGAATTTGCAATGCTCACTATTTATTGCCTCTCCATGATTTTTGTATGAAATTTGCTCAGCTGATAAATAAAAGGAGGTAAGTGCCCAAATGTCAGCTTGTCCCAAGACTCCAAGCATGAGCCGAGTCTATTCTGTGCATTGACAGCAGGGGTGGAAGTTCTGATATTTCTGTTAATTCCTTTCCCAGCGATTCTCTACCTACCAGTCCTCAAATGCAGCTCCTCTTCTGACTGCCTTCACTGGATCTCAGCAAGGGTAAATGAACATAGCATAGCGAGCAGTTGTGAGGATGAGACATAAGTGGAAGTTGTGTTAAAAATGCCCGTTTCTGGTCAGACCAAACAGACACCTTACCTTACCTATTACAATAGAAATATGCCATTTTTATTGTTACTTGCTTCACTCTGCAAGTTTAATAAAAGTGTCGTGCTTCTGCTTTTTTCTACTAAGCTTAATTTTATCTGAATTTTGTCCCATTCATCTGCAGGGCTGTTGCCTTTGTTTTTTTACGGCTAGTAATTCATAATACCTCCCAGAGGTTTTGCTCACAAAGAAAGGACCAGACATACCTGCACTGGGGAAATACTGAGTTTCAGTCAGTCTTCCAATGTGTTTTCATAGTTCAGCTACTGTTAGCTGTAGGCAACAACAGTGGAAAGGGCACATTCTTAAAAGCTATTAGAATAATTCTCTTATTGCCTTTTCTTTCTTTTCTTCTTAGTTTGTACAGTTTGGAAATCATTATAAACCACTCTACATGTTTATATACCTACACATTCACATTTTTTATTGGATACATAAAACCTTTTTCCCCTATGTGCATGAATCCATAAAAGCAGCATAAAGAGTGGAAAACACGACAGGTCTGTAGAATTTATGCATATAAGAATGCTGCAGCCTGGGAGAGGGAAAGAATATACAAATGCTTCTTTTTCAATACATTCCATCTATTCAGTGATCTTGATTATAGCATACACAAGAATTGTGTGACAGCTGCTTGTCCCCCATCATTCTTAAATAGTCCACCCCATCCTCTGCCACATGGTGTGTTTATCTTGGCCAGCTACCCACCTCTTCAATATTATTAGCAGTGTGACAATTTATACTGTAAACTGAAAACGTTTCAATCAAAGGCAGGATCCAGTGCTATTGAAACATGTTTTGACATCCATAGCCAGGTCAGGCCAAAATATGTATTTTATTTTTCCTTGAAAATTATCTGGAACTCTTTTTTTTTTTTTTCTGATTGACAATAACTTACAAGACACTGTTGTCTGTGGCTTAATTGTGTTGCATTTTCCTGAAAATCTGACATAATCTACAGACAAACCTGGGATTTTTAGCACATTGCAAATGTTTTTAAATCAAAGACTCATTTCTTTGGTGGCAAAAGGAAAAAGAGAAAGAGCACCTGTGTTGCTCACGATTGTTTGAACCTTAATATAGGCAGCTACGTTTCTGTAGGTTACAGCAATTGAGAGAGGTACTGTTTAGTATTGAATAATTTTAAAATTACATACTGTAGAAGACAGCAATACCACTTAGTATTTTGTTTTGTGGTGGAAGAAATTGCATTTATAATCTCAGAAAAAGAAGAAGAAGCATTGGGAAGTTAGATGTCCATAATTTCTGACTCCAGCTCTTGCCATTGAGGAGTTCTCTGGTAGGAAATATTGGATGAATCCCTTTGCCTATGACTGGGCTGCCTCATGGCTGTTCAGCAGTGTAGAAAAATGGTGCTTCGTGGGCTTGAAGAAGAGGCAAAGGTTAATTTTCAGAGCATGACAGGAGCCTAAAACCAGGTTTTACAGTTTCCTCCTGTGGTCTTATTCAGTGTCATTTGGTCTATAGTCTTAAAAAATTAACCAGTCAGCCTCGCTGCTTTGAATTTTTTTCCAGTTACAAAATAAGAACAGCAATTATTGCCTAAATGTCTTTGAAATGCTCCTGCAGTCCTCTCAAGGAGACAGTCACATTCAACACTGCATTATTGCTGCTGTAAATTCTGTGCAAATACGCCTCAATGTTCAAGAATAAACATCTTTGATAGATTTAGGTTTAGTTATCTTGATTGACTAAGTGAAACAAGATCCACATAGATGTGGAAGTGCTGTGACTATGCTACAGGGTCCTGTGGGGTAAATCCCTTCCTCAAATGCTAATTGTTCTTCTGGTATGGGGCTATACAAAGAACAGTAGCTTATCTTCTGATGGAAAAAACAGCTTTTATAGCAGATAACGTCCCGGAAGCTGAATACAGAACCGAGGACAAACCCTTTGGCGAGAACTCACGTGTTCTTGTATTATTCCTTAAGGAAGTCAGGTTTTCTGGTTTCAATACTTTCTCCTTCCAAATTTCCAGACTAATACATTTATAGTTCTGAATATTCCAGATCATCTGGAATGGGTTTAAAGAACAGACTGGGGAATGGACAAGATGAGGACAAGAAATCTCTTATCCCACAGAACAACCTCAGCACTCTGTTTCACAAGACATTCAACACACAAAGAATTTCATCAGCTTAACTGTTTTCAGCCTAATACAGTTGAAAAAGTTGTGATGTTATGAAGTCCTTGGCAGGCAGATTCTAAGAGTTCCAAGAATGGTTCATATTAATATAAGTAATATAAATAAAATTTAGTTGTTTTTGCTTACCTATTAAAAAAAATAAATTAAGCACACAATGTGTGTGTGTGTATATTTTGAAATTACTAATGCTTTTGCTAAATCACCTAAAATAAAGCAGCTTAGTGGGTTTAGATGTTTACTTTATTTATTACATAAATAAACTAAAATTTTTTGATAGACAAGTTTTAAAATAAGACAAATACAAACTTCTAAAGGAATGCCCAAACCATTTAAAAACTTTTTTGGTTCCTCCATGTTGCTTTTCTATGTCTCTGCTTTTTACAGGATCTTAAATGCGAAAGGTACCTTTTTTTTTTTGCAGTAATCTTTGCTGAATAAAGACATTATCTTCTTGAAAGATTTTAATTGAAAGATGGGTTAATCATAAGTTTTTCAAATGATTCATTCAAGCTTTGTTCTATTGTCAGATGTGGTTTGGAAAATTCCCACCTTTGCTTGTGATATATTTCTGAACCAGAGACAAGCAACCAAACAATATAGGAAATTCAAATTAACTACAGTATTAATTTCATGCTTCTGAGACAGCTGGAGATTGGAAAGAAGAAAATTTTCTTTTTGTGTTGCATCTGTTATGTTCTATCAAGTACTTTGGTTTCAAAGGGAGGAATGGAAGGAGGAACACATTTCTTTGCACTTGAGCTCCCTTTCATTAAATACCAGTGAAAGTGGAATTAAAGAGACAAGTATAAACACTGTGCTGTATGTATCTGATGCAGATTTCCTGAGAGAACTTCTGAGTAGTTACTTCCCTGCTGGCATTGGCCAAGGTGGCACTGGCTGCAGGAGAACGGAACATGGTTTTTAGCCATATAAGCCCCATGTCACCCTTTCTCCACCATTTCTGAGCTTCTCATTTTGTCTGGATGGGTCTGCCTCAGCTCATCAGTCATTGTGGGAGGAGCCGCCTTGCATCCCAGACCCCCACTCTGTATTTGGATTTTCACTGTGCGAACAGGGAGGAAAAAAATATATGTGCATGTTCAGCCCATGTTGATTGATTGTTCCTTAGCTATGAAACAATTTTCTGTACCAATTATGTTTTTGCAGCTGACAGAAGCCATTTAGTCTAATGACCTTAATAATTAATTTTCATTATAAATCAGATTAGTTAATGATGCTGAAGTCTACATTCTTCACAGAGCTAAAGCACAGTATCTTACATGAGCTCCCAGGACATATAATTTGCTATATAAGGCACCCCTTTAGAGATTTTTGAGTGAATAAGAGTAGCATTGACTGTCTTTGACCTCCAGGATTCAGTAGGAACACTATGTGCCAATGTCAGGTCCTTGGTAATAGCTTTTCATTTGCAGCCACGGGCACAAAGCACCCAAGGCTGAAGATTCACCAGTTTTATCACATGTTTGTGGGCAAAATTACTTAAGCCATTGTTTTTTTCGCTTCACTGTAAAAAGTTATGACAGAGCATACAGTACTCTGGGAACAAGGTGATGCTTTTTTGTTCTATTTCCAGAAAAATATTCTTGCTGAATTTTTCTAAACTTTTGGTCATGTGATCACTTTAATACACATAAAGACCATCTGTAAAATATCTAAGTGGGTAGTGAGCAAACAATCAAAATTTAGTACCAGATATATTTGAAAGATTACCATTTAGTCTTTTGCAGTAGACAATCTATGAACTTTCTTCAGAAAATGCACAGGCTTCTTGAATGAAGAAAGGTAAGAGACGTTCTGTACAACAATTTTGCAGAAAAGCTGTATTAATTATTTCAAGCCATAAAACTACTAATACCTCACCAATGTATTTAATTTTCTCCACTCTTAAAGTCTCTGTGTTGAGATGAACTGACTGTTTTTATTAATGGTAAGTATGCAATGAAGAATGTGGATAATCCCTGTGACAATTTTGATGATTTTAATTTAGGATATTAAACCATCCATTATTTTTGGTGTGAAATGGGCCACCATCTCATGTGGTGCTGCTCTCTCAATGAATCCTTCTAGTCATGCAAAGCATTGTCAAAGCATAGATTAACAAACAACAATTGGTGGTGAATATACAGTGAATTATCTGTATATATCTGTATATCTGGCTCAATAAACATGCTTTGGGGTGCCCTTCTGTTCACTGGCTTCACCAAAGGAATTACATTGAGTCAAAATGAAACAAAATCAAATAACAGCAAAAGAGTTAGAAAGAAGAGAGAGGAAACAGAAAGTGATTATCTGTGAGAAAGTTAACAGCACTTCACTGATAGACTCACATTTTTGACTACATGTTACCAGAAGGGAAAAAAAAAAGAGGAAGAAGTAGATACTCAAACTGGAAAACTAGACAAGGAAGAACAAGAAAGCAGAGTGGGGATTGCAAAGCCAATATGAAGTGGAGTTAAGAATCGTTTTTACTACAAAGGATATAGCTAATTGGGGTATACAGATGACCTGGCAAATCTGTGTCTGACCAAGGAAAGCTGGGAAGTATTATTTCATTAAATTGTGTCTAATTTCTATTCTTGTCATTAGCACATAACTGATGAAAATAATGTTATATGAGCTGGCACAGCCTTGTCAGTTCCTCTTTGTACTATATTGTTAAATAAGGTGCTCTTCTCCAGCAATAACCTAGTCACATCCAGCTCATAGGTTAATTTATAGACTTAATTTTTAATCCATGTATTCCATTAAAAGAGAATATGTTAAAAGAATATCACTGTCAGGATGGTGGTATATTTCCTGTGTTATAGCACTGCATTTAGAGTGAAAATATTGGACTACTTAAGTGTCCTATTGTCTCAGATATCTTCAAAAAGGGAGAAGAGTTAAAACAATACTCACTGCTGACCTGTAAAGGTGGATGGTCCTGTGTCATGAGAGACCTTCAGGGAATGCAAACATTTTCCAGCCTGGGCACAGTGTGACTGCAGCACTGCTGGCTGGGCTCCACAGAGCTCTTGCCTCTCCTGGGGCAGCAGGAGCAGCACTTGCTGCAGTGGGGAGGGAGCAGAGACTCACGCAGGTGCAGCCAGCCCTGGGGACTGGGCAGGTATGCATCTGCTCAGGCAATCTGGAAAGCCTCCTCTTACATTTTAACTAAACACGTTTTTAATATTAAAAAAAATTGGTTTCAAACTGTTAATTTTAGTCCCCAAATATTTTGCAGGCCTGCAGTTGGGAAGTGGTTTCTTAATTAAAATTTAAAAAAAGAAAGTGAGGAATGTAAGGACATAAAGTGAACTTGATTGATTTTACCAGTGTTTAATTTCTAATACAGTAAAGGCCCTGCCATAACTACAAAAGAAGATACAGCTTTTGAGAGATCTACTTTTAAATTTGTGTCTGAAGGAACTTTAAGATTATTCTATAATATCTCTCCATGTTCTAAATAAAGGACTTCTGGAAGGGATGGGGTGCAATAACTCAGTGCAGAGTGCACATTTTCACTGTAGGGGACAGGAAAAACAGTAAAGCCCACTTTTATTTCTTCCATTTTAAAACTCTGACTCTCGTTTCTGTGTCTATTTGCTTCAAATACAAACTAAGGAGTTTTCAGTTTCCTTTCCCTTTCTTCAGTAAAAAGTCAATTTTTTTTTAAAGAAGAAAATGCAGCTGTTAATAAAGAAAACATACACAGTGTTTGTAAATAGGGAAAAGGTCCTTAATTCTGAGCACCATAAAATCAAAGGGAGGCTGAAGCTCATGTCAGTGCATTCAGTACTTTGGGTTTATTCCATCTCTGGCCATTTCAGGGGTGAAATATTCTCTTTTCCCCCAGGATTTCCCCCTCTCTACTGCACTCATTGGGGAATGCTGTAGCCACTCAAATAACTTTTGCTGTGCTTTGGAAATGAGGCATACAGCAAAAGGATGTTTTAACTGAGAAGGTGGATTAAAATTCTACAGGAACAAGTGACAGCTTGATCTGTCTGTAGCTTAGTTACCTCATCTGTAAAGTACTCCTTTATATTAACTTTATACCACAGCCATTGCTACAGGAGCTGAATGTCTGCCAACTGTACACTAAGTTAGATGAATATGCATCTTTGAAATTATTTGGTTCTTTCATCCTTTTCTTATAGGAGAACATATACATACAGTTGGGGGTTTGGGGTTGTCATTTGCCAAAGTTTCCAGTTGACCAGTCTTATTTTGGTCTTGCGATTGCTATTAGCACTGCCAGGCCTGCTCAGATGGATCTGCAACACAAAGCACCCACTCTGTGTTCAGAGATGGCACGACTGCCTGGATTTAATCAGGTTTTTAAGATGTGGGTTTTTTCAGATAGGTATCTCTTCATATTTATGGGAGAGAAGGAGAGAAGGCAGGACAAAGACCTGATGCTTATGTTTGAAACAGGAGGTGGTTAGACTTGTCATGGGCTTTATTTTATTGAAGGATTTAATTTTTTTCCAATTTAA
>VXBB01014377.1:8860-33460 GCA_013399915.1 Illadopsis cleaveri
CCCAGCCACTGTCACGGCTTGTAGCACTGCCCGAGGTTTTTGTGATCCAAGGGCAGGACCCAGCAGATGGCCTTGTTGAACCCCATCCAGTTGGCCTCAGGCCATCAATCCAGCCTTTCCAGATCCCTCTGCAGAGCCTTCCTGCCCTCCAGCAGATCAGCACTCCCTCTCAGTTTGGTGTTGCCTGTGAACTGGCTGAGGGTGCACTCCTGAAATGACAGGAGAAATATAGGAAGACACTCATAAGGACACTGCCAGTCTGAAGAATCAGCATCAAGAACTAGCAAAATTAATCTGACACTTTTAGAGTGTTTAATTAGTAGCTCAGAGATCTGGATCAGTGTATGACCAGCCTTTCTTAGCATTGTCACTCAGGTTGAATTTTCACATACTAAACAATCTTTGGTAGCAGTAATTGCTTTCAGGGGCACTCACAGAGCAAGAAAAGTACTGGGAAGCCTCAATGGGAGAATCTGTGTGTGACAAAGATGAACAGGAGTTATCAAAGCAGACAAGGACTTTTGGAAGGCTGGAACTGATAAATATGATTGGCTGTTTGTGGCACAGAAGGGAATTTCCTGCGTTTTTTTCCCCAACCCCTAAGCTGCATACTGTTTTGTCTATCTCTTTGAACCAACCATAGCACAGACTTTCTTAACAATTCCACAATAAGTTTTTCATGTAATTACTGGTTTATGCCTGTGCCAGACATAACATGGCAGCAAAGTCTTTGTTCAGATTGTTGAGTAAGCAATACACAAGCACAGTCAGAGTGCCAAATATTTTTAAGAATAATGCAATTATCTTTGTCTAAGAAGGGTGAAGGGTTGTGCTAATAAAGAAAAGGGCTGTATCCTTTGAGGGAAGAAGGGAGGAAGAGAAAGAGAATGGATGAAAAAATATGAGTTAAACATATTTTGCTAATAAAATACTAGGAAATGCCACTAAATATGGAAGTGCAAATGATATATTGTAAGTGATCTGGTGCCTGCAAAATTAACTACAGGGACACAAGAGAGGGGACAAAACTGTAAATATAAGAAAGAGTGTGCCCTTTCTGCGTGTAAACACATATACACACAGCCCCTATATTTCCCATTCCTGGGGAAATTTCAGCATCTGTACCCTCCTCCATTTTCCAATTACTAACCCAGTGATCTCAGCTAAAGTGGTGTGACCAGCACCCAGAGAAAGAAAGTAAGAAGCTGAGACTTCAGCTGTGTGTTACTCTGGTCAGACCGTGTATTTCTGTAAAGATTTCATCATCTCATCTCCCATCACAAACAGATGCAGCAGAGAAAAAGAGAAGTGAAAAAACCAATAAAATTCCAGACATCTCTGCTGCCAAGTAAATATTTTGGTTGCTTATTCAGCTCTATTTTAGTATTTTATGATTCACTTTTCATCTGGGAGTCTGTTAAAACTCCACCAAGGCTATGAATAGTCTACAGCTAGGTTTTTGAAACAAAAGCAACTATTGGTGGTTTTAATAAAATGTTATTTTGTTAAAGTCAAAGTCAGACATGCTTGTTAAATCACTACCACACTTCTCTCTTAAAACCCATCTGTTATTTAAGTGCCTAAACAGGAATGAGGGTTTTCTTAAAGTCTAGTTCCAGCCCTGCTGAGTCAAACAACGTTTAGGTTTATTGGAACTACAAAATCAAGCTTGTGCAATCAAAATGTTAAACTTGCCTTCAGTAATTGAATGTCATGAAAATCTCTTCTAGGCTTGTATTTCATGAAAAAGAAACAGACTCCTGGAGCTGGGGGAGGATAAAAATGTTGACCATGTTATACGAGGGCATTTTTGCTCTCCAGAGATTTCCAATAGTAAAAGAATGGTTCTTTTGAATTAAAACAAAACTGAAAAAGACAGACATTTTGCAGCTGCCAATATGCTCTAAAATTATTTTCCAAAATTCACTGAAATGAAACATTTCATTACTTTAAAGAACATTTGAATACTTGATTCAGTATTTCAAATTAAATATTTCATATGTAATAGAGAGCTAAAATGGAAAGACAAATACCCATTTGACACTGGAAATTTTTCTTCATATCAGGAATTTTAAAAAAAAGTAGAATTTTCTTGCTTGGAAGAAAACACATAAAAATGGAAAACATTTTTGCTGAAACAAATATTTTTCTATGTCTTATTTTACCTTCAACAGGTAGTATTTCTGGTTAGGAACATTTCCAAACTACTGTTTTTAGTCTGTATTATGGGTACTTATTTCTGATGCTTGCACTCTCCACAGTCATCCTTGTACTGAAATATTTTGACAAGTGTCTCCAATGATTGAATATTTATTTTCTATCAAATTAGGGTGGTTTTTTTCCTTCACACAAAACTTAGATAAACACACAAGACCCATTTGTTTTAAACACAACCATAGTGTTCTAGCCCATACTAATTCCTGAACTATGCCTTAAAATTGTCATGAGACTATAAACTGGGAAGAACTCTTCCTGGAAGTGTTCAAGTTCATGCTGGGGCTTGGAGCAACCTGGTCTTGTGGAAGGTGTCCCTGCCCTGGGCAAGGGGTTGGAACTAGGTGATCTTTAAGGTTCTTTTCAACCCAGGCCATTCTGTGATTCTGATTCTATTTTAATACATCAATAAAAATAGCATTATCTCTTAGAGAAAAGTAACTTCAGCTGTTTTCAATTGAGAACAGTAAGATAATTTTGCAACTAAATTGTATTTTATCTAAATGTAATGAAAATTATTGCTCTCCTCATCTTCCGACCTAAAATATATGATTATTTGTTCCTAGTACCCAATTACTCTCTGTTATATAGTCAAATTTGAATTTGGAAAACTCATTGTCAGTCTAATAGTTGCTGCATCCTACTTGATTTCCTCCTTGACAGCTCAAAAAAAGTTCTTTATTTCACATGAATACTTATTTCCTGCTGCTTTCAGTAAAAGTAAACACCTCAATTGTTTTGGATGCTGATGTCAAGATGTACCTGCCAGAAACCTAATTTATTAACAAACCTGAAGTAAGAATTTACACTTGGCTTCAGAATTGAGTCTGGAAACAAAAAGGAGAGCCCTTCATTTGGATGTGGGGCTCTTCAGAGGGTTTGGTTCTCCTGATTCCTCCCTCCATGTGCTAGTGAACTCCTAGAACCAGAGAGCTTAGGCTTGAGCTTTGTGCTGCTATCCCATGCCGAAGGAAATGATTAAGGATGGTCTCTAAGAATGGTACACTATTATACATCAGAATAACTGGAAACTGGGGGGAAGGTGGGGGGGGCAGAGAAGTGTTTATACTCTCAGAGAATCAAATTATGTTTAGTTAAAGGAAAGGAAGAAAAAAACTCAGCAAAGGAAATCTTGGATACCAAATAACAAACATAAATTGTTAAATACTGGAGTCAAACCAAGTATTAGTAAACATGCATTGTAACTAAATTTGAGTTGTCTGCCAAGTGGACCTCTATATACATATCCCTTTGTTGGGATTCAACTTGAAGGATTAAGTCACCAATTATGTTAATTCCTAGCTATCCATTACTTCCTGCTGTTGCTCTGGCCTCAAAGACAAGCAGAGTTGAAATTGAGTTCGGCTGTACTTTCTGCAGCTGAGGTATCCAAAATGTTTTCAGGACCTCTGACTGCAGGAAGTCAAATGCCACCACTGGGTGTGCTGGAATCACTTTTCAGTTGCAGCCACTCTGACTCGGACATGTCTGTGTCCACTTTCAACCCAGTATGACCAACCAGTATTACACTCAGATATGCAAATGGCAACCTGAATCATTGATTTCTTCTCATCTTTGCTCCACACATTGGTAGTTATGCCTAAGATTGATATGCTGAAGTTATTTCCTCTTGGCCACCACCTGGTCCCCATACTNTCTGCTGTCACTTTTCTTGAAGGAAAGATCAGAGCAGGTTAGCAAAGAATTTATTATTTGCCTTTCTGCAAAGTTTGTGGCAGATCATAGTGCTACCTATTACAGTTGTAAACTGAAGACACTGATGTTTCTTGTCTATTAAACCTTGTCTGCCTCACTTAGTTTCAAAGATCTTGGTCTGTCATATTTATTTGTAACTAAACTAAATACTAATAGGTGGGAAGGAAACAAACCCGGTATCTCCAAACAGAGCATACAGCTGCACCATAGCTAGACAGTTTGCTGACACGTATGCACAGAAACTGGACTGAAGCATATCCTCATAGAGAACTTAAAATTTACAGTTGCAGATAAATGGTTCCTTCAGCATTTTGGTCCAGATTTGAAAGAGGTTATTTAAAGCAAATAATTTCAGAATTAGTTGCTCTTGGACAATGAAATAAATTGAAACCTGTGGAAAACACTCCAAAGACTGTTTTTTATCCTCAAAAACATAATCTCATATTCCCTACCCTCAAAGAAATCCATCCTCCTTCAAAAGAATATTTAATCAATTATTCCCTTCCAAAACAATTGCAAATCAACCAGTTGCCAAGTTAATCCTTTTTTTTTTTTTTGACTCCTGAATACTAGCTGTTCTCCAAACACAAATAACTTTTTTTAAATCATAGCAGAAGAAAGTTGCCCCCTTGTGCATATCACTGCAGTACAACCCTAAATTACATAATTAGCAACTATTCTTCCCTCTTCATTTAGCATATCAGACTTGGTATAATTGAGGAATGAACTAGGGATGCAAGGATATTACATATCTATGTGCTTTATTTCAAGCTTAAAAGGAAAAAGAAAGGGAAACAAAATTGAACAATGCTCTAGAGAAACTGATCCCACTCCAAGCTCTGCCACTGAGTTTCCAAGTGATGTCAAAGAAATCTTTTAACTCAAAATTTGTCCAGTTTGCCTTTCACAATGTAGTTCACATTTGCTGATCAGTCAAATTAGGATTCTAGTTCTATAAAAGCTCATACAACACAAAAAATGAAAAAAACCAGCACATATATAGAACATATGAAATGCTTCAACACCTTAGAAAATCATCTCTAGCTGTTTTAACTGAAGAAAACTACTCAAATTAATAATAATTTAATTTCTCATGATCTCAGTACCTTAACTGTAGAGTTAAGAATAAGAACTTCTGGTGTTTCTGTGAAAATTGATTTGGTTTTATTCATTTGAAGGCCTAAGACACAATTGGTGTGGGTGCCTTGAAATAAAGCTGAAGAAAAAGTAGTTACCCTTAATGCAGAAAAACATTTGAATCCTGGAATACTGTGGAGGCCTGTTAGGCCTGTCAGGATACCTTCAGGGGCTATGCCCTGGAAGAATATCCCCAAAGGTCTGTCCTCTCCCATGGAAGTTGTGACAACATGTTAATCCATCCCAGTTCTACTCCTCATTGGCCTGCTGGCCATAACACGCCCCTGTTAACCATATATGTTCAAGTTCTAGTAAGTTCTCTGTATCTTGTACCCCCATTGGTGTATACCCCTGTCAGTTTACCGTGTTTTTTCCCTGTTGGTCACTGTAACCCCTTTTCCTGCCTACACCTTCAGTTGATTGGTCCTTGCTGTTTGGCTCCACCTCCCCGGTATCCATATTTAACCCTGGACCCTCCACTTTCCCTTGTCTTTGGCCCTGGACCCTTTCAGTGAGTGGATAAAATAAACACCACTGGAAACCCATACAAAGACCCTTGCTGCTCTCCACCACCCTAGTTATTTATCTGAGGCATTGTGAGTGTTGTGTAGTAGCTGTGTGCCTGGTGAAGCACCTTCCCTGCAGAGACACTCTCAGAAGGTTGTGCCAATTTACCATTAGTCCACGGTACCACAGAATATGGCCTAAATCATGCAAATGTGTGAGGAAAACAGTACAATGAAAGTTTACTTATTAATTTTCTTCATTCTGGAGTAAACAAAAAAAATCCTGTGGAAAGAAAAAGGAGACACAGTCACTAATAATATCATTATGTGTATAGAGACTTAAAATAAGACTGCTAAGAAAATCTGTACCTTCCCAAATTTAAGCATTTGATCTTTTGTTGTAAATTCACCCATTCTGTTTTACAGGCAATGAGGACATACACAAGCCATGAAAGAACCTAACAAGCGTCAGAGAACTTCTGTTTGAAATACTGCCTTTATATACCATGAGTTCTCCATTAAGTGAACAAATATATTACTGAAAAAGTTTAGATTTAAAATTTAAGATTTAAAAAGGCAAGTGTGTAAAACCAGACCGTTGATACTCTTAGTAAATGAAAGCTAGCAGAAAAACTCCCAAACTTCTGATCATGAAGACCAAAAAATCACTTATGGCAACAGTGATGATTACTGGAAACAGGTATTAAGGATTTCATGTAAATATTTCCATCCATCTTAAATAGAGACTCATATCAAATGAGACTCTTCAAACAAATTAATTTATTTTTGAAGATATTAAAAAAATTATTATTTAGTAAAACCTGATTAAATTTTTACTTCAGTATAAAGCAAAGAATAATGTTTAACACATGTAACTAAATTTTCTGATACTGCATACTACCATTAAATATGTAACTGTAAATTTTAAGTTGAGTAAGTGCTCCTCTTTTTTGTACACAGTAGCATCTGGCCTTCTGAATATCTGTGGAGCAACACATGCAATCAAAGTGGTTAGCAAGTTCTTCATATGTTGCAAATTATTATTTAAATACATCTACTTCAGATTAAGCCAGAACTCTATGGTCTGTCAAGGCTCACTAAGTACTACTAAGTACATAATTCCTATTGAGATGTAACCATCATGTCTAGACTGGTCCTTCACATCAAATCTAGTTTTTAAATAAAAATGTTATTATCTGCCACCTGCCTGGGCTGATATCTATGTAAAATGAGCTTGCTAACACAGATGCATTCACCTTATAAAAAGTAATCTGTCACAAGCATGAGCCAGTGACCTGCACATGCCTGAGTCACTGTGTATAGGTCAGCCAGACACTATTTTCAAGGGTTTATTTAGGCTACACGTTTCAACTGTATGCACCAAACATTCCCACAGGGAAAGACACCAATATATCTTCACTCACACCTACACTAATAAACCACAGAGAGACCACTAAATCAAGATTTAAGATATGAAGAAGGCTTGATTTAAGGCAAAATTTAAAAGATTTGCACTACGTTTGGCAAGCCTTTTCTGGGTCTCTTTTCATTACCAACTCACCAACCCATCATCTCCTCTCTCATCTACCTTGTTTTTTTAAGGTCTGACTCCCATTTACATCATGTGCATCTCACTGAATCAGTATGCTGCCATGACTGACAAGGTGGAGGTAGATAAGGTAGAGCTTTTACCAAGCAGAATTTCGAGAGATAACCTAGTAAAGCATGGGAGAGCTAGCCCTGGTCAGAAAAAAACCCAAAACCGAAGATGCTGTCTGAGCAGTTTTGAGCTGGCAGTTTTTGAGCCTACATCCACCATTGTTAGAAAATTACAGGTATACAGGCTGACCCCCTCAACTTCTGTACCCATAAATTTCTGGGTGCAAGAGGTTGCATTCCTGAGCCAATTTTTGGAGCAGGTGATATATTCAATTCAGCAGCCCCATTTTCTAGGCTTTTCTTCCAGTCCCAAAGGAGGCAACACTAACCTCAAAGGGATGAGCTTCATAGCAGTTTAGTACTGCAATTAATGTAGTTACAACAAAGAGCCATGGCACCACCTGAAATATTAAGTGTAAGTGCCACAGAATTCAGGACACATATCATGTGAGCCCATAGATGAGAAATCCAGTGACTAACACAGGGAGCCTGCAGTCTCAATCAAAAGAACAGTGAGATGACAGCAATGTCTCAGCAGAACTGTTTCACTCACACTAAGATACTGGCTGTAAACATATATCAGAACTCCAGAAGCTGTCTTCTGTGATAAGCTGGCACCTGTTCCAAACATGGGACACCAACTACATCATCATCAACAGCATTACCTTACTACTACTAACACAGCTCCAATTCTAATCATCAATGCTATTGGAAATAGTGGGTCTTTATTTCTGCCAGATGACCATGAACTAAGCCCCCAGGCATTCCCATGTTCACATGAGAGATGGGAAACCCAGAGCCTGGGTTTGGGGTCTTGCAAATTCACTTTGATTCTGGATAGTGATCATGCTTGGGAGAGCACTTCATAGGAAGGATATGTCTCCTTGTCAGCCTTTACTACACAACAGAAAAGGGTGTACTTGTTGGAAGAGGAAGGAAGGCAGAGAGGAGGGAGGAAAGAAGGAAGAAGGCAAGACATGGAATTGCTTATAGTCCAGCAAAATGCAATCACTTGGTTTATATAGTCATTAATGGCACCTCTGAATGATACCTATGCAAAAAGGTTCACTTTTCCATTCCTTTCATAGCTGCTCAAAGGCCTCTTCATATCCCACTGCAGTCCATTTCATTTCATATTCCTTTAAGCGATCCGGACACAGCCTCTCGTCCTCGAGAAGCTGACAGCAGAACAACATAAAATGCAGCATTTACAAGTCACAGACAGAAAGAAAACAAATGCCTTTCTAAGACAGAAAGCCTGTATGTTGCAACATGCAACTACTTTGTTGCTGAAAGTACCAAAAGTGTACCTAAATTTACAATAAAAGGTGACAAAATATGTTACCTGCACTTCATCCATGTTCAGCTGATAGTTGTTTATACACTGAAGGGTACTGCCCTCTTATGTTTGTAGGAGCAGTTCAGAGTTTGCCTACTTTGACCAAGTCCTTCTTCACAGCAGCTTCACAGAATGGGTGGAGGGGCCCATTTTGGGGTTACACTGGCTCTGGGGAAAAATCCACGAAATTCTAAATCAAGTATTTTTCTTCAGTACTTGGCTGATAAGGAAGAGGAAGCCTGGCTTATTATAGTCCAGCTTGGGAGCTGCTGCTGAAGAGAAGTCCAAGTTGACTGACAGCAGATAGTCAGTCAGAAATAAAGAAAAACAGGCTTGGTCTACCAGCCATCTTAGCCAGAACTAGTACTAAGACTGTTAGGTAGCATATTCCAGAAGGAACATTTCATTGCTTTGCAGTAGCCCCAACAAAGTGGGTACTTGGCTTTGGCTAGTAACATTAGTAGATGGATGCTCTGTCAGTGATGATAGGATACCTGCTGCCATACATCTGTGTAAGATATATCACTGTCACTATTCAGAAATATCCCCAAGGGAAAAGCTTGTGAACACTTCTGGTTTTGCCATTGTTGGTAACAGAATATCACTTCTGAGATTCAGGCAACACAGACTGAGTGTTGACCCTCCTTCTGTATTTCTGTAACAGGCAAGGGAAACTTCCATCTTCTTCCCATAATCAACAACACTCCTGTGAAACTCTTGCTGGAGTCAGTTTATTCTGTAAACTTCACGACTGTGGAAGTAACTAGAAAATATTACTTTGCCATGCTAGTTAAGTTTAATAACACATCTCTTTCATCCATATTACCTCTTCCTGAGATTAAATAACAACTTGGGTACTAGCTAGGAAGAAAACAGACACACTTGGAAGCCTTCTGCAGAATTGTTAAGGAGATGTTGTCTTTCAGTGTATGGGCACAGAGTCCCTGAGAAGTATGCCATGAATATTTCTAGGATTATATGTCATTAGTTTTGAAAAGTGTGATGGACATTATTGACAGATGCAACAATAGTCAAAATAAGTCAGTCTATTTAACAACCCAAAATGGTCATTGGTCAAGGGTTAACCTTGGACAAAGCATATGCTCTTTTCCTTCCACTGTTAGAGTTGCAACTTCACTCTGAAGCGTAGACAAGTTTATAATGCTTCTTCTACATAAAAGGCTTGTAGTCCATTGTCAGTCTTAGACTTTAAGTAGCCTCTGCACAAAATATTCAAATTAATTATGAAAATATGTAACTATTATCATCTTGCCATTTAACCAGAGAAAAATTTTAAGAAGTTGTAGATTTATCTTTGCTGAATAAAACATATTCACAGTAGCCGTCTCTTGCTTTTTCTCACTGAAGAACGGCACATATGCTACCCAAAACTGAACTTGTGTTTGCTGCAAGAAAAGAAACAAAAGACAATCCTAAATGTTTCAACAGGATTTTGCTGTGGAATGTCATATTCAAGCCAAGTCTCACATCTTGGCATAAGGGGTGTTGTACTTTGCACTCAAGATCACAGCTGAGGTGACAGAATGGTGACCACAGCAACAACACACAGATAAGACCTCAAAACTTTGTAACTTGCATTTTTTAATCATAATTTTGCCCTTTTATGAATTTAGAAAGAAAACAAAACTGAATCTAACATGAAATTTTTTATTTTCATTTAAAATTTGGAACATTATAAATTATTTTGTTTCTGATTTATGGTATCTAGCAATGCAAATGGGCATCTACAGTTAAAAAAATGAGGAAAATATTTCAATTTCAAAGGTACTGTATCAGCACCAAGGACAACAGAATTTGCATTCAAATAAAAAAATAACATATTTTATAATTAACAAGTTTTTAATATATCCTACTTTAGCTTTTTCTTGAAACATGCACCAACGCAAGTGAATTTAAGGGTTTTTCTTGGGAGACAGCTAGACTTGCCAAGATTATCAATTAAAATCTTAATGATTCTCCATTTATATCCAAAAGACTACAAATATTTCAGTTGAATCAACATGGCACACTGGCATTCAGGTATTCCATGGTATGTTAGTGGAAAACAAAAAAATGGACCAGAAGCACCACAGCTGCACAGGCAAATAAGCCCTGGTCTTATATTGCCTCTGGGAAAGTGAATGCTGTCGTGTCCAGCTTGGACTGAACAAGGTCTAGAACATCCAACCTACTTGCAGATATAAAGCAGATGTGTAGCTACCCATATTAAATTTAGAACCCTATCTAATGGTTCTGAAGCTGCTACAAAATCTAAGACTCTAAATCAACTGAAGTTATTTAGAGAGCTCAAATTGAAAATGTGGTAATTTATCTTTTACATGGGTAGGGGAGGAAGGGAAATAATTTATACAACTTAAGGCCAAAAGTATGACAGTGGCACAACCTTTGTATAGGTTTCCATCACCATATAAGCACAGAAACATAGAATCATAGAAGGTCCCAGACCACTGAAAGCTGGCAAACATCCCAGTTTTCAAGAAGGGCAAGAGGAATGACCCTGGTAACTACCTGCCTGTCAGTCTCACCTCAGTGCCTGGGAAAATTATGGAGAAAATTATTCTGTGAGTTATTGAAAAATACTTGAAGCACAACATAGTCATCATTCACAGCCAGCATGGGTTCATGAGGGGAAAATCCTTCTGACACCCATTCATACCAAGATTCTCCACCTCACTGATCAAGGGAAGACAGTTGATGTAATTATCTTTTTGGATTTCCGTAGTCATCAGTGCTGTCTTTCACAGTGTCCTGGACAAAATGTCCAGCATTCAGCTGGATAAACACATCATCACAATTACAGCAACTGGCTCATGGGCAGGGCACAATGGGTGACAGTGAATGGGATGACATCAGGCTGGTGATCTGCCACTAGTGGGGTTCCACAGGGCTCCATTCCAGGCCCAGTGCTCTTCAATGTCTTCACAGATGTCTTTAGATGCAGGATTTGGAGGCATACTAAGCAAGTTTGTAAATTATAACTATCTTGGGAGGTATCTCGTGGATTGACCTGGGCCAGATGCCAGGCACCAATGAAAGCCACTCATTAACTTCCCTCTGCAGCTGGACAGAGGAGAGAAAATATANCAGTCTGCACAGTTGTTCTTCTCCCATGTTCTCACCCTACTTTGTTCAGGCTGGAATTAAAACTGTGCAACAATTTTTTGTTTATCTTTCTTCCTAAATGTGTTATCAGAGAGGCATTGCCACCATTTCTAATTGTCCCAGGCTTGGCCAGTAGCATGTTTATCTTTGTAGACACCAGGGGCTGGCTCTGCTGGACATGGTGGAAGCTTCTAGCAGATTCTCAGAGGAGCCACCCCTGTAGCATCCCCTCCTACCAAAAACCAATGCAAAACAGGAGAAAAGAAACCGAGGATGTCTTTTTTAGACAAGATGAAGAGGCAATATAATGATCTTGAAAGAAATGGCAGATCTGCAGTAGAACAAAGCTATTTTTACCATTCACTGTAGCTTCAGTGCCATAGGCTTAAAATTACTAAAAACAAGATTTAGATTTCATATCAGGAAAGGCAAAATTAAAGATCTGATAGAAAGGACAGTTAAACTTTGAATTAAATTTCACCACCTATCTGAACAATCTTCCTACTGGGAAGTGTACTACTAACTTTCAGAAACATCACAAAAATTCTGATGTATATATGTCTGCTTTGATTCAGCAGGTTTAATTTATATCTTTGTAAAACTGTGTTTTCTGTTTAGAAAGATGAGGAGCCTTTGGACTCTGAAGGAGCGCAGAATAAAAATTATTGTATTTGGTCTGTATAGAGATCCACAAAGTCATACATCTCTTTTTGGACAATGCCCAAGGCAGGTCAAAGGAGTAATATCAGCACAAACATATTCCCTGTGAAATCTCCCAAGGTTCAAAATGTGGCATATAGACCTTTCAATAATGTAATCTCTTGAAGAAGTTTCATTAAGATTCCTCATGCCATTTACCTTACCTACAGCCTTTTTGCTGGATTTCTTTTTTTAAGAAAAAGCTGTGGAAAGAATAAAGAATTTGTTTCTTAAAAGTGAGTACTTCTTTATACAATGCATGATCCAGTCAGCTGTTGAACTGACACTAACTTTTCTTTAAAACATAAGCAATGAAATGCTTGAGTGAGAATGTGTACTGTTTCATCCTCTGTCTTTATGGACCAAGTTTTCTGAAGCTAATATGTGTAAAGNTTCTGAAGCTAATATGAGTAAAGCTTTGTTTCTGTTAAACAGGGTGAAGCTTAGGGACGAAATTCGATAAACAAGACACTCATTACCTAGGTTGATATAAATAGGTATCAAAAGGAACTCTGGCATAACTTTTGAACTCAGACTATGCCGTATGTCCAACCTGAATTCTGCTAGATGCAACCTCATTCCCATCTCTTCTGCCCTTTCACTGGTCAAAGGGCATTTCCCACTCTGCTGCCCCTCTTGCCCGCTGCCTTCTCTTGTCCAAGCTGAACAAAGCAGTAGTTCCCTGTCCTGCTCATATTGTGGTGCTCAAAACAGGGCTGGCCCTCCCTCGCCCAGATGCATCCCAGGACACAGGCGGTTGGCCTGCCTGGCTGCCAGGGCATTGCTGACTCATATTCAACTTGCCATTAACAAAAATCCCCAGATATCTTTCTTCAGGGCTGCTCTTCAGCCTCTTTTCCCCCAGTTTGTATGTATTATTTCATTCCAGTTGGAGAATCCACACTTTTCTTTATTAAATTTCACAGGCCTGGTGATTATCCTGCTACACAGTCTATTCAGATCTCTCTGTAAGGTCTTTCTACCCTTGAGTCCACAGCTCTTCCTAGATTAGTTGCGACAGCAAATTTACTTAATGTGCATTTGATTCACATGTCCACATCACTTAGGAAAACATTATTATGCTTTGCATTTTGTGCAAAGCATACTGCCAAGAGCATGTCAAGAATATAAGCTCATATTTTCCCAGCTGAAGAAAACAGGAAATTACATGCAAAAGATTTCATGATTTAAGAACCTTGTTGTATCTTATAATAAAATCTTAAACTTATCCATCCACTCTGGTAATACCTAGAAGAAATCTTCTTGTTGTATTGGCTCTTAAAATAAGAATGTTTCAAGATGGGAGCTAGAGTGCAAGCCACTTGGAAATGACAAGTAATTGTGGACAGAGAAAAATCACACAAAAATCTCATCAGAGGACACCACTCCAGAGAACTGGATCAGTTCTGCAGGGATTTAACAGTTAACTGTTTGGAACACCATCATCAATAGTACCACAAAACAAAATACCTGTAGCAAACAGAAATCTATTCTGAAACTGCAAAGCAGTCCACTCATACTGGGTCTTTTGAGACTCAAGTTTTTGAGTTGGCTTATATATCAAAAGGTTGTTCCTGGCTCTTACTGGTCAACAGGAAAAATAAAAATGCGTTCTGTCTCTTCAGTCACATGGATTTCTTGTGCTTGGACGCACTCATGGTATCAGAGGGTGCCTGCTCCATTATCCTATCAATGCACTGAACTAATACATTCAGACTAATACATATTCTTGTATAAGCTGTGCCTGAAATTACACTAGTGAAGGAAAAAAGTCACAAAGCCCTAACAAACAGTAATAGATATGCTGTGATAGCTTTGATACTGTAAAAATTGTAAAAGTATCTTTAAACCTTTTTTTTTAAATCTTTCAAGATTTTTCTCCACATTCCATTTTCTGTCTTCAGAAATTCAAGTTATAGAAGGAATCTAGCCTTTCTCCCAGTTTATTCTCACTAAACTTGGGCTATCTCCTATCTTCAAGGACCTTTACATCAGCAGATCACTCACATTCTTTACTGGCCTATTAATATTTAAGTTCGAATGGGGATAAAATTTTCCATATACAGCTACTCAGTTATACATTTCATAATTATTTGTCTTCAACTATTTAATCTTGTTTTTTAAATGAAATTTTAAAGTGATAAATAAGCTTGATACAAGCTGCAGTTCTGTTTATGCACAGGTCAGTCACTGGCCTCTGTGGTGGCATATTCTTTCCCAAATTTTTGAAAGTATGTTATAAACAGCTCTAAAAACAGCTTTAACACGTAGCTGGAAATGGTACTAATGATGTTGCATCTATCAACAGGGGCTGTACATAACTCACAGCTGCAATTTCCAACTGTTAAGACCAAGGTATACAAAACCATGATTATTTTTTGACTAGTTTTGTGTCTGCAAATGCAATGAGAACCAATCCAGCTACTGAAATTAGATACAAGCTGAATAAGGCCAGGGAAGCTTGTTCCATCAACCACATGGTATCTGACATATCAGAAATCAAAACTGTTCGAACTTATTAACAGTTGTATGATTGCTTTACAGATGCTTTTCCTGTAAATAGAGCCTCATAATTTTGGAGGCATGGATGAAAGAAGCCTATATAAAATTTTTGAGAAAATTTGTGGTTGGTTTTTTTCCTGTTTCATATTTTGGTTATTTGCTTGGAAACACAAATAACCTGTTCAATTTTGTTTTTTTCTGCAGGAAAACATCAAGGTTTGTCTGAACCACAAACAAATGCTTAAAGATTAATTGTATTTCCCGTGATTTTAACTTGCTTAAACAGTTCAAGTATCTGTGCATAACAAGCACAACTCTCCCTCAGGGTGGATCAAACCCTAGAAAGATTCTACAGGTTTGAATTCTAGGACGTCAGGAAGACAGTCTATACTTCTGAAAGATTTCAGTTATGTTTAGTTTAACACTGATGGTTCCCTTTATACATGGAAATAGCATACTTTGCCTTGTATCATGTACTGTTCTCACACCTACAGTCTACAACCCAGCTACTCTTTACTATGTCTCCAGATTCCGCAACAAAGCAGCTGCAAGGATTAGTGTTGTGTTTTCATTTCAGTTTTATCTTTGAAAATAAGCAGAAAAATTAGGTACAACAGGAAGCAAAATAAAGACTTGCATTTATTGTAAATACAATTAATTCCCAGCTGTGTGTGGCACATGGACACCTGTAGGTGAAAATTACCTTGGGAAGCTGATCTGACCTCATTGGAGCTGTTACTAGAGCAAGTAAGAACATTTCAGTATAACAAATCAGCTGGTGTACCAGACTCCCTCCCCACCCTATCACTGAAGAAATGACCTCAAAGGAAAGTACTCCAATTTTGTTCAGACACCATAAGGGTGAAGATTCAGGAAAAATTATTCCTTTTTCTCTGTAGCCCATAACTTAAGCACTTTGAGGATACATGGTCACTCCCACCAATATTGCTGTAGCAATTTTATGCCTGGATCTATATGGATATACAGAATTCGCAAAAAAATTACACATTAATTCTAAACTAGAATTTGAACATTTTTTCTACATTGTCAAGATTATGGTGGAAATTGAAACACATTTAAAAAGTGTATCTTCCAGGTCTTAAAGACTGTTCTAATAATTTTTATGGTACTAGCCAAAAACTAAACATAACTGCTCTATGTCAACTACATTCGTGTGAGTATTACCACACATTTCAGTAACAGTGGTTCTGATGGCAATGTTTCATTTTAGAGTTACAGAATATTTAGAATTTTTCCAAAGGCTTCTCTGCTTCATTACAGGTCTGAATACTGACTTCACATGGATTACACCAGCAACACCCTAAAGTCACTGAGCCACATCTGTCTACACAAGTTGAAGACAGACCTCACAAAAAAATTAAATCAAGAGTTGCAATCAGGAGCCTCAACAGCAAGAAGATGTTGCAATACCATGTTTGACATCATTATATTAATATCCCAAGTATCCTTAAAATGTATAGTGTTGGAGTATAACACTAAATGCTAGGAACACTGTAAACACATTTTATTTTTTCACTGAAGTTTACACAAAACATGTTAATTCAGTTTTTTAAATTCTCAACACAGAAGGCAGTAGTTTGGCTTTTTATAGGTAAACAATAAATCACCTCCTCAATTAAAGTCAAGTTCTAACAATTCTGAGAAGTCCACAGTGGCTATGTTTACTTACAATTTAATATCAGAAGAAAAAATTAATATTCCAGGTTACTGTAGAAAAAAAGTGTATACCACACTTAATGGCATACAAGATTTATAACAAGCAAAAAATACCCTGTTATACAAGTAATCTCTCTTCCAAATGTTTTTTTATCTTAGTGCAGTTAATACTCTCTCCCCATAGGCTATACATTGAGAATCTCTATATACAAAAAGATACAACAAATTGATACATTACTTATTGCAAGATATTAAGAATGCCATAAAATACACGAATTAAATTAGTTTCCCCCCCACTTGCATACCCTCTTGCTTCTTAATTTCTCCCATGAAGCAGTCTCCTTCTCTGGTTCTAAGATTAAGTTCTTTCATTGAAAGGCACGTACTTCTCTACAATAGAAGAAACAGATGCATTAATATGAAATGCCCTGTTTCAAGGCAAATTTAGCCTACATTTTTAAAGACCACACATTATGAAAGAAACCAGAGAGACATGACATTTTATTATTAAATTTGACTGGAAAAACTCAGTTACCATATTACTGTGATGCAAAGTATCATAAACCTGCATTCATTTAGCCTCTCCAAACAGAGACACAACTCATTTACAAAAATAAAAAGGAATTTACCATGATGAATATATTTTTGAACTTTCAAGGCTCCTCAGTTCCTACTGAAACTTTGGCAAGTCTTGGTATCATTCCAGTCATGGAATACTATTTAAAAAATGGAGTAAATTCTTTTCCTTGTGCCTTGCAGGCACTGAGTAGGCAGTTTCTGTCTGAAGTCATCCAAGGAGAATTGTAAACTACTAGTGTCATGTAATTTTGAAAAACAAAGATGTGGTATTAGTATACAGTTCTTCAGTTAGCATGTATGTAAAGTTGTATTGCAAGAGACCAAAGGCTAGAATTTCACACTTGGGCATTTAATAGTAAGCTATTGAGCAAAATGGCTAAAATCTACTGTTTTGGTAAACTGCCCCAAACAGCAGCAGCACAGAGACTAGTGACATGGGTGATGATGATAGTAAGAGTACACTTAAACTGTGTCTATGTTACAGCTGAGGGCACTGCGGACCTTTTTTCATACACCTCTAAAAGAAAAGAGCAACCCTTGAAAGTAGTAATGTAGCAGTAATGTATACCAGTATACTAACACTACCATGGTGATTTTTAGGAGAGAAGCCAGTTTCTCTGCCTAATCCTGCAAAGGGTCTAATACCAGCTAACTCAAAATAAGCCTATAGCAATTTCTAATATAGGCATACTATTTGTAGAGTATTGCCTTAAAAAAAGCTAGATTGTTTCAAGCAAGAAAAATGAAAGCAGACTGGGTGCCACTATAGTTTTTTAACAAGTTACAAAGAAATTAGAAAAAATACCTATTTTTCCATATAAATCAATATTTTCACATATATACCAAAACTTGATTACTTTGATGTCAATAACAAATGTAAATGAACATGAAGATAAGAATTTCCTGTAACTGTACTCAGTTTTTTAGTGCCTTCCATTATGAGTTGCAAGAGAAAGAAACTTAAGCACTAAATAAGCTCAACTGTTGAGTCTAAGTTAAGTAAAACTGCAACTGTTCTTTATTTAACAAAGCACAAAACTCAAAAAACTACTAAAAGCCTCTCTTCCTTGTTGCCAGGCTCCACGCCTGACTATATATTTAATAGCTAC
Organism: Illadopsis cleaveri; assembly: GCA_013399915.1. Lineage (NCBI taxonomy): Eukaryota > Metazoa > Chordata > Aves > Passeriformes > Timaliidae > Illadopsis > Illadopsis cleaveri. The sequence continues at coordinate 27,121 of VXBB01014377.1, forward strand.
CTTAAAAAAATCCAATCAACCATACCTCTGAATTACTGCAAATGTCAGAACAAAGTGTAATGACATCTCCTGAGAACATGTGAGTATCATTTTCATGAAGCTGTCCTCAGCATCAAGTCGTCTTTGCTTACTTAGGCATTTTGTACTCCCTTTGGTCATTGTGCTTAAGCAGTAACATGAAGACTGATTACTGAGCTTCAGTGCAGATGCAAACAAGTTGAAACAAGGGGTAATAAATTAACTTTAAAAAGTACATTCCCAATCAAGATTTTAAAAAAATAAAATAATTCAAGACTCTAGTTTTCAAACTATCCTCCCAGCAATGATGTATCTTTGCAAAGTTTGAGCACCATTTTATTAAGCTGTTCCACAAAGATTTGCGGAGTGAATTCACATTGTTTTCATCCTACACATGAACACTATTTCAAAGGAAAAAGTAGCTCTTAAAATTTTAAGAGCTTCTCCCCATAAAAGAGAACACAGGAAGATATAAATATATTAAAACAGAGAAAATTCACCATCTTCACTAAATATAACTGAAGTCCTTGTTTTCCTGAGTTCCCAGTATCAAAATAAGGACTTCAATAATTTAGGCACATACTTTCAGAGCACTATTGAAACAATAGTTTAGATACTTCTACAATTAAATATTTCAACAAATTTTTCTTCTCCCTCAAAATGAGGTGTTTAGGAAACAGGAAGGAAGAAAAATCAGAAATATGCTCTCTGAAAAGTTTTAATTGTATAATACCGTTTGTTAATGATAACTAGCTATATTATAATTTTACTTCCTACTAAAAAACATAGTTAATACTCCTGTAAATAAGCATTTATAAAGAGTATCATGTTAACAGGTCATCAAATACCTCAACGTCTAACAAGTATGCTGAATTGCAACAGAAGCTAAAAGATTTAAGGAAGACATTGTGGGAATTCCTGGATATAACATGATAATTACCTATTACATCTTACACACACACACACATATATATATATATACTGGAAAAAGACTAGTAACATAGGGTAATGGTAAATGTCACATAATTCTAAAATACAGAGGAATGCTAAGTGGAGATACTCTAGCTATTTAATCTAGAGTATGGGGGAGAAAAAAATCAAGAGAGACTTTGCCTTACCAAAAAAAAAGATAAATCTGAAAGATTCCTATTAAGGAGACAAAGTTAAAGCAGACTGAACTTTTCTCTTCAAGTTCCAGAACCGCATCCAAAGTTCCTACTGATAAATGGTAGAACACCTGACTTACTACTCCAATACTTTTAATTCATTTGAGACATCATGTATTGCATTTGTGAAACTGTTTTGCTTGAGATTTGAGTCTGATTTCACACTAAACAATGTGAATCCATTACTTGCTGTGACTGGAAGGATTCCTCTGATCTCTTCTGATACTTGACAGTAGTCAAGTAGCCTTCACTATGAACTATGACAATCCCATCAATTCTTTTACTGTATCTTTGCACCTGCAATGTGATGGCATTACTCTAAAAGAAAAAAATTTAAGTGTGAATTGCATGAATTAAAGTTTTAATCGATCATGCTTTAGGACACTAAGGAAACACAACAAAAGTTAAACCCAATAAGGAAATAAACCAAAATTTTCCTGTATCTACAAAGTTTCAGAGAGTAGCTTAAGAATATGAATCTTTCAGTGCAGCAGTACCAAATATAAAACCTGATCATCATCAACTAACTGCTGACTACTTTAGCAATAAGAAAGCAGAATAAAGCAAACTTGCTTGAAGCAGAACTCATAGGTGAGAATACACAGGAAAAATTAAGGAGCCTTCAAATTAGGAAAAAAAAAGAAAGGAGAAAGGTAAAAGTTGGTTGTTGAGTTAACATTAGCTTCAATGACACTGTATTTGTAACAAAAATATCCTACCTTCCTCTCCATTTCTCTGGAACTCACATGATGAAGGCAAATGGTGTTTATCTTCTTGCCCACTAAATTCTTGCCCATTTAAAATTCAAGAGATCTTGACATCCCTTCTCCAACTATGCATATGAAACACAGTAGTGAGCTTTCTAAGAGAAATTGCTTATCACCCACACTCCTTCACTTCTATTACTAGAAGTACATTCAGGTTCTAAATACAAACCTTCGAGGATGGCTGGCATCAAATAGTGTTGTATCATCATCATCATCCTCTTGTTCTAATGGGGTCAGCTCCATGTTTTCTATGTTCGTATCCAAAACTCCGTATCTTCGGGTTTTTCTGTTTTGCCTTCTGAGCCTGAAAAGTATTTTAAAACATTCAAGTAATGTAAATCTTTTGCTACTTTCTGATCCAATAATGTAAAATACTGCTGTATTGATACTTAGTGTAGGTTTTCTGCCATTTATGATAAGTGTATACACTTAGCTCTATGAAATTCAGAGGTCAGACCATTCTAAATGTCAACAGTTTACATGAAATGATTACAGCCAATAAGAGTGTCATCTGTAGTTTTGTAAAAGATTAATGTAGTGAATACAAAATGGCACTTAGCATCTAAATATAAGAACCACATAAAAATATATGCAAATGCATACTTCTAACTACTTCTACTGAGAAAAAAATTGTCTTACTACATATGCTCTATGTGTCTTATGCATCTGTAAAGAAAGCAGACCAAACCAGGCAGCAACCAAACAAAGCTATAGCAAAGCTATAACTTCTAACACAAGTCATGGCTGACACTAGAAATGTTTATTATTGTTTGTGAAGTCTTTTATAGATATCAAGTTTAAAAAATCGTCCATAATTGCACTTTAGAATAAGACAGATCTTGCAGAGTCAATGTTTTGTATGCTTCACAAAGCACGGAAGGAAGAGGCAGTGACTCATGTTTCAGGATTAAGGCACAGTGCTTATCACAGACAAACAGATTGTCTGCAACTGCTTTTCTCACTTTTTGCATCACCCAGACCATTCCATTTCCCATTCCAGAACTACTCTTTAACCCATGGAACAAGCCTTGCTCAAGTTCCAGAACTCAGACCAGTAGCCATGCACCAAACACTATGCAAAGGCATACAGAATGCAGACAGAGTCACTTTCAGTAACTGGCAAACAACTACATGAAAGCTATAGGACTAAAAAAAAAGGAGAAATAATTTGTGTCTAGATACTTAGTGCTAAACACAAAGGTAGGAACAGGTCTTTCATTTAGAAACTCCAGAATTTACAACTCCAAGTTAGGTGCCTACAAAACATGTTTACATCATTCAGGAACATCAATACAGAATATTTCTGAGCTAATAAAAAAAAAAAATTAATATATTGTGATATAGTATTGCTATCATATTATGTATAATACATTATACTACTGTATACTGTGCATAGCGACACTGTCCCACATTTAGGCACCATTTAGGCACCGTTTTAACTGTCTTGTAAGAGATATCAAATACAATACTGAAATTCTCAGCTTCAAATCCTGTCCTGAAACTCTAGTGTACTTACACAACTTGTTTAAATACCCTTCTTGAAAGAACACACAACAGCATTCAATCTTGGTTTATCTTTTCCCTATACTCCAAAGTATATCTCCTTTTGGAACTGAGAAGCAAATCTAACCTTGTAAGAATGGGAAAGAGATAAAGTACATACCCTTCTTCAAAGTTCCCGATTTTTAATATTACAAGAAATAATCAACATGACCATTTCCTTCACTCTCAATTATGATGTGAAAATGCAGCATTGTTAACCCAGGCATTTAAGTGCTTTAGCCCAGAACAAACTACCCAGCGTTTTAATTTAAATCTAAGGCTGGTATCAAACCCAAAAATTTCACCTTTCAGTTCAAGACGAAGTCCCTTCCATATTCATCTACTTCACCTGTTCTTTACTCCTTAACATAGAAAGAAGCTGTACACTTCAAAGTACCAAGTAGAAAAAAATTCTAAAACTTTTAGGATGACAGTGTGATGAAAAATAAGGTTGTTTCTTATATATTGTACTTTTTGGTTTTCACTAAAGTAGAAGCTAAGCGATTGAGACTAGGACAAGTATTGTGGATATCCTAGCAGATAAGAAACTATTTTAAACACAACAAAAATATGAAATTAAGAGGAGGCAGTACATGCTACTCATACAGTTAACATTTCTGTCAATCTCACTTTACGTTTTACCTTTTTTCTTTAATGGGTTAAAATGCAAAGTGAGTAGCTACTGTGATGTGACAGTAACCTAAGACAGTCATAGCAAATGTCTAGACTGTAGACAATGCAAAAAAAACTTATCACAAAGCTGGCACAGATTTTAGATTCAAGCAAATCCTATTGAAAAAGGACACACTAATCACTTGTGACTCAAATCCTTCTCTATATAAGAAGTAGTTTAAAAAGTACAGCTACAGAAATACTGGAGATGCTTATGCAACCTACATGATCACAGCCATGACTCTGAAGCAGTGTCCTGAGCATTTAAAACAACTTAAAATCTTTTACTCTGTGACTGACACCGCTCAGTTGGAAGGGACCTACAATTACTATCAAGTCAACTGCCTGATCAATCCAAAATTTAAAGCATGGTACCATGGGTATTGCCCAAATGCCTCTTAAACACTGTCCCCTGTTCTAAGAAGCCTTTTCCAGTCATTGACCACCCTACCATTAAAAAAAATGCTTCCTAATGTCCAATTTATTCCTCTCTTGGTGCAACTTTGAATCATTCCCATGCATCCTATAGCTGGATCTCGGCAAGAAGGGATAAGCATCTTCCTCAGGGACCTGCTGGGAGCAATGAGGTCCCCTCAGGATTTGTCTTCTCCAAAGTACACAAACCCAGAGTCCTCGGCTGCTCCTCAGAGGACAGGCCTTCCAGCCTGTCTTTCACCAGCTTGGTTGCCCTAGTCTGGTTGTATTCGAGTGCCTTAGTATGCTTCTTACTGCACACAGTTACTCGCATGAAAGCCGTGACAATGCTGAATGCAGTTGGACAATCCCCTCTCTTGGCTGTCTGGCTGTGCTGTGTGAGATGCACCCAAAGGTGAAGTCTGCCCTCTTGGCTTTTAGGGCACATGTTGGCCCATACTGAGCTTGCTGTCAACAAGGACCCTGAGATCCCTCTCTGCATGGCTGCTTTGCAGTCACTTCTCTCCCAGGCAAAACTAGTGTCCAGTGTTACCCTGTTCCAGCTGCAGAGCCCAGCATTGGTTCGCATTAAATGTCCTGCCCCTGGTGATTGCCCAATGCTCCAATCTATCTAGGTCCCTCTGCAAGGTCTCTTGCACCTTGAGACAGCCAACTGCACCTCCCAGTTTGGTGTCATTCTGCAAAGCTGTTAATGGCACATCCAACTCCTGTCTCCAGACACGAGTACTGAGCAGAGCTGGCCCTAGAACTGAGACCTGAGGAGCAACACTGGTAACTGGGCATGCATCCCTCCTTACTACAACCCTATGAGCCCTGTCATTCATCTGTCTCTTCTACCAGTGCACCAGATTTGCTCACCCCACAGCTGGTGAGCTTGTCCAGAATGGTACTGTGAACAACAGCATCAAAAGCCTTACTAAAACGCAGAAACACTACACTCACTTTCTTCCCTTCATCCACGGGGCAGGCAACCTGGTATTAAGTTTGCAAAAAGTTTTTATGTCTTATAACAAGATATGCCTTTATGCCAAGGAAACCTATCAAAATAATGGGTCATTTGCACTTAATCCTTTTATTTCTGATATAACCACTGCAAAACCAATTCATCTGTAAGTTTGAATTCAAAAACATACACTTTACCTATTCCAAATTTCAGAAGCAAGATGCAGAAGAATTACAGAATTATGTGAAGGGTTAAGCTTCCAGTTTACAGTAGCACCTAGAAGACAGCACTCCAGTTGCAAATGCAGAACAGCATCCTACTGCCAAAATCAGAATATCAAGTAATTACCACTCTTCCAGAAAATAATGGCAGCAGATGATAATTTTCCTCTCCAGCTCCTGCAATGACAGACTTTTATTTATTTAGTTATTGATTTGGCCTTTCCATAGTACTACTCACATCTCCAAATCCAACAGGCTGGTGTTACAAGACACACTAACACTGAGAAGTGCCCTCAAGGCTTCTCAAGAGTGATGTGTAAGATGTATGGAACAATCAAAATATCCTCGTTTATTTGGACTGTATATCTTAGTACATGACATACACAAAACAGTCTTTCAACTGCCCTTCTAAACGAAATGATGCAGATACTAGACACAATGGGTATATCTAAATGTAAAGAGAAGTACATAGAGAACTTTCTCCATAACTGAGGTGCCTTATGCATAATCATACATTTGGGCCTTGCTCTGAAGAATTCGTTATTAAAGCATGAGAGAGAAGTAAAACTACCAGGA
>VXBB01014377.1:60899-76471 GCA_013399915.1 Illadopsis cleaveri
AGAAGGCCCCCACCTTTCATATGATACTTGGTGTTTTCCAATCTCATGTTTGTTAATCTTTTTATTTTCCTATTATTTTTGGTTTTAACGAAATTAAAATTTCTAATTTAAAAAAGCTTTTAAAGGATTCTCATTCTGGACTAATGAATTTAAACATATCCCTTATTTACTACTGTACTATTTTTCAGTTTCATTAGTGAATCAAAGTGTGACCAATATATTGTATTAAAATTTTGCAACTCCAGAGTTTCTGCTCCTAGAATGTTCACTAGAACTTCTTGATGGTATTGCTGTTGTCATTCCAATATGTTATGATTTAAGGTTACAGGTTCTACACAGCCCGCTACATCATAAATAATAATCCAAGTAATTTGTGAGATTTCTGTAATCTGCTAAGAACAAAAGAATGAATAACTGTAATATCCAGCAGAAAAGAAACATCAAGGAGAAGATATTGTGAACGGCAACCTAATTCAAATTAACTGACTGGGTAAAACTTCCAAGAACTATGTAAGGAATTGGTATGCAATCCTGTCACATGAGATTGGTTGGTATTAAAGTTGCAGAGTCAGATTTAGCAATACTAAGTTGTAAAAAGCTAAGAAAATAGTCTGTTAAAAATACTTGCTTTGCTATTTTTAAAACAATGGGTTATTCAAAGGATGTTGTCTCTGACTTTTTATCTAACTCAAGATAACACGTACAAGAGATACAAAGACTCGATTTAAAATAAGGTCTAGTTGCTGTAGCAACTGATCCTTTTTTTTTTTTTCCACTGGGACAGAAGCAGTTGAATATATTTAGTATGCCACCAAAGAAATAAATACTGGAGGAAACATCTTTTTTATGGAGAATTATTTTGATAAGGAATACCTCTTGTCAATGATTTGTTAAGTTGATAAAATAATTTTTTAAATTATGGTATTTAATTTAGAACAAAAACATGCACTAAAGAAAACTCAAATCAAGTTATTTTTCTGATTTGAAAAATACTTTCAAGGTTCTGCTGAGGAGATTCTTTGAATTTTAAAAGAGCAGGTTTTTTTCTGAGGTACAAATGAACCATCAATGTACTTTGAAAGGAAGGGCATAAATGTAGATAATATTACAGCTGGAAAAGGCAGTTTGTACTCTCGTCTGCATATAGTCGCATAAAACCTCAGAAGTACCGAGTCACCCAAATCTGTCAAATTGATATGTGGTCCAAATTGATGTGACACTACTTAAGTATGAAAAATTAACAAGCTGTTAACAATATAAGAATATATTCTACAGAGAGAATTGCTGTGTTAATTTTATTTAGTCTAATTAGCCTCTTTGTGGTTAGTGCATATAATATTTCCTGTTGCAAATTTATACAGTAGAAGCAACCACTCAATCTTTTCCAGGATTTTTTTTTGAAGAAGCAGCAGGTATTTGTTTCTATTAACTTCCTCCTTTCTTCCCCTTTTCATTCTCCTTCAGAAGAATGTAGTAGTTGGCACTAAATAACCAATATTTTGGCTTTCCAAGTTGTTTCTTTCAGTATCAGTGCAATACACCACAGTGTAAGACCACAGTACATTTTCTGCTAACATTCCTCCAGTTTAAAAGTAGAGCTTGAGTTGACTGTATTCATAATCCTGTTGTGTTCACTGGCTGTGAAATGCTGAAATGCCTGCTAGATAGCTGCATAAATGCCATGAGAAGAATTTATTAAGGTTGGCTGCTCCAAGGTACCCATACAAGAATTTTTATATTATGCATTAGATTTTAAAATTGACAGGTTTGCTCTTTGGGCTGTGCTGATGCATTGTGCTTATAGCATCCTGTCCAAAACTTGACAAAGTAACATGACATGTTGAGCCCATGTGTTCCACGTGAATTAATAATTTCAGTTAATGGCCTGTACCACATAAATTTTCTCTGCTGAAATGTATGCTGAGCTTACAGGAGCAACCAACCTGAATGTTCTCCAGTCCTTTTCCTAACCAATTTGCAAACCAAGAAAAAAAGCCCCTATTGGTACTTCTGCTGCCCATTAGACAAAAGGAGCATTTGATATTTCCTCTCCTGATCTGGACTGTTCTTTGCTTGCTCTGTGGCTGGTGCAAAATGGAATTAGCAACACTTGAGTATCCAGGATTCTTTTCAGCTGGTGTTTGTTCAAATCCAGATCCAGTGAAAGTGTTGTCCATGTTCTCTCTTTCATGCAAAGCTTCTTTTGCATTTTATTAGCAGGTGGGTGTGAAGGATATATACTAATTTGGGTTATAGTAGAAAAGCAAAATGCAAAGGAAGAAAATTAGTTGCTACCACCTCAAGACTTAACAACACAAAGATGTGGCAACTAATTATTTTAACTGCAATGGAGAAATATGGATATGAAAAAAAGAACTGTTGAGACATTCTCAATGTGACGTTTAGGTTGAATAAACCTTTGTTAGAAAGAAATGAACCTTGTGATTTCACTGCATGGGAATGTAGGATTTTCAAAAGCATACAGACTGATTTGAAAGCCTTTGTATCACTGTTTTTTAGCATCTTCAGTGTGGAATGAATCTGTAGGTAATGCTGTGATGCTGACATACCTTCTTAGCATTCAGCAGTTGCCACAAGGAAATGACATGCAGATAGTAAGGTGCATAGATAGCAAAGGTCAAAATAAATCATGATGTTGGGTTGAAAGTAATTGAAAAAAAAAAATTAACCTAAATTCATTAGCATTTATACTGCTCAAAAAAACCTACTTCAAAAATTCCTGAATATGATCTAAGAAATAAATGCTCTTTCTGTTTGCATTTCTTTGAAGATATCCCCCTCATCAGCAAATAAAAATCATATGCAGCATACTGTAAGTTAATTCCTCCAGTCCTGTGTCATTAAACATGCCACTGTCAGGGTGATCTAATGTTTATTTGCATATATGAAGTTTCAGACATCCAAGTAAAGATTATGTAGGTGCCTTGTGGATTTTGTCAAAAAGCTTAGACATCAAAACCCTGTCAAAACCTAGAGAATGAAGCACCTAACTGGGGCAGGGACCTTCAAAATTTCACAGAGCAGCTTTGAAATTCAGAGCCTTTCAGTCTGTTGGAAGAAGGATGCAGGGCTTGATTCAGTTACTCATTCTTGATCTGAAAAATATATTGCCGAAGGACAGGCAATCCCACTGATGTAAGACATTACAATTGCAATGCTGTGTGAATGATAGGTCTCTCATTGTACCTTCAGAAACCTTTTTGACATACTCTTTTGCATATTCTGTGTTCCGTTGTCCACAGGAAATCAACATGGAGAGAAAATAATTTATGAAAAAGCTCTTCATAAATCATTTTTACTACATACTGTAGATTAATTTTAATAATGTAAAAGAGCAGCAAAAATCTGCTGGAACAGATTTTAATATACCAAAGGTAGATATTTTAGGGTTTTTTTTTCCTGAACTGCACCTGAAAGAAGGCTGTGCTTCTGGGTAAAAATAACTTACGTGGCATATTTTCCAGCATTTAAAACCTGATCTATCACCCTTATGCATACCAAGAGACACTTATTCTAGAATCTTTTATTTGGACTCTCCTGCTAAGAAAGGTTTTGTACTGAGAACTGGGGGGTCAAATTATTTCACAGAAGTCAGCTTTTCTTCAGATTTAGAAAAAATTATTTATGTCTGAAATGCTCAAATTAAAAGACCATTTACTATCAGCTGATAGTATCTAAAAACAAACTTAAACTTCCTATGAGTATTTATTTACTCTTTTTTATGTCGTTATCTGTTTCTGTCTTGCTGATTAGCAAGGCATGAAGAAAGCTGTGGAAATCTCTACTGAAACATATATTAGTTACTAATTTGCTACACTGACAGGGTAGACAGTAGCTCTGTCTCTAAGAATATCATTGTGTCAATTAAAATGAGTAATCATGCAATCATGCTTGAGGAAGATAGATTGTTTTCAAAATAAAGGTAAATTATAGTTGAAATTGAAATGAATAGCCTGCAAACATACCTGGATGTTGAAGAAACCGTCCACTGTCCACATGGATGCAGCACAGACCTGGAGGTTGCTATGAACATGCAGCTTAGTGCAGCACAGCACAGCCTGGGATGACTCACAGGAAACAGAGTGGCTTTGCTTAATTAACCAACCCTATGGCTGAGATGTACCAACAATATTAAATTGACACAAAAGACTAGAGCTAGGCAACCCAAAACTCTCCCTCTCTCACACACACACAGAATGGGTCAGATGGAAAAGAACCATGATGGGTCATTGGTCCAACGTCCCTGCTCAAGCAGGGCCATCCCAGAGCACATGGCACTGGATTGTGTCCAGTGAGTAAATCTCCAGTGAGGGAGACGCCACAACCTCTGTGTTGGTCACAGGCACAGTAAAGAAGTTCATCCTCACGCTCAGGTAGAACTTCCTGTGTTTCAGTTTCAGTCCATCTGGAAAGGTTAGGTCAGATGGGGGATACAAGAGCTTTCACGGCTTTCTAAATAGATTCCAAATAGGTAACTGTGTCTTTCAGCATTGTCAGAACATCATCTACATTTTACACAATGCCCATAATAACAATTTCTCCCTAATAGTCTTTGATGGGTCCAGCTGTCATAGACCAGAGCTTGTAGATATCTCCAGTTCATGTGACTTACCTCTGCTCAGATATAATTCTTCATGATGTAGATTTACACATAGATATTACAGTTCCTGTCTCCTGTTTCTATCACTGCATTCTTCCACGGGAGTTATTTCTGCAGGGATTCTAGGAAGGGTCAATGCACTGAACTCTTAATTCCAGGACACAGGTCTCAAACTCCTGCATCATTAAATTCTGCTTATATGTTTATAAATATGGATCTATGACTACAAAATTGTATCTATATATGAGATACGTACTCCTGTAACTTTTTTCCCCCTTCAGATCATTAAATGACAAGCAGCTTGAAAACTTGGAAACAACTTCAAAACTTGGAACTATCCACAAAACAGTGATACAGATAAGTCTAAGCCTTACAGCATATTAAGTATGGGTTAGTGATTCTAAACAATGAATTACATAATCAATAGAGGCTGATTTTCCAAATCATCCATGAAATATTTTCTGATTATATCAAATGTAATTTATTGCTTGATTTGGTTAGTTTATTTTCAGAATAATTTATGAAATACTTAATGGTTGATGGACAATAGAATTCCCTGGAGGAATTTAATATTCAAAATTCAAGTGGCTTTTGTTACTCTTAATTGATAACAGACTGATGCTGTTTCAATTCTTTATCTCAATACATAGTGCCTAGAATCCATTACTCATGTAAATATTTGCAGTCTTAAATTGATTCCTTCATGTGATTATGAATATCTTCCTGTACTTTACTCTTTCAAAAAATGCTTTGGTTCTTCAAAACTTAATGCACATATTATTTAATAAAATGTATTAATATGGCAGCAACTACAATGGAAGGTCAATTTTTAGTTAATATTTTAAATCAATTTTTTCATTATTAATTAATGTGTTGAATTAACTTTTACGATTAGTAGTATTCTCCTAATAGTATCAATGGTTCCTCTGCAAAAATGCTTAACATGCCTAAAGGAGTAAATGCAAAATAGGTTAAAAAAAACAATAATGCCACTGCCTCCTTTGAACTATGCTAAGTCAAGCACAAGAATACAGAGATAAGTGACAGCTTTTCTCCTGTAAAAACAAAGAAACAAACAAAAATTCAAAACACCGCACATATTTTATCTTTATCTTTCAGTGTATGAAAAGATAACTGAATAATGTAGGACATCAATTTTTTGGCACAGAACTTTTGAACTGACTTCGCACAGGCAGCTAAGATGCCATTTAACTGCATATTACTTTTCAGGCTTAACCACAGTTATGCAAAATCCCACAGTAGTGTCCTTAACCTCTTGGGTAGTTGTCTGTTGCACTGTCATAATATGTCAGACAAATTACAAGACTGAAATGGTTCAGAATTTAATGGAAGTCAAATTACTGTTATTTTCTTCCTTGAGAATATTTTATGACAAGGTCACTGACTTTGCACACGATCTTAACTCTAATTTTCAACATATACTTTTCAAAATTAAAACAATCTTGTCCTCTCCTGACAGCTGCATTAGAACCTCATCTGCACACGTCACAATACTGTCACCGTTTACCGAATAATTTTCATCTTCATTTCTGATCATTTAGATTTCCAGCTTCATTAAAGATACGTTGATATTTTTAACCTAGCTTTTAGCAGTAGAAGAGAGAAGCTGTAGTGTGTAATTTTCATGCTTCATAAGAATTGCTGCACAAGAGGGAACTGGTAAATCTGGCTTGCTCTGAAAATTATTTCTCAGTTAAAAAAAACCCCAACAAGTAAATAAATTTAAAAATCTTTCTTGATGTTTCATACAAGCAGAGTTTCAAGAGTTTAATGATTTTCCAGGCACATAAAAAATTGCACTTGCATAAACAGGTAATTCCTACAGTCCACATTCTATAAATTTGATACATCTGCTATTTTTAAAGATTTGCATACCTCGACTGTACAATATATGCAAACATATTTCTGTCTGGAAAAGGATGGATAAACATACAGTAATACCACTCATGAAAAATTTGGGTTCACCTGGAACCTTTCTTTATACAGGAGGATATTTCACCTCTTGTATCTGCTGATGCAACAGATTGCTGATAACACTGTTGCAAGTATAGCAAACCCTAAACATAAAGCTATTTTACATTTTCTTCAAATGGTGGGTGAGTTTTAATGCACATGAGAAAGTATAACTTCAGAGTTTCATGACACCATAATAAATTTTGTCAAACTTCTGTAATCTATACAGAAATTCCACTACTGACAGAAACTCCCACTTAAATGTTTTCCCCTACAGACAGTTAATACAAGCGCATATAAAGAATTACATAAATAATCTTTTCATTGTCCCAACACAAGATGCAAAGCAGTCAAGCCACTATTTCCACTGCTTTATTGTAGATACTGATTCCACTGCTCCACTTCATCAAAATCTCGTAATTCTAAAACTGAGACTGCTCAAGAAATGAAAATTATATGCAGTAGATATATAATACTTTTCATAATCACACAGATATATTGTGGCTTAATATATAAAGCATTTAAAACTTTTAAAATTAGTCAAGGATATGTATTTTAAGTAGCTGCCTTTCAGTAGAATTTTGGAAAATATTTTAAAACAAATTAAACCATGATTATTACCCTTTGTGAATAGCTGATTGGCAATGTCTTTTAACTAAGAAACCTGAATTAAAAATACATCTGAAGTGTTGTTACCAAAGGATTTTCTAGTGGACTGACCAGGACTTATTCAGAAAGTAGACTTGAACAAGAATGAACACAATATTCATATATGCACACAATAGTAATAATTAGTACTTTGTAGGCAAAAACACAAACTCAAGAAACTACCAGATACAAAAATTTCTGTGGAACAGTAATTTGGTCTTCATTTAATTCTCAAACCAATGTTTTTGCGTTGTAGGCCTTCTTCATGTTCATGACTGGTATAAAATGTTATCCAGTGGGGTTTTGATAACAGGTTTTTTGCCCTTGAATGGTTCTAGGCCTTGGTTAACACAAACCAGTAGAAGCTTCTCATTGCAGAATCAAATATTTAAGCATTTTAATGGTCTCTTTTACATGGTATTTATATGGTACTTTCGTACTTCACACAGTTTCATTTAGCTTCACAAAACTTCTTTGAAATAAAGGCTTTGTAATGTTTATTTTCTAATGGCAATCTGAGACACAGAGATAAAGGTGAAAAGTGCTACATTATTCAGAATATCCCATCAGAGATGTAGGACTTAATTTTACAGGTCACTCAGCATTTTATAGACCTTACAGATTCAAAAAATGCTCAAAGTAAAGTTACTGCTCAGCAGTTTTTAAAATCATACTTGAAGTCTCATGTCAAACTTGTAAAAAACTAGGACTATATAACTAGAGACAGCCATAGAAACATGTGGTGTAAATTATTTGACTCTCTTCACATGGCTTGTGCAAGAGGAAAACATAGAATGTGATCCTCAAAGGTACTATTTATCTTTTTGAGATTTGTGAATAATAGATTATTTTTCAGAGCTCCTGAAGAAAAATTTGAAAAATATTTCTATGGATTAAACCAAAATTATTTTCCTGTTTTTGTGGAAGAGAACTGTTTTCATGTGGTAAAGGCACTTTGTATTTCCAAATTTTTAAGTAAAAATAAATATTGCTAGTATCATTTACAAGGTAAATGAGTTAGAAAATGTCATGACAAATGCCTCGGTAAAAAGTTTGCTGTTCTCTCCCCTTCCAAAACCATTCATGTTTTTGCAGGTCTATTTAATATCGACACTTACTATTCCGTAATGAGGAGATCATTCATTCTTATGTCAGTCACCTCATTCTCTGGACACCTTTTAAATTTATTTCAATAAATAAAGAAAATGCATGATTAATTTCCTGAGCATCCAGTCTATTAAACCAGTGAAACAAGGTCACATGGAAAATAAGTTCTTTAGTTCAAGGTTGTTTAATTCTTGTATATTAGAGTTGCAAGGCAAGATCCATTTGTCATTTCCAAATTTCAGATACTTAATCAAATTTGTATGGATGCATGCACAGCTTGTGCATGGGATTTTAAGACTGAAACTGATTTACAGTAATGACAGGAAACAAAGAGCAGTGAAATGCAAATATTTTTGGCTTGTTTCAAGACTGTGGAAAAGGGGCAGCTAAGAACTGTCTCTTGGCCTGCTCAGTCCTAGCTCTCCATTCATTTATTCTCACCACCATTAACATCCTATTTCAGCTTCTTTTCTTGGCCTGTTCAGTTCTTCACTTAACAATCTCAGACCTGCTTCTCTGCTTCCTGTCTGTTTTATTCAATCAGTCCCAGTCACCATCAGCCTCATACAGCAAGCCCACTTCAGTCATTTTTCATAACTGTTGTCCCGTTCTTCAATTACCAGTTCCCCTTTACTTTTCTACTCTGCGTTTTTTAAGTTTCTTGTTCAACTGGTAAAGATTAATTATACTGAAATTTAATAGCCAAAGCCTAAGGGGCATCTGAGTTTTCCTGTTCTCACAGTATTTCTAAGCCTTAAAAATTTGACAAATCTACAAAAACTTTCACAAAGAGGGCAAAATATGCAGAGGACACGCATGCCAAATTCGAAGACTTAGAATAGAATGTACTGTGTTATTTCAAAGTAGAATTTTCCTTTTTTTTTTTTTTTTTTATGCCTTAAACAATATCCANTTGTTTTCAGAAATAACTTTTTTGATAAGATTTAGTTTACATTTTCAAGGCTCTAGTGAGTAGACTGATTGTACACATGTAATATCATTTTGGTTTGGGCACATGACAAATTTTTTTTCCATCAGAGCATGACATAAAGGAATTTATGTTTATTTTATATTTTTTATACTGCACTGTATTTGCTCCAGGTGGACAGATGGCACCTGATTCTCTATCTGGTAACAGAGAATTCAATTCTTATAGAATTTTAAAAACCAAAAAAGCATGAATCAGTAGTGAATTTAATGCCCCACAATCGACATAAAACCATAATGCCTTTTCTCTAATACTCAGAGTTTAACATTGGATTTATCCTCTTGTTGTGTTTACATACATACTAATCAGAACAAAAAAAATTCTCACCACTAATGATTAAAGTTTGGCAAAACTTCATCAAGAGAAGACAGGGTTTTGTATTACAAAATGTCAGTTACACCTATGATTAGCAGTGTTCAGAATTCAACGTGTAATAAAGAAGATATTAAAAGTTAAGGATATTCAAAGTAAATTCCAGATTCTAATGTACTTTCATCTAGCAGAATTCTAAATTCATCTACTGAAAACTGTAATTTATCAGCATGGCCACTTATAATTAAAACTCAAAGAAATAGAGCAGAAAATATGTGATATGCAATAAAAGACATCAAAATTCCCTGGGTGTGAACCCCAGGGTTATGATACTGATTTGGATCTAAGTGAAAAGAGAGAGCTTCTTTACAATAAAATATTTTTGAAGTATTATAACCTGCTCTAGCAAGAATTACACTATTAAAATAAAATTCTCAAAATTCTCTTCACTTCTCTAAAGTGAAGAACCTAGTATTTAGTAAAGAACTATTACAAAAAAAATGCAAATGTAAGTGCTTCTAAGATTGTAGAGTGAAGTATATGTGTGATGCAAGTCTGTGCATATAACAAGGAGTTACTTGAGCGAGAGTTATTTAGCAGCAAGTAGAGCAGGGGAGTTTGATTAAATTGAAGAATGGTTGACACCTGATCTCCTAGGAAACAATACAAAGGCAAGGAATTCATAGCTACTTTTTTTTACCTGTTTCCTCTTCTCCCACACCCCAAAAATCATAAATCATAATGCATTTTTAAAGAATAGTAATAAATAAGAAAAATTCAGTTACATCTATGTGTAGAAGAGAAGAGACAGCATGGAGAGAAGTTTGACATAGAAATTTCACATTAGTAAGAAAGAAAAATGTCTTAGGGAAAAATTCCATCCCTCACTCTCAGCCTGTCCTCCTAGGAGAGGTGCTCCAGTTCACATAGGCTAAATTAGAGATTCGAGTAGCTGTTACAAACATTGTAGTAATCAGAGTGAGACAGAACAGTTTTAGGCAGGAGTTAGAGGGGTTGAAATCACATGATAATAGCTTGTGATTTGAATCAAAGATGCCATGTCCCCTACATTATTCCTCTGACAAAACAAAATTACTTATTCCCTGAAACAGCCTGTTATCTCTCAAGAGCAAACTCTTGTATGGTTTTTAAGTTTTCTGAATAGTGTAGTGTATTGAGGGTCAATAAGAAGTAGTGATGTTAATCAGCGAGTGTCAATAATGAGTGATGTTGCTGTCCTTTCCTTGAACCATGAACTTTCTGTCCTACTATTCCCCACGCCTTGCTGATGGAGCAATTTCATGGCCGGCTACAGATAACCAAGGTCAAATCTACACAGTATATTTGCTATATTTGAGCTTTGAAATAACACTAGACATCATGAAAAATGTGATGCTTGTTTTATTTGCAGATTTCTTGCTTGAGACTAGAGGAAGTCCACTGCACTGGCATGTGTACAAAATGTGAAACAGCATAGTCTAAAAGAGGATTTTTCATGTACTGCTGCTGCACACACATCCGCATGTGGAGCATGTAACTGATTAATTTGGCAAAACATAAGTGATCTATGCTTTTAGACATCCACACAAGTATGACACATGATAAAGGACTGATATGCCTCAGCCCTTCACTGAGGTCAGTCAGGATAATTAAACTAGCATTAAAAATAACATTTCCATATGTGTAATGTGTGCAATGTATGCGTGAGCATCACTGTCACTCTGAAGATATAGAGCCACTAAACAAGTGGTTTGTCTTATTGGCCACATTTTGTTGAAAGTTTGTAATTCGTCAACTCGAGAGAATTTCTCTAAATACTAAGATGAAGCGTTCAATTAATAAACCTCCACCCCTGTTATGAACTAGTCTAAGCACAGAATAGCAAAGAAGACTAAATCTCTGAGAATAAAATAGATCAAACTCAGAAAAGTTAGAAATTTAATTTAATTTAATANCTACACACACAAAACCTCTCCTCCTCCCCCATTTGATGTAGGGGTCTCTGTGACCCTGAGAGCAGACAAGCCTGGGGTGGTGGTCTCCACCCTGAAGTTCTAGACTTGATCCTCCTGTGAATGTGTTCTTCTCCCCCAGCACAGACCCGTATCACTTTATCTGATCTCCATGAACTTCCAGTCCAGGACCTCAGTCAGGAGGTGCATTCAGGGTGTGGTGGTCTTCCATGCAGCTTTCAAGCGTCCTTCATGAAGGTGTTTAAGCCATAAACTGTAACATTTCAATTTCTGACAACCCCAAACTAGGCTTTCATTTGTCCTTCATCTTTGCTGAAGTGTGGGGAGCCAACACTATTCCTACAGCAATCCTGTACTTCAGATACAAAGTGTAGGAAAGGAAGAACTAAGATGTGTGATCTCTACCACTTGGTGACTTTCTTCCTTACGGAGGACATTAGCAGCAACAGACACTTGTTATTCAATACAAAGATAAAAAATCATGTTAAGATGGGTGGGAAGATTTCAGGCTTTAGACTAAAATGCAGAAGATGAAAGCTGAGGTTTGCAATAATATGCAGTAAGTCAATTTCTCCTTCTGGCCATATGCATTTTTACTTCAACTGTATTCAGGGAAAACCTTACTAGTCGTGCTCCCTGAAATCAAATTAACTGGGAGTCAACAAGGATGGCATTTCTAAGCTGTGGATGGGGGTTATCCTTTGCCTGACTTGAAACCTCGGCCTTCTGAATCAAGCAAGTGCTTGACTTGGGTTTGTATATTCTCTTATCTTGGGGTAAAAAAAAAAGAGCATGTTGGCCTAAAAAACCTTTCCTGACATAGCCATGATCAACAAGTCTACTAGAGGAAAAATGTTCAATTTCTACAAATCTGCATTTACTGAAGTAAAGATGTGTGTTCATTGAAACAACCCCGAGATTAATTTGGGTATGTCACATAAAGCAGGCAGGTTTTATAAACTTTGGTGTTCATTCCTCTAAGAGGCAATCAAAGGACTGACTCTTCAGGCAGTAAGTCTACTCACTAAAACCATAGAACTTTCACAATCACCTTTTATTTTAAGTGATAGTCAAATTATGAATTTTCAGTGGACTTATATTATAAAATCCCTCAGGCAAGAGTCTAGCAACTGAAATACTGATATTAACATTTGACGTACAATTTAGAGTTTATTTAATTACTTAATTTCCTGTTTCTCCAAGCTTCATGCATTTAATCAGTCTTGATGAAATTTTAATTTGTAATATATTTTAACAACAAATGTTTTGACAAATTGTTTTTATTAGTGCCAGGATATGAAATTAATTTAAAATGAGGATGGCTTCTTTTTTCTAGTACATCTAATATTTATTAAATCTAAACGTTGTCAAAGTTACTTGAATTGCCCAAGCAGGATGAAAGCTGCCCATACTTGATTTGAAATACCACTATTTCTCACACTGTTGTGTCTTTGAAAGGACAATTCCATAAATATCTAATTGCATTGATTGGTAATCATAATGTATAGTCCAGCGTGGCAAAAATAAATAATTATGCTTTAGATTTCACACTCAAATAACAGATATAGCTCCTTTCAGGTATCTTTGCAGAATTAGCTTCAATAAATTATTTTAGCTTCTCCCTTTTCTTCCATGTGAATCTCAATATTGGGCACAGAGGGAAACTGGAAAGGGAACAACAATGAATGAGCAGGCTAGTCCTGTTAGAAGGTCAAAAAAGAGGAAGAAAAGGTGAACACAACTTCTAGAATGTTTTGGGAAAAAGAAGTCATTCTACGTGACAAAGAGCAGTTATTAAAAAATGGACTATAAAATGAATGTCTCTGAATCTGACTTCTGAAATAAACTTCATTTCCTGGAAGAATTAAGAAACATTATTTCTTTTCATTCTTATACTGACAGGAAATGAAGGAGGTTGAATAGTTTAGTGACAGACTTTTTATAAACCCTGGTTTTGTCTTGTATTTGAGAGTATTTACCCACTTCTCACTAAAATTCTTCACTATGTGTTAAAGATTTTAGCATTCCTTATTATGCTTAAAAGTAGTATAGGTGTTAAACTGCATGACAACCATGAAAGTATGGCTTCTCATGAAATCCTTTTGTTTTGTCTTTTGCTGAACATAACATTTTTATTACTGTCTCTAACACCAATACCTATTTTTCTAAAGACTCTCCTTGTTTTACTTTTTTAACACTAGAATTTCCACACTGGAGTTATCTCCTATCTGATTGGCTCAAATGCAGTCAGAAGAATGCCATCTTAATCCTATAAACCCTCTGTTAACATATTTAAACCTCTCACTTGAAAAGTTAGCATCTTAGCATATATCCTAGTTTTGTGTCTTACAGTTCATATAAGCACTATCACTTCCTTGTTGCTTTAGATTTGTTTTTGTGGAATCTTGAAGGATTCATCAGTCTTTAACAGGATCAGACATAGTATACCATCAGAGTTTGCCATTTGATTAGTGAGTGATCAGATATTTATTGGATATGATGAATGCCAGGGTCTGGCTGTTGGTAGCACTTCTCAAGCATTTATCTAGTAGATCAAAATCCTCTACTATCTACAAAATCCTCTGTAGAGTTTGGTTTTTATGTAACTAAATTGACATCTCTATCCAAATCCAGTTCTTATCTCAGGAGCCTAGAGCTGTTTCTTAGTATTATCTGAACAGAACTTCATTTCTTCTTTTGTCTAAGAGGATGCGTTTAAACCATTCCTTGATCTTTTTTTAAAAAAAAAAAAAAAATTAAAAAAAAAAAAAAAAAGTATTTTACAGTGTTGCTTTGCCAACTTCAGGGTCAAATACTTACCTGAATTAAATCTCAGCTGCCATTTTTTCACATCCCTTTAATCTCTACTGTGAGTATTAAGGAACTGAGATGTCCCAGCACTTCCTTTCTGCAATATTTTTTTTGATTTCTCCTTTGATGGAACAGGTTCAAAACTCCTTATTTGTATTCTGGTGGTATTTCTTTCATGCCACCAGCACAGCTACAGTCTGTTTTATGCAAGAGTGATCAAGGTGCCTGGGAGAGAAGTGACTGATCCCCAGTCTAACATCACCACACTGTTTTGCACACAAAAACCTTGAGATGTGTTAGGACTAGGGATACCATTTGCACATTTTTTTAGCCACAGACACAGTGAAACATGAAAACATAGCTGAAGGCACAGCATAAACTAGATGGGATTTTGGCTTTGTGAAGAATAAGAAATAGCTTTGAGAGAAATGGAGTTAGGGCAAATAAGTTTTCTCATAGAAGGTACGTCTGAGAGTGTTAAGGAGTTTTAAAACAAGAAATGAATGCTGGTAGAAGGGAAGTGGAATAAGAATTGTTATGAAAATAGGTGCTGTCAAAGAACAAGTGTTGCCAATTGTCAGAGATTGAAATAGTTCATGCCCCAAACATTGATATAAAGTTTTGCTCATTATAACAAAAACTGTATAAGGAAGCTACAACCAAGGAAGCCTCCCTGAAGATTCCTGACTGGGACTTTGGACTGTGAGTTAAACCACTAAGAATAGATAAAGGGAAAACCCATTTTTTAATCATCTCAGGCCTAGGAAAAAACAAACTAGGCTGAAGGAGAGGAATGCATCTACAAGAAAGACAAATAGAGCAGAGATCCTTCCCTGGCTGACTTCAATGTGGGGGACACCACAGGCCACAGAGGTCCAGTTTACAGATTCCCCCTGAAATGAGGTGGGGGGGAGGAAGTTTTGGGTGTAGTCTCTGGTTAGAGGCACTGAACACCTATTCTCCCTTGCACAAACTAGTCCAGTTATGGAACCCCCAACCCCACAGGCCACATCCATGGGACATTCACATGGGAGGCAGCTGAGGGGGTGTGATAATCCATCAAAGACTCCCCAAAGTGCTCCCCAGACTCATTCCTGAGGCCTTGCACCACAGCACTGCATGTGAGGCAAAGTGATGC
>VXBB01014377.1:77005-101548 GCA_013399915.1 Illadopsis cleaveri
CAGCTGAGGGGGTGTGATAATCCATCAAAGACTTCCAAGGTGCCCCCCAAGCCATTCCTGAAGCCTGGCACCACAGGACTCCACGTGGTGCAACTAATGTGGAGTCTGTTGTAAGAGACAATGCCAAACTCCCCCCCATCCCAGGGAGGTGCCTGGGTTTTCCTACCTGGCCTGAGCATGTATTAACACACGGGATCCTGTGCTTTTTGGGAGGACCTTCACCACCAAGAAGACCAGCTGGAGAGGATCGACTGGGATCCACAGAATGATGAAATTTTCTATATTCTGTCCCTGTCACTCACTTTCTGTGCCCCCTCACCTATTTTCTGTTTCTTTCTTTCTCTCTCTCTGTCTCTCTCATATTTACTGTCAAATAAAAACCATGCTATTGCCACTGCCATATGGCCTCATGTGCACCTTAATTCAGGCAGAGGCATTTCTATGAACTTCAGTAACTGTAACATCAATGAGACCTGGACAGCAGCCTAAACCTCAGATTTTTTAATAGAGTTTGAAGAAAAATAAAGTCTGTGTAGTTATGTACTGCATAGAATACTTAGGGTACTGTAAAAAATAAAGAGGACAACTGTGTCTGTACATATTTTTGGACACGTACTAAATTATATTTTAATTTGTAATGTCAGCGAATTAATATAATCTACATCAATATTACATTCAGTAGACTTCTTTGGATTTGAGTCAGTAGAAATGAGATGAATAACACATATATTTTATGTTTTGTATAAATAGGTATTTTAAAAAGTTATCAGGAACTGATATAACTGAAAAAACAAGCTTTGTTTCCTAAAAATTTGGAAGTTTCCCCTTTTTATTGATGTAGCCTTTGTAGCAAGGATTTGAGTAAAGAGAAAAATAATTTCTTATGAAGAGTAGCCTCGAAAATTTTGCATGCTATTGAATCTCTGTTAGGTGGAACTCTATTTTTTAACTCTAGAAGTCAATAAGGGGCCTGATAGAATTTTTAACTCATTATGAGATTTCAAAAAAACAAAAAACAACATGGACAAAGTGCATTCTATTGAATTTATTATTTAAATTTAGGTCTATCTTAAAGGAAAACAAAACCAAACTACTGTGTTCTGTTTTCTGCTAGAAAATAACTTAATAGAATTCAATGTAGCTATCATAAATCACTGACAACTAAATCTGACTCAAAAGACTTGGTGTATAATGTGAATGACCAATAAAGTTATGAAACAAATGCTTTCAGTCAGCAGACTGTAGTTTGACTAACTGCTGTAAGTCATTTGGGTGTTCTTTGCCTTCTCTGTTAATCACAACTGACTTTTCTCAGTTTCAGTGACTCTGCTGATCCTGTGTTCTGCTTCCTCTCTGTTCAATATTTCATAAAGATACATGTAGATAGGAAAGCTGGTGAGTGATATATCAAAATTATATCAGGTTAGGAAAAATAAACAGACAAATGTAAACTGAATAGAAATACATATCTATCTGATTGTCTTCATAATGTGTTTACAAAGCCAAAGGCTTAATTAGCTCATAGTTTTGAATGCTTTCTCATCACTCTTCAGAATTGTATCATGTATTTTGAATTTAAATGCAAGTTTATCAAGCACAAGAAACTTGTGCTTCAACAGTTTGGATCCCTACATATGGCAGTGCTCGGAAAAGCACTCTATTCATCAGTCAGGAATCCCAGCTGTCCATCCATTTCCAGATAGTCTCTATTATATGTGTTAGAGAAACTTGTTGTAAGCAAATGCATAAAAAGAGCTAAGAGTAGGAACACACATTTTGAACAAGAACATGCAACTTTAAAAGTACCTTTTGTTCAAAATTTCTGATGGAATTAAGAAAAAAATCCATCTTGCACTACCTCAAAATGATCCTTTCATCTTGGGTCATGTCCCATTTGAGGAAGACCTATAGGAGAATCTTTCTCACTGGGAGCTTCTCTCCATGGGAAACTTTCTGCTAAGTAAGCCACCATGCAATAAAACTATTGTACCTTTATGTCTCCTGCTTCTGTAGCATAAATACGTATCTGCAGTGGCTTTTATGGAACTTTTTCAACAAGCTATATAATTTCACGTAGACTGTGATTTCTGTGTTTTCCAGCAGCTTGTTTTCAATATATTGGACTCACTCTCCGGAGAAAAAAGGAGGCATTATCCCATGATTTTATTAACTATACTAATTTTTCATTAGGCGTCACTAGACACATGTAACTAACAGAGTTCTCTGTTTTAAGAGTTTATGAGTATGTTTTTTAAAGTTTTCTGAAAAAACAGCAGTCCTCTATTTCTCAGCTATAATAATAATTTTATGCATCCATAATACACTGGATAATGTAATGCTAGGGTCCCAAAACTTTACACATTGAATTTTCCCTCAGGTTGATAGAGGAAGTGATCCACAAATTATAGAAAAGCAAATCAGAGTTGGAAAATTCAAATTTTCCTGAACAAATTTCAAAAGTAGTGATCTTTTTTAACTCTATGCCTTTCATTCTTGCCTTTTAACAATTGGTTATTGGAAACAGCTCTCAGCTTCAGACTGAAGCTTCAAACTCTGCTTCTCACACCTTCTCCTTCAGTTATCAAATCAAGCCCTTTCAAAATGTGCTACACAGACTCCTCCAGAGGGTCAGCAAATCTTTTTAGGCTTTCTGTGAAATAGTCAGTTGATGCAGCAGAGAGTAGAGAAAAAAAGTGTAACTATCTCCAGTGCACGTCTCATAGATGGAAGAACAGATCTAGAGGAATTTGTGCCCTGCACGGTAACAGGTTAACTTCAAAAGATAACCCTGTTTCTTGGGTTTCCTTCCCCAGATTCCAGCCTTCCAATGGCTTTATTCTTCCTTCTGCATTTGAGTAGAGTAGAGACTGATCTTGGTTTTCTTTCTCAGACAGAGCTTGTAACCATAAAAATACTTGTCTAGATTGTACTTTATTCTCCCTGGTGAAAAGACTTCTGTGAATAGTTAGGCCAAGGTTGAAGGTGTTAGTCTAGATTGCTACAGTGACACTGCTCATTTCAGGTTTGCATTGTAGGAAATTGAAATGAACTTGCATCTTAGATGTTAATCCTCATCTCACTGTCATGAACGTTTTAAAGTTACTTAAAGAATAACTGGAAATGGTATTAGCAGGTATATATATGGTTTGAAAGAGACAGCATGATAAAATTATTTGGCATGGTTCACTCTATTACTTACTAGATGGTTAAAAGACAGTGAAAAGACAACAAAAACTCCAAATCAATCAATCTAAATGGAAATAAACCAAAACTGGGGGGGGACGGGCGGCATTAGGGGAGAGGTCAGATGAAGAGAGAGAGAGGAGGAAAGGAATAGGAACGGNCATAGTGTATTTGCTATAGCATATTCACACTTGCAGGCACACATACATAGAGTCTGTAAAGACTAGGTACATAGGTTCAAGATACCTATGAAAAATTCCCTTCAGATTCAGTGAAATGCTCACTTCAGATGTCCTTGCATCATCTCAACAGGTGAAGGGTTGAGCCTCAAGGAAATGGGAGTATCAGCCCAGGATCCATCATCATTGTTCAGCAATCCTGCAAGTATCGCAACTTTGAGAGTTCCTAGCTCTGGAAGAACCCACTCAGAGGGAGGACACTGGCCACTCCAGCCCACTGGAGTCCAGGAGAGATCAAAGGGTCTCACTCAGGGCTGATGTTTATAAGGTCCCAAGAGAGCTGACTTTTGTCTTAGTCATTTTCTATCTTGGTAGCAATTCAAGTCGTCTTTCTTTGAAATTTTGATAACAAAAATATTATTCCACCTGGGTTTGTTATTCAGGCAAGAAAAAGAAGTTTCAAAGGCTGTTCACTAAAAAGCAGGAGCTCATTAGACAGCACAAGTTCCTGGGAGCAGATTGTCTCTGATAAGCTCAAGAGAAGTTCAGCCCAGGAGCTGCTCATCAAGGATGAGCCCAATCCTAACAAGGATTTCTGAGATCACTGTTCAGCCTGGGGTGTGGAGTGGGGTTGCACCACCACACTAACCCAGTTTTGAGTCCACAAGATTAAGTGCAAAAGCCTTGTACTCCATTATCAGTTGACATAAATTTTTTTTTTTATTCCACTCTTTATTTTATTTATTGCCTGTAAAATTCCTTTTTTAGACTTAAGTGATTTTGATTTTTTGTTCTTTAGAATTGACAAAGAAAATGATCAAAAATGCTTTAACCTATTTTAAGAGTGGATTAACTTTATATTTTATAGACTTTTTGTCCTGTTCTTATATAGACCTACTCAGTAAGTAGTGGAGAAAGGGGGGTTTTTTTTAAATAACTTCAAGGACAAAATTTTTTTGGTAAATGTCACACAGAAAAAAAAGTCTATCTGTTTCTCACTTTATCATATCTATTGACTATGTCATTGGTCAGCGAGAAAGGGACTTTTGATTCCACATAGCTGCCTCTATGGGTGAATTGATATGTTTTAAACTGTCTCTTTGCTCTGAGTGCTAAGAGCCTTTTTGGAAAGCAGATTAGAAGTTTGTCCCTTTCTATCCAATGTATCACATTTCCAGGTTTCAAACAACAAGACTCTAAGGACACTTGCTCTGGTATAGCTAAGACAATCCTAAATATTTGACATTGGTTTCAGTCATGCATTGTAGCAGAAGTTAGCTAAAATTATTTTTGTTCCTCTGAATTAGCTGAACAGATAACAATACTTCCCTGAAGGGAAACAGATCTTTATGATATCTTTATCAATCTGTCACAAAGAAATGGTTTTTTTGGCATTCAAACAAGTAGATTTTCTTGTATTTGGTTAAAAGCAAAACAAAGAACAATGAAAAACAAAACCCAAAGCAACAACAGAGAAAAAAAAAATCATGACAGGTCTTACTTTGTCCAAATTACTCTATGAGACTAGAACTCAATACTGTTCATATACACAACACAGTGTGCATTGTGTTAGTTTTTTCACTCCGTATGGTTACAAAGCTGATTTGATTACTTACTAATATTCATGGTTATGACCATCAACCATACAATATTTGTGTGGACTGACACACATTCTTTCTCAAAGAATTTTGAATATAAACTTCAGTACAGTTCAATATTTTTATTACAGAATTACATGTAGTGGTTTTAATTTTTTTTAATATTAAAATAATGTTGAAGGCAAAAAACCCCAAAAATAAAGATATTGAAACAAAATAGTATTTATTATATTCCAAAAGGATCTAAGCTATTGCATTCAATGCCATGTAAATGCCATTTATTTCTTCTGACATGAGATAAATAATCCAGTCTTTTGAAGCTGAAATTCTGCAAGAATAAGTAGCAAGGTAATTGTAAATGTCTAAGAATATTTATATGCATCCCTAGTCATTAGTATTAATGATGACAGGTGATAATTAGTGCCATGTTAAATCATATGGTGGCCAAAACAGACTGACCTGTAGAAGCTGATGAGGGTTTCCACTTTTCAAAGCCTCCTGTAGGATTTAATTTCCTATTTAAAAAAAAAAGAGAGAAATTTACGCTGCTAAAAATAGCCTAAAAATCACTTATATTTTCCCAGCCTATTAGTACTCCAATACTAGACATTTAAAGATTGCAATGAATGCATACAAAAAGCACTAGGATTTTTTCTTTCCAGAAGTTGTACGGAACAAGTTGCTTTACTGCATTTTCAAATGTGATTTTAAAAGTCTTGGTCAAGAATTCAGGTGTTAAGGACATATAAACATTAAGAAACCTGTCTTCCATTTTAAATCCTAAGTTGTTTGGGGGTTTTTAGTGTTTTCTTTTGTTTTTATTTTAGAGAAAATCTGGAGCACACAGGTTGGCTCTAACTCTAAAAACATATAGAATATCAAGTACTGATTTTTCCGTACATGTTAAAAGAATAAATCTAAAAAAAATTTTAAAATTGCATTTGTTTAAAAATTGAAAACACAAAGACACCAAATGAAATTTTTACCATCCCTAGGGCTGAGTTAGATGACTTTAAAAACTTTCAAATAAAACAAAAAGTGAACAAGAAGATTTTAGGAAGTCATTTTCCAGACAAGTCATTATATTTTTCATTTATTTTCACTAGGTCTTTTATTGCAGGCATACTTAGAAATTCATTACTGTCACAATAAATGAATTATCATCCTAAAATATTGTTTCTAGTTGATGGGTATGTCCATGAGATTAAGACAATTTAATACAGTCATGAGGTTACCATGTGTTCAACTCAGGATGAATGAATAAATTGTAAGCATAGGTGCTATCACTCAGAAACACGTATTTCCTATTTCACTTCATGTGGTTGTGATTCCTTGAAAATTTGAAATAGATTATTAGGTCACATCACATGATATCATCTCCTATACATGCCTGTGAACAAAGGATATAATCTGATATTTCTACAGCTACTGAATTTAGAGGATTTCTTACATTTGTAAATTATGATACAATTTAAGTTTTAAATAAAAAGCTCTTGCTAATTAACTCCCTGGTAAAAATATTTAATTCAAGCAATGTTCATTAGGTTTATTCAGAAATTAGAAGGCTTATTGCAGTGTGGTAATGTGTGTGTATACACACACACACACACATATATATATATAAAAATAGAAGATTATGTCTTGGCAGATACAGAGAGTGCTGCCACAGAATGATTACCCTTCGCACCAAAACAATCTGCTCAGGTTTCCAGCACACTTCAATATGTGTTACAGATATACTTTGAAAACCTCCATACACACAGAAATTATTAAGGAACACTATTTCTTGAGTGACTGCAGTATGCAAGTGACTCTTTGACATAAAAACCTAAGGCTTTTGTGGCTTCAGATTTTTCATCATTATGCAAAATGTAACCTGCTTCTGGAAAAGTCTCAGTTCTAGAATTCACAGTAGCCTGAGGACCAACAAAAGTCATCTTACAGGATGCAAAATATTGGTACCTATGTAGACATATCCATAAGATAACCTTTGCAAATGTCTAGTCAAGTTCTTTGCTAAAAGAAAGGAACTGTAGTTAACCATGACATTTCTTTGCCTTAACCTCCTCTACTTTCATCACTCAGTGTGAAGGAAACATCCTCAATAAGAGTTTCCTGTACCTGAAGTTCAGAAAAAGCTAACAGGTAATTCAAACTCGCACAAAGTATTGTTGCTTAATTGCAATTTCCTTAATGATTCATTTAGGCAGAAATTTCCATCTATTTTGCATTTCTTGTCATTTCAGGGGACACTGATGCCACAATATGAATCTCTGCGTTATCTTGCGTATCTTTGTACTCCAAGCAAAAAGTAATTTTCTTTGAATAACTTTGAATAACACATACTAAAAGTAAGTCTTTCTTGAAAAGCTCATTCTCTAATAGTCAATTCTTTATATTTTTAATAAACCTTATCACTGTATTTCTAATTATTCCTGATTGCACCATTCCTCTGTGGACCTTGGATAACATAAATTACATAGTTACAGCAGTAATTCTTTCCCTCACTCAACTGTGTAGGTTCCTTGCAGACTAAATAGTGCAAGATTTGGTGGAAGGAAGACAAAGCTGAAACACAATGTAAAGATATTCAACAGATTAAACCTAGACTACAAAAATAGCTGAGTGATAGCAGTTTACAAAAAACAGGAAAAAAAAAAAGTGAAACTGGCATTCCATTTTCCAAAAGCTCTAACCATCTTGTTTCCACTGGACTAGTACTTCAAGTACAGTTATATAAATGTGCAAACCTTTGTTTGATCAATGTTTTTAAGTCCTTGGAGCAGGTATGTTTTGTTTTGCTTAGTTTAGTTTAGTTTAGTTTAGTTTAGCAGGTGTCTTTCTTTCACTTTGGAAACCTACTACTACAACCAATTAAATATATTTAAAGTAAAAATGGAAGATACAGCTAAGCAAAATGCTAAAACAGTCTGAACTGAGCTAACACTCTATTTACAAGTAGCTTCTGGATTCTTTTTCAGAGTAAAAGGACAGAAATAAAATTAAGAGCATTTGCTTGATTTTCTATTTTAATACAAATAAGATCTTTTTCCACTGACTTTTTAGTGGAAGGTTTCTTTCTTCCACAAACAGCCACAGCAGTGTTCTGCCTCCACACGCCAGTAGTGTCAAAGCAACAGCCCTGAAGGCAGTTAAATTAAGGAGACTATGCAGTTGCAACTGCGTATACATAGTCCTATTAAAAATGCTGTAAGACTGTTTGCCCTTGTGTGGAGTTCCTTCATGTTTCCCTACAACATAAAAGAGGAAGCGGACTAAGGAGGAGGTCACTACTGGGCAGTGTTTGTGGTGTATAATATGAGTGGCTGAAAGATGACACACATGCAGGGTGTCCTAAACTTTACATGTTTATGACCATGACAGAATAAAGATGTGTTACAATCAAGTTCTTACAGAACAGCAGCACCATTGTCAATATATGTACTGACAAATAAACAGTTATTCTCTATACATAATCAAAGGAATTATTCCTAGTTAATGTGTGATGTCAAACTTTATACCAAAGAATCTTGGCTTTTAGTATGAGTATGCAATGGTATATGCAACATTCCTTAGTTGTTGACAACAGCTTAAGTTTCTAGCCAAACAATGAAAGAAGAATTAATTGCCTCCTGAAAAGCATCTAACATAAGAAAACTTAAACTTGGAATTGGAATATGCTGTTCTATAATTACTGCAATAAATACATATAATTGTTACACTGCTGTTGAGAGGCAGGTACATGTACTGCAGAAAACATGTATCAGTAAATAAGAAAACCTTAACCTTGTAAATTTCTATTTTAAAAAATCTAAAAATTCAGATGGCAAACATCATTATGATGCTGTGTATTAAAGGTCCCCATTATTATTTTAATTTTAAACTACAGATGGTCACTAGACTGCTGTCTGTTAAGGGATGAGAATAAAGATAAAATATCCCAATTTACACAGGCTATCCCCTGTCCCTTTATAAAAGCAACTTATTTTTAAGAGAGGATTCTCACAAGACCACTACATGCACTTCAGTGGAGACTGAAAAAAAATACAGCTCCATTTACAGAATTCACAGGGCTCAAACCCACAGACTTGGATTTAATAACTGCATACTCTAACCATTTCATACTATTGCTTAGGCCTGAGTTTACCATATTTGAACCGAGCAGATATCAAATTCATTTTTATCCGTAGCTGCATAAATGTAGCCAACTGCATTATATATTAATACAAGAAAGCTAAATATCAGCATTGGCAGTAAAAGGCTGTTTCGTGTGCTCTGTGGAATACTGAATGGTATATAATTTAATTCTGCGGCTTTAATGTTTCACACTTTCCTTCTCATCTTAGGAAAAAAATGGGAAATACATCATGGAAAAAATATTGTTAGTATAGCTACTGTTCTGTGATATAATTACTACTAAGGCACAGATTATTTCAGTGCAGCTAAAGTTTGGAGAAATAAAGTGTACTTCAATTTTAAAGGTAAAAATAGGTATGCAGTAAAGTCCGTAAGGTTCACATAAATGAGACAGTATCTCATTCTTCTAGGATCTAGTCACCATTTTTAGGATGAACAGAACTGGGTGACACAAGTTCATTCTCTTCAGATCTGACTGCAGACAGCTGTCTTGCAGAACCATATTCACAATGAACAGGTGGATCTTCTGTCTCTTCCACTCCTATCAAATCCCATACCTTGTGACCCACTGGCTCACACACTGGGAATTTGCAAGTGTGATGTAATTCAACTCCACACACATTCTTGGG
Organism: Illadopsis cleaveri; assembly: GCA_013399915.1. NCBI lineage: Eukaryota > Metazoa > Chordata > Aves > Passeriformes > Timaliidae > Illadopsis > Illadopsis cleaveri. Next base: position 86,732 of record VXBB01014377.1, read on the forward strand.
TCTTTTTTATTACCATAGCTTTTCAAGAGCTACAAAAACATAAACTCTCTATAAAACAGAGGTTTATTTTTTTGCCTGGTTTTTTACTGTTGAATTTCTTGCAGGCCTCCTTACCGTGCAACAAAGGTAAAAATAATGTAATACAAAGTTTAGGAATACTCTACAAATTTTTCTGCTTATTACTAATATTCTTCAGAGAATCAGAAAATCTGAAAGACTGTTTGAACTTCAGTATTTATTGCAGATATTTATAAGCCTTCCCTGAACTTGGAATTCTCTTTAAAAACAGTCATTGGCTTAGAATTATGCAAATTCAAATTATTAAATAAAGTCATGAAAACAGCTTTTATTTCTTCAGCAGGAGCAAAGAAGCAGTGTGGGTGTTATAGAAGACATAAGTGGAAAGCAATTACAGGATAAAGCAGAATACTGCTGTTACAGGGTGACTCTATGACACTGTATTGTTTTTGTATCCGCCTCCATCTGTTTAGCCCAGAAACAAGTTCTGCATCTTCAAAGCTAGATCCGAGAGTGAAGAGGAGGAGAAGGAAAAGCTGTGGATTTTTTTAGCAGCTTTATTCAAAAACATAGGGATAAGAGCTTCTCTCAGTGCATGTTGTCTGCAGCACAGACAGCAGGAGAGAACTCTCCTTTTCTTTCAGCTAGTTTTTTAGCTGGCTGAGACAGAGAANCTGAAAGTCAGAGCTAGCAACTAAATTAATTATAGGGATACATGTACAAAATATTTTTTTCTGTGTAGTTTACTCTTAATACTTTTTCTTTCTGCTTGGATGTAAAGAACATTAGCCAAGAACTGACTGAAAGAGTTAGCACATGACATGTGTGATGAAGATTAATTTAATGAAGATGCTAGGTCAATGCAAATGACAACTTGAGAAACCTTGGGGAAAATATGTTTACAAAAGTTGTTGCTTGCTTGGTTTTGTTCACTTCTGAATTTCATCCATCTTGTCAAACTGCTCAGAAAAATTTACTACTCCATTCACTTGTTAGTTATGCTATTTCAGTTTCCTTGAGTAAAGTTCTTATTTTCTCACAGTTAATATTAAGCAATGTTTTATCAAAATTTCCCCCCAAATAAGCAGCACTCCTGAGACTCACATCACAGATCTGCTGTGCTGTGAAACATCTGACTGGCTTTGAAGTATCTTTCTTTGCTTTTGAACAAATTCAAAATGCGACCTTTATAAGAAAATTTTTATACTCTCCATGGTCAGATGCTCCATTTTACAAGGTATTTTTGTTCAGAAGGTTAAATTATATACTCTCTATATTTATATTTAATGAAAGCCCTGCAAATGATAATGCTAAACTCAAAGGCATAATTTGGTTCATTAAAGGATGGGCTGGTTTTGCAGATTTCTTTGTTCACTGCCTCTTCAACCTAAGTAATCATCATATGCAGGGTAAGGGGAAATGAAAGCTTTAGTATTCGAAAACACAATTCTACTGATTTGAAAAAAAATTGTTGATTTACAGAAATATGCAAACCAAAAAGTATTCAAAGTCTTGTGGTATTTTTGAGGTGGGGTTTATGTCTGGTTTGCTCTGGTTTTGGGGTTTTTTTTTTTAATAGGTTATAAACATCCATACCCTAAGTCACAGTATGAGACAATTACTACAGCAAACATAACATGACCTTATTGGGACCTTGAAATGAAAGGGATTGAATTGATCAATGTTAGAAATAGTATTGAAAAAAATGAAATAAACCTAAATATTGTATTCCACCAGACCAGTGTCATCATGCTCTTATTGTGACAGGAATGTCAAACCTCAGCACAAGAGTAGAGAGAAGGTGGGGATGGAAACTTCCTAAGAAGGGTTTCTTTACAGAACCAGATTTTTTTTTTTTTTTTGGTGAGAGGTCCCAGAAATGAGCAAGAGTAGCAATGAGTTTATAGCAAAGAAAATAAGAATCCTTATTTGCTAAAATTGCAAGAGTGATCACTCATGTCATGCACACAGTGTCTTTCATTATGTAAACTAAAATATTATTACAACTTATGATATTAATGTGCCTGTCAAAATTCTGAACTGTGTAATCTAGCACACGTCAGGGACCTCCTTGGCACATTTCCAAGTTGATGGAGTAAATTGTATAAATTCCACTTATTTTCCCACTCTTTCTCATTTTTTTTAAGTCAATATACATCTCTAGTAACTCCTATGCTAAAAGCTAGGAAACAAAATACATTCTTTCTAGTTTGTAGCCCTTCATATCATGCAAATTAAATATTTTAATATGCTTTAGATTTATCCTGTGATACAAGTTACAAAAATGCAGCAAATTTTTAAAGGTAGATTTATTAAATAATAATAGATATACAGATAGATTCATATATAACAATAGATATACAGATAGATATATAGATATAGATATAGATATAGATATAGATATAGATATAGATATACATATACATATAGATATACATATACATATACATATACATAGGTATAATCCCTACTTGAAACAGTGCAGCATAATTCAAAGTTTCACACAATTACAAGATTTTTTTCATTTCTTCCAGTTTATAAACTGGAAGAAGAACCCCTTTTATATTTAAAAGCTATTCTCTAAAGCAAAGACCCAAAGCAGTATTATTTGTTTCTTTCACTTCATACTACTTCTTTCATCTTTATATTATTATGCTATTAGAAACTACTTAAGTACAGTAGAAGTCAGGGGTAAAGGGGAGAAGAGATTCTGAGCTGCAAAGAAGTAACAGCCATGGGGTTAGACTAGGCAATACATGTTTAAACTGAATTTCGAAGCAGTGAATTACGTGACAGGTCTTTTGAGCAGTGACAGAACCATCGTGGGATTCTTACTGTCTGTGCTGCCAGACAGACAGTAGCAAGTGCCAAGGTGAGCACCCACTTAGCCAGAATAGATTTGTTCTCCTCCCTAGATGGCCCTGAGACACGCACCTCTCCTCCCAGAGATCCCTCAAGGCACTGCTGCATCATCACTTTGAACTGGGCCAGAGTTATTTTTCTAAACTTCTCTTCCTTACCGTATCCAACCTAGGTGAGCAATGAAGGTGGCTCAGAGTGTCAAGGAAGGCTGATCTGCTGGGAGCTATCTTTGCTTACAAAGGTCAGAGAAAGCAACAATGAATCTTTTCACCAAGTGTTACATGGACAGGGGAAAGGAACATGGAAACATCTCTGTCACAGGTGTCAGGCAGGCCAGAAAATAGTGCGCTGGCCCTTAAGGGTACCTGATAGTCCAGGGATGATTTCCTACGTAAAACATTAACCATGTGTAAAACACAATTTAGGGGAGCAACTCAGTCTAAAACTTGCTTTCTGTAGAACTAGGACCAGCGAACTGTGTATCACAGAGCTGAAAAGCCTCAGCACTTAGTGTTTCAGTTTATTACTCAATCCTATAATCCTAGCTTTTGTGAATGCTTTGTTGTCTACCCTGGGAGAGAAGGAACCAAAAGGAAAAAAGAAGAAAAGATATTCCTGTTGGTGTTTTTTAATAAGTCCAGAGAAATCAAAGAATGAAATGGAGGGGGAAAGAATTATGAGGTTTTAAGCAAAATATTACCAGAAACCAAGTATTAAACAGATAATACTAATATTTACACATTACAGGATTATTATGGCAAGAATGTTCCTCTAAACATCAGCTGCTTCTTAATGATTTAGATGAATAGAGATGATCTTCACCTTCCTTATTCACCAGAGCGTGGTTCCTCATTTTCCCCTGCTTTCAAAAGCATCTTTGTTTCTGAAATTCTAAATGAAGAGGCAAAATTTGATTGCAAGTTTACTATGCACACTGCACTACATTTCATAATTGTATCTGCACACATGTACTTATCAAGTTTTCACAGTAGAGTAATATCCAGGGAATTTTCCTAGCTCAATCTGATTTTATTTCCTAGGTGCAATTCAGAATTTTGTGCAACTATCATAAAAGTATTTCCTTAAATATTTGTATTACTCTTTTTCAGCCACTGAGGTAGTTCCTAGTTTAGATTAAGATGCTCCAAGAACTATTTAATGGGACACAGACATTACTATACTAAACAGTTGTCTTAGCAGGATAAAGAACAGTAGTTGATATTAAACAACAGTAAATCCTTTCCACCAGCAAATAACTGCAAAGGATGCCTTTTTTCCTGCTTTTCCTGCTTAAAATTCTTCAGTTCCCATTTAATTTTTTCCTAAATAGTTTTTCACCATCTCAGCCCCTCAACAAAACACACTAAAGACCAGACACTTAAAATTTTTTCATGCTGTGATTATTATTACCTGTTTAATAACATTTGTTCAGACATCACTGCTTTTTCTCCCTTTTGTATCTAGTTTGCACTTGTTTTCTCTGCTTGTAGCAAAGACACAGTGTGCCAGTACTAAAAGCATATAATGACAGGATTTCTGGAAATAAACCCCACTTCACCTAGTAGTAAGAACAAACAGAAAAACACACAATCATTTCACAGAAGTCCATTACAATTTCTTAAGAAATCAACTACAGAAATGTTGTTGATGCCCAAATGACATGCTCTACAAAAAACCCCTCATGTTTTTCCCACTCAAATTGCAGAATAAATCTCTCTTCCCCATTTATAAACTGCAGTTGCTTAAAAGAGTCTACTGAAATCATAGTACATTTTCAGTTTCTTCTCAGTAGTTCTTTAGTATGTCATGTAAACAAAATACTTGCGTTGTATGATTAGTCTCCTCAGCCCTCTTCCCTTTTCCCTCCAAAGAGTACTGCCTCAAGTCAAGCAAATTGCGGTTTAAGCTTTCCTTGTGCCAATACAATATCCCTAAACCAGGCTTAGGGATAGATCTAAATTTTGCTACCTGCTCTGCGAAAAAGAGACCTCATTTATGGCTAAAAGGTGAAGAGCAATAACTTCCATTGACCAAATACTCGAGTGTGAATGAATTCAGAATCATCTCTGGTTGCTTGCAGCCATGTGACACTGTCACAAATGCAGACCAGTGACCCAGTGTTTCAGATTGATGGAAAATTACAGTCACCACTATTTTAAACTGTACTGGTTTGGCACAGCCTGTTTTTTGACAGCAGGGGGGCCAGCAAGGTGGCTCCTGTGAGAAGCTGCCATAAGCTTCCCACCACCTCTGGCAGTGCCAATCCCTGATGGCTCTGAAGATGGACATGCTGCTGGCCGAATCTAGAGAGTTGGTAGTGCCTCTGGGATAACCTCTTTAAGAAGAAAATCAAAACAAAGTGGGCACAGTTTTTTCTTCTTGTCAGAGAAGAGGAGGAGGTGAGAACATATGAGGGAAACAACATGGAGACACCAAGGTCAGTGGAGAAGGAGGGGCAGGAGGTGCTCCAGCACCAGAGCTGAGATTCCTCTGCAGGCCATGGTGAGACCAGGGTGAAGCAGCTGTGCCCCTGCAGCCCATGGGGATCCATGGGGAATGCAGAGATCCACCCACAGCCCGTGGGGATCCACGGGGAATGCAGAGATCCACCCACAGCCCGTAGAGGAGGTGCTCACACTGGAGCAGGTGGATGCCTGGAGGAGGCTGTGATCCAGTGGGAGACCCAGACGAGAGAGGGGCCTTTGCTTCCAGGCTGGAGCAGCCTGTCCTTGGAGGACTGCCCCCGTGGAAAGAGAGAGCCAGGGCTGCAGTTTTGGGAGCACTGTGTGCCCGTGGGGGCAGCTCACGCTGCAGCAGGTGCGGTTTGGCTGCTGCTCGGGAGAGTGGAGCCACGCCAGGGAAGTTCACGGAGAGCTGTCTGCCGTGGGAGGGACCCCACGGCCTCACAGGGGAAGGGCTCCTCTCCTGGAGCAGCAGAAGAAAATCTCGGGGATGAACTGACCAAAACCCCCATGCCCTGTCTGCCTGTGCTGTTGGTGGGAAGGAGGGAGGGGCTGAGGGGAGAAGGTGTTTTAAGAGTTTATTTTACTTCTCATTATCCTTCTCTGATTTTGTTAGTAATAAATTCACTTTGCAGCTCAAGTTGAGCCTGTTTTTCCCTTGAAATATTTCTCCCAGTCCTTATCTCATTCATGAAGCTTTCATTAACTTTGTTTTTTCCTTTTCCCTTCTCTGCCCAGCTGTGGCAGAGGCAGGTGAGAGAGCAGCTCTCATGGGTGCCTGGTGTTGGGCCAGCATCAGACCATGACATAAACATAGAATTGTCTGACACCTATTTTATATGTCTGGGTGCAGAGAGTTATGATGACTCTATAATTTCCAACAGGAAAAGTAACATCTCAAAATTATGCCCTATTTAGGTTATTTTGAACAAAGACTGGACAGGAACAGTGATTTTCTGGGTTTCAGTTGTAATGAAATATTTAGGGAAGAACTAGAACTTGTAGTACAGAGCAGCTATGACACAATTAATTTAAAAAGAACTCCACATTTAAGTAGAATTAATGTAATGGTTCTGTATACTATGCTGTGTTCAGGATAAGAAATACGAACTTTACAGTTTAGCAGTCAAAGATGAAACATGTCTTCTTTTATCTCTTGCCACTTTAACATTGCCACCAGATTATTGCCACCATTGTACTCATTAACAGTCTGTACAACTTTTTGCATTATGGAAAAAAAAGACATCTTGGTATTGTATTCAAATATTACATGTTCAGTCCTGACTTGATTGGCGACCGTAGTTTATTTTTTTCTTAGTTTTAAACTTGTGTTATTTTCTAGAAAGACCAGCAAAATCACACTGCATTTAAGGTACTTCCTACAAAAAAAATACCAGATAAAAGCTTTCCATCTCACTTTTCAAACATGAATTTCCTACCAAAAAATACCATATGAAAGCTCTCCATGTCACTTTTCACTCATGAATTTGATTTTCCTGACTGGAGGACATAATTTTCTAAATTTCTTTTTTCCTGATGTCCAATCTGACTCTTCCCTGGCACAGCTTGAGGGCCATTTCCTCTTGTCCTGTCACTAATTGCCTGGAAGAAGAGATCAACTCCCACCTTTCAGGCAACTGTAGAGAGTGGAGCAAGGTCAGGCTGAAATTCCTGTAGTTTCCCAGAACCTCCTTAAGGTTATTCTTCTGTATGGGCATCACATTGGTCAGCTTCCAGTTGTCTTGGGACCTCTGCAGTGAGCCAGGACTGCTGGTAAATGATGGAGAGCAGCTTGGTGAGTCCTCCTGCAAGCTTCCTCGGTTGTCTTGTACAAATCCTACCTGGTCCCGCAGACTTACGAGTATCTAAATGGCTCAGCAGGTCACTAACTCCTTTCTCTTGGGTAGCAGGGGGTCTATTCTGCTCCCTACCCCTGCCTACCACCTCAGGAGGCCGGTTTAGCTGAGGATAACCATACTTTCACTTGAAGTCTTAGGAAAAGAAGGTGTTAAGTACTTCAGCCTTTTTCTCATCTTTGGTGACAATGATTTTCTCCCCACATCTAATTAAGGATGGAGATTTTCCTTGGCCCTCCTTTTGTTGGTGGTGTATTTATAAAAACACCTTTTAGTATTTTTCATAGCAGTGACCAGACTGAGTTTTAACTAAGCTTTCGCCTTTCTAATTTTCTCTCTACATAACCTAATGATACCCTTGTACTTTTGAACTGCATGAACTGCATGCTCTTCTTCCAAAAGTCATAAACCGTCTTTTTTTCCCTGAGTTCCTGTGAAAGATCTCCATTCAGGATTGTCTTCTTCCCTGACAGCCATCTTTTGACACATGAAGACAGCCTGCTCCTGGTGTCTTTAAGACTTCCTTCCTAAAATGTGTTCAACCTTCCTGGACTCTGTTATTATTGAGGAGTGTTTTCCAGGGGTCTCTCTGAACCACTGTCCTGAGCAGGTCGAAGTCCACCCTCTGCGAAGTCCAGGGTACAGGGGTTTTTTACCTCCCTCCTTACTTCACCAAGAATTGAAAACTGTGTCATTTCCTGGTCGCTATATCCAAGATGGTCTCAGACCATCACATCTCCCACCAGCCCTTCTCTGTTCATGAGCAGCAGGTCAAACAGGGAACTACTTCTGGCAGGTTCACTTACCATCTGTGTTGAAATTCTGTTCTTTACATTCCAGGAACCTCCTAAATTGTTTCCTCTCTGCTGTACTGAGTTTCCAGTAGTCATTCAGCAAGTTAAAGTCTCCTGTATGTACAAGGACTAGTGATCATGGAGCATCAGCCAGCTACTTACAGAATAGTTCAGCTGTCACTTCATCCTGGTTGGGTGGTCTGTAACAGACTCCCACCAGGATCTCTGTCTTGTTGGCCTTACCCCTGATTCTCACCCATATGCACTCAACCTTATCATTACTATCCTTGGCTCCTATACAGTCAAAACACCCTCTTATGTACTGAGCTACCCTACCACCTCTCCTTCCTTGCCTGACCCTTTTGAAGAGCTTGTAGCCATTCACTCCAACACTTAAGTCATGTCAGTCATCCCACCACATTTCCATGGTGACAACTACATCACAGCTTCACTGCACAAAATCTTCCAGCTCTTCATGTTTGTTTCCCATGCTGCTGCACTCGTGTAGATGCACTTCAGCTGGGCTATTTATTTCAAACACTAGCATGTGGCCCCCAGTCTTATCTCTAGCAATTCTTGTCTTATGCCCTTCCTGCTGTGTTTCCAATGCTATTGCATTTACATAGCAAGATTTTGGGCTGCAATGGGCTGCAAGGTTTGCTTCTGTGAGAAGACACCATTTTTTTCTGTGCCATGTGGGCACTATGTTAATAAATGGTTTTGTTTTTCACTTTCATCCACAAGTGTTAATGTGTTATTGACAGAAAGAGATTGTTAGAACTCTTTTTTCAAGAGGAAATATTCATTCCAGGGTGTTTTTCCTCCTAAACTTGTCTCTAAACCGAGACAATGATGAAATTATTTGTTTCTCAGACGTCATGAAAGACCAGATTCCTAAGTCTGTTGATCTCTACAAAGACTAAAAGAAAATAGCTCTCAGTATTAGTCAGCATCAGATTAAAAAGCAAATGTCAAAAAGCATTTTGTCATAACACAGAAAATTATTTTAAAAACTATTTATAAGGCCAGATATATCCACTTCAAAAATTCTGCTGAATTAGGGATTAAGATATTACTGCCAGATAAACATCCAGCAATAAGCGCTGGTGAAGAATCAACCTTAAGACTTGCTCACCAGGTCCAATACTTAAAGTACCTGTCTTTTGATATGCTGACAAGATGTGAATTCTACACTAATTCAGCACATCTTCTGCATTTAGGGACTGTGTATAGAATATATATTTTAGAATTTGAATTTTAAGTATGACCTCTTTAAAGAAAAAAACAGAAGAAAAAGCCATGCCTCATGTCTTCTTGCCTTCCCTCTGCAAAACTCATCTAACTGGTTACATTTTTTCCTTAAAACCCGGTAATGCAACAGGTAAACAAAGACTAGTTATACTGGCCTGGCTTAAGTAAGCTAACCAGAAGAAAAACATAATTGAAAATTTTTTCCTCCCTTTTTTTTTCTTTTTTTTTTTAGCTATGTCACTTTTTTGAACAAGGCTGCTAGAGGTTAGGAGTTTGATTTGGATATAGTAGAATTACACAGTCACTAATAAAATTACATCAGTTTTAGCTCAAATCAGAACTGCACTATCTATTAAAATTCAGTTCCAGACATGTTCAGACCAGTGCTGAGAAAAACATACCTGTGTTCTGCCCACAGCCAGTCTGGCCGTTCCTCAGCTATTTGGCTCTTTTAATTTGCTATGGATGTATAACATGGTAGATGGGAATATGCCCAAATAATCTTCCTCATCTGTCATTAGCTAATCTTGGGATGAGATCCTTAACTTTCTTCCACTTTATTTTTCATCTTTTGCCAATATATTTTGCATCACTTTCATATGTATGTGTGTGTGTGTGTGTGTGTGTGTGTGTGTGTGTGTGTGTGTGTGTCTGTGCATGCATGTGTACTAAAAGACCCCACACTTTGGCTCACATCTAAAATGTTAAAAAGTCATCCAACTTCTTATGACATAATGATACTATTAGGAACAGTGATATTATTTTGAATTAAGGCCACATAAAAATAAAAGAAAGCAAAGCTGTTGGGGTGTTTTCTCATTAATTCTGCAGGGTCTTAGAACCCATTTTTGTGTAGAACCAAAACATAATGAATTTCCTGTGATTTATTGCTGTAATGGTCTGGTTTTTAAAGTTATTAGAAATGCCTCTGCCTGAATTAAAAACGAGAGCAAATGAGACCATATGCCAAAGCCAGCAGTGTAGATTTTATTTAATAGTAAATACAAGAGAGAGAAAGAGAGAGAAAGAGAGAGAAAGAAAGAGAAAGAGATAAGAGGTGGGTGGGGGGACAGAAAGAGAGTGACAGAGACAGATTAAAGGAATTATCACCTCTTCATGGACGCCACTGGCATCCCAATCATCCTCTCCAGGTGGTCTTCGTGATGAGGGTCTCCCAAAACACATAGAATCTAATGGATTAATATCCGTTCAGGCCAGGTGGGAATGCCCAGGTACCTCCCCTGGAGGGAGGTGGAGGGGGTGCAGTTTGACACAGTGTCCTGCTGTGGACTCTGGGTCTGTGCATCACTTTGCCTCACATGCAGTGCTGTGGTGCAAGGCCTCAGGAATGAGTGTGGGGAGCACTTTGGGGAGTCTTTGATGGATTATCACACCCCCTCAGCTGCCTCCTACGTTAATGTCCCATGGATGTGACCTTCCCAGGGTTGGGGTTTCACAGCTGGGCTGGTTTGTGTAAGGGAGAATGGGCGTTCAGTGCCTCTGACCAGAGGTTACATCGCACACCCAGAACCTCCTCCTGCCCCCTTGGTTGGGGGGAGTGTGTATAAACCTGGCCTCTGTGGGCTGTGGTCTCCCTCATCCCAAACCCAGCCAAGGGAGGATTTTCTCCTGTGTTTGGCTTTCTTGTGGATGCATTCCTTTCCCTCAGCCTTGTTTGTTTCTCCCTAGACCTGAGAGGATTGAACAATAGTGTCCCCTTGATCTTATCTAGGTGGCTTCACTCACAGTCCAAAGTTCCAGTCAGGCATCTTCAAGGAGGAGTGGGTTTCTGTGGTTGTAGCTTCTTTATACAATTTTTGCTATAATGGGCAAAACTCCTCCGTAACAATGTTTAAGGCATGAACCATTTCAGTCTCTGAAAATTGTTTATTTTTCTTTCTTGTTGTCAAGAAAATGGGCATTCAGATAGGACTGCCCATAATGATGGGTAGGAATAATGATTCTCTGTGTGATTTGGAGAAAGTTTGCTTTTATCAAGAGGATGATTTAATCCATGGCAAATACTGTGTCTGCAGTATTGGAGGTACAACTGGAATCAGATTAATGGACCAAAGACATTTTCTGCCAAGGAAAAATACAAACCAAACCAAAACACAAAAGACAACAAAAAAAAACCCCAAACGAAACCCTAAGATTCAAAAATATCCCCCCAAGTCCATACTTAATTTAAATTATAGTCATGCTTAAGGACCTTGATGTGGCAGAATATTTTGATTATAAATTATTCTGCAAGTAAGAAATCTGCAAGTTTTTTGTCTTAGAAAAGGAAAATTAAAGCCTTTTATTGCACAGCACAGAATCAAAAAAAACTTTCACAGAACCTTTATCCCTATATCAAAAATTTGTTAGGAAATTAAAATATTACTGATCATTAGTTAAATTGCTCATATAGCATTTAAATTAAAAAAATTACTACTTTTTCTTTTAACCATCAGTTTGTACTAAACAAAAAGATAGACAAAGTTATTCACCAAGTTCATTAAAATGTCAGTTGTATGTGTGCATTCATTTACTAAAATAATCATCTAAGTTTATGTAAGAATAGTCATCTTTATTCAACTGAGTTTTTCTTCTGCTGAAAAATCTATGTAAAGACAAATACACTTCTTTGTTTTACTGAAATGTGAGAAAGAATTGCATATCAAATTGTCGCTCTGTTGGAGTTACTGGATTCCTGGTCATTCCTCACTTAAATGGTTTTTTTCTGCCTACAATTTGTCTGCCTTTCCTAAGAAAAGTGACAGATTTATATTTTGAACTAGCTTGATATTTAAGGCATTCTCCTAAAGCTGAAAGCCATGAATAAAAATCACTTCAGTCTTAGGATGGAACTGATAGGGGTTTCTTTAAATGAAAACATTTAGGTGAAAATTTTGGGGAATCTTTAAAGGTAAAAATCTTTGTGTTTTTTACATATCAACATCTAAATGTCCACGCACCTATTAGTGCACATACATACACTATACCNAGATAGTGAGCTGGATGACATTATGGCACCTCCTAATCATCTGCCTGCTGACTGGACCAGGTAGATGATTAGAAGGTGCCATAATGTCTACTCCACATTATTTTGGTTTATAACAAGAACTTGTGGGAAGATTCAGGAAACTACAGACCTGTTAGTGTACCCTCAGTACCTGGAAGGTTTGAAGGGACTATCATACTGAGTGATGCTGATATTTCTCACATCCCTTTCTCCTTTGCAGGCTTTCACCAGCACCAGATAAGGGGAAAAATGGGGTTAACAGGACAGAAGATTTTTCACCATATAGGTGGACCTTCTGTCTCATTTAGAAACCCCTGTCTTGCCAATTTCCATTTTCAGGGACCAGAAATGACAATGTAGTCCCAGGTCCTTTTTCACCTGCACTCACAGTCATCTAGAGTATCATTATCTAGCTCAGTAACCAGAGACCAAATTTTCCTCCAACATTAGGAGTAAAGCAATATCAAACAACTAGAGAAAAGGGTACTAGCTGCTTATCATTACTGTAGGGCATAGCTCAGAAACCATGTGAAGAGCACATCAGTCAATTCCCACAAAAACACATATTCTCACCTGCTGAGCCTAGGATTCCTGAGATTCAATGCTGGCATCTTAGAGCCATCAGTAGGTTTCCATGATAATCATAATGACATTTTTGGATGCAAAGAAGAACATGAAGAACAATTAGCCATTCATCTGCTTCATACTCGAGTACCCACCTCCATCATATAAACAGTATTTCGAGCTTTATAATGTAGTAGTAACACCAATGAAACAAAAAGATTGCTGACTAAAATTCACTGAGCCAGTAAATGGATTGACACATATAAGAGGTCCAATTTTTCTAGTTCCAGTATCAATAGATTTAGGGGCTACACAGATACAAGATGCTGACTCTTCCCTCTTCCCATTCTAGTATGATGTGTCAGTCTTCTTGAAAAATAAATAACTACGAAATGGGACAAAGTAGATATTGGGAAAATAGCAATAACATCCTTATATCCTTACATAAGTACAGACTAAAAACATAATGAAATGTATCTGATTTATTTTGCAGTAAAGAGGGCAGAGAACTGAATATGACTAATATGCACCACATCTTAATTTTACCCTCTTTTCTTGTAAAAGATATTTTCATTGTTTGAAATAAATAATATTGGGACAGGCAATTTAGCAAGCTGCACAAATATTTCAGCTGAACTACAGTATGTGATTATGGTGTTTTAACTCATAATTAGGCAATCTGTGATGTGCCAACTAATCAGAAGTCTTCCAGATACTAGACTATTTCTCACCATCATAGAAGAAATTTTTCATCCAATATTGCAGTCAGCAGTACCAATTAACTTCTAGAGAAACAGGGTGCAAAAAAAGTCAGGTACTGTACCTAATGACTGTGTTGACCTGACCTTCCTTCTCTGTCTCTGTGATTACCATGGGCTGTTTATCTACCAGAGAGTGTGGAAGTACTTGGATTCCAAAGCCTTATCTCTTATCATTTGGAATATTGCATGTACCATTTCCAGAGATTTGGGCTTTAATGTAAAACAAACAAACACATTAAAATGTTTAACTGTTAAAAAAACTTTCTGAATGGATGTCCATAATGTGTTAATAACTTGTTTTCATCTTGACAGTATAGATTATCTTCTTGTAACATCAAAAAGATAAATGAACAAAAAGAAACACTGGCATTCTGTAGTATCACTAGCTTTCAGCTTTATTCACAGGTGTCTTTGAATTCCTGCTGAACACATTTTTCATATTTCAACTCATTTTTTGTTAATTATGTTTTACTTACATATTGCTGGTTTTGTTTTGTGCTTTTAATTTGTGATATGTGGTTTTGTCATTAGCACACCAGCTGCCATCTAACTTGGGTAGATAAAATTTTGCACATAAAAACAAGACAAAAGAGAATGAGTCACCTATGTTCTGAAAATATTATGAAAAGATTGCATTTAAGAGTATCTAATAACTCAGAAAAACAATATTTACATGATGAAAAGCGAGAAGCACATTCAAAGAAAGAAAATAATATGAAAGGAAAAAAAGCCAAGACATTTGAAGAATTATGGACACAGATGAAATACCTTCATTATATTGAAGACATTGTTAATAATCTTTATTCTTTACTCTCTCAAAGGATTTTGTTTCTCATTAGTTACTATGAATAAAAGCCTTTAAAAACATCCTAAACTCTTTTTCAGAAAAAATGAACACAGTAGGTCGGTAAGCAAGTGGAAAACCACTTTTTAAAACTAAATAAGATAGAACAGAGTGCTTTGGAGAAACTGTGTTCCATCTGTTCTAAAAATGGTGCATGAACCCATTAGGAGGCAACAGCTACGCCTTTTCTTAGCAAGGCAATCACAAATTGTGCCACTCTTGTTATCATACACTCTTGATGTATAATTTTCATATTCATTGTCTTAGTTTGAAAGACAGCTGTCTGCCAAGGAAGGCAGAAACCGCCGTTGGAACAGAAAATGTGACCTCCTTCCCTCCAAATTATTATAACTTTGAAAATACAGGGCTTTCAGGCAAAGATATGAGAAAAGGAAATA
>VXBB01014378.1:0-12542 GCA_013399915.1 Illadopsis cleaveri
CTCCTTCTATGTTTTTCCTATAGACAGTGGCTGAAATTTTTCCAGAAGTTAGCTTTAGCTCAAAAATTAACACATTCCAGTTATAAAGCATGTCTACAGATGTATTTATCACAACTATCTCATTCTAGTGTTATTTCAGAATAATCAAAGTGCAATTGCTTTCTTCCTTGTCAGCCACTCCCACCTAGGTGTCAGTTCAAACCATCCTGAAGCTGACACCAAGATTTGGTTGACTTCTGTGTTATCAAAGAAAATTGAAGGAAATTTTGTTTGTCCTTTCAAATCAGAGTATGAGAAAAAACATTATTAATGACTGAAGAAATTAATATGTATTTAATTCTGTATTAATGTAGAATATGGATTCTAATTGAGATCAATATTGCCCTGGAACATCTTCTAAGTTGATATGGAGAGCCAGAACATACACTGAGGTGGAGCTCTGTCCTCTGCCATAACCAAGGTCTGATGGGAGGATTTGGGTAGAAGAAAAACAATTCAAGCAAAAAAACAATGACATTAATGATTTAAGACTAATACAGACCCAAAACAAATTGCTGCTGATGGGGTGGAGTATTTACTGTGGTTTCATCTGTAGTTAAGTCTTATATTGTCTTTTAGATTAGGATAGTGACTGACAGTGGAAAAAAAGGAAGTGAAATAAAAGAGCTCCTACTTTTCTTTGAATATGCACATCTCAACAGGGTTGTTCTGACTTATATTTAAGGTCCAACTTGAGTTTTCCTAATTAATTTAATTCATCTTTTCTATTTCATTCTGTCTTTATCCTTCCCCTATCAAGAATTCCTCTTGACAGATCTTGAAGATAAGCATTAAGGACAAAAAGAGCTTCCTGGGCTGCATAAAAGGAAGCTGTCCAGCAGGTGGAGGGAGGTGATTCACCCCTACTACTCCACTCTTGTGACACCCCATCTGGATTACTGTGTCCTGCTCTGGGGTCCCCTGCACAAGGAAGACATGAATCTGTTAGACCAGCTCTAGAGGAGGTCACAAAGATGCTCAAAGAGCCGGAGTGTGTCTCTTATGAAGACTGGCTGAGAAAGTTGGTGTTGTTCAGCCTGGAGAAAAGGACATTCCAGGGGAAACTTCTATCACCTTCCAGTACATAAAGTGTGTCTACAATAGAGCTGCAGAGGGACTTTTTACAAAGACATTTAGTGATAAAACAAGAGGAATTGTTTGAAAGTGAAGGAGGATATATTTAGACCATAAGGAAGAAATTTTTTACAGTGGAAGTGGTGAGGCACAGCAAGAGGTTATCCATAGATGATCTGTGAAGGGGCTCTCCAAATCAAACCATTGAATGATTATATGAAATATGATTTCCAAAACTTCTTCCTTTAAATCTTTCTTTAGCAAATTTCTCTCTGCAATACTCGCTCATTTATTTTAATTAGTGAGAATTCTGTAGCCCACCACAACAAATAGAATCAATAAAATAAAAAGGAGCAGCCTGGTCAACATCTTTGTTGCAACTATTTGTTTTTAATAGATTTCCCCCAGTCCCTCAGGAAATGAAACATCCACAGCAACAGCCCACATACTGTATTGACATATTTCAGTTCATTTCAGCTCTTTGGTCGACTCACTAAAAAGTTTACCAAATTGAGTCTCCAATACAAGCATCCTCTCCCTCACTGCCTTTTTATTGAGTGTTCATTTGCTTCTCTTCTCTGTCAAAAGGAAGAAATTTCCACATAACAGGTTTTTTTGTTTGTTTCCTTTTAGGTTGATTGTTGTAGTTTCATTTTTCTTAAGGCATTTTTTGGTATGTGTATCTCAGCTTTCAGGTACAGTATCAGTACCTCACATTCTGATTTCTCATGTGCCTCGATGACAGAATTTCAGCCAACTGAGCTTTCATCCTAAAGTAGGCTATTTAGTAAATTCATCAAAGTAATAAAAATAGTAATGACAGGTCATTCTAGGAGTGATTCTGACTCCTAAGACAAAAGAGAAGTCCAGGATTATTAACCTTGAAAAATGACAAATCAAATTTAGGGATGTTACCTCACTATTGATTTCACCATCCCTGTTGAGGAAATTCTCATGAAAATAATGAAGATCTTCTAGTGCTGTATTTACTCTGTCTCTGAGAGTCCTGAGATTTTCTGGAGTTACATATGATGGCATATGTGCTTCTTACAGAGGTGCAGTGGATTATTTCTCTTAAGATGTGACATAAAAAAGGGTAAGGAACATTTTCAATAAAGCATAAGCAAGTTGCCTTAAAGCAATATACAGAAAAGATGCCCTCTTAGAGAGACTTCAAGGACTAGAACAACACTGGGGGAAGGTCACACCATACTCCGGAAGTAATGAGAGAAAAGTGCATTTTCTGCCTGCCTGCCATGGGGCACATGGGTAGGAAGAGACCTGTTGCCTCCACTTTGCAAAACTAAACTGTCTTGGACATAAGGGATGCAAAGAGCAGTGAAAGGATTTGCTCTGAGCTATAGATATCTGGAGCATGATGAGCTCCTCTTGATCTTTCAGGTTTCCTGAGATTCACAAATACCTGGAGATAAGGTAGCACAGTGGCAGGAGGGAAAGAAATTAGGAGGGAACTGATAGGGTAACATCAAGGGTGGAAACTGTTAGGGGGTTTGGAGAAGGGTAATGAATTGCTATTTCATAGAATCATAGAAGGATTCAGGCTGGAAAAGACCTTAAAGATCATCTCATTCCAGCTCCCTTGCCATGGACAGGGACACCTTCCACTATCCCAGATTGCCCAGAGCCTCATCCAGCCTGGCCTTGAGCACTCCCAGGGATGGGGCATGCACAGCTTCTCTGGGCAACCTGTGCCAATGGCTCACCCGACTCAGTAAAAAATGTCTTCCTAATATCTGATCTAAACCTGCACTCTTTCTGCATAAAGTCATTCCCCCAGTATGATATTTTCAGTATCTGTAAAAACCCTGATACCATTTTCCTGATAGTAATAAACAGTAACGTGCAGTTGTGTAAAAAGTTGCTATTTCACTTCATCAGGTGCAGTTTGGTGACTGCAGGGATTACATTTAATTGGGTCATTCAATACTCAGTACTTCAGAAAATTTAAAATGCTTTGTTTCGTGTTTATGAAAGAAATCTTCACCCAAGGTCCTTGCAAATTTCAAAATGAAAACAATATCTGCAAGGTTTTTTAATAAAAAACATTTGACAAAATATGAAAATGCTTGGTGTCCATATTTATAGTTTATATATTAATCTTTTATTATATTTCTAAATGCAGACTGCTCTCAGGCAGGTAAAATGCCATGTATTTACTTCCTGTCTTTTCAGTCTGTATTTTAAAAAGTTGTACAGATATTACTAACAAAAATGATATTATTTAACAAATATAAAGTTGTTTTTGTCATATGTCATCTTGGATGACTAATATAAGCCTAGTGCCATCAGTAGAACTGCAGAATTTTGAGTGGAGTGGGATGCATCTATTCTAATGGCTTTTCCTTCCATATTTGCTGGAAGCTCTTTTTTCTTGTATCAAAACCCTTAGTCTCAAGATGAATCTGTAAAAGCTTCCTGTTTTAAAAATCCATTATTGTTAATGGTGTTTATGCAGAATTTTAATTGTTTTATAGCTTCCTATTATTTTGCAGATAGCTTTTTTAATTGGGTTAGACCTTGAAATACACTGGCATGAAGCTTTTAAGACCTGTGTGCTCAGTAGCCATTCAGGGAATAAGTGGATAGCCTTTTTTAGCTGCATGGGTCATGTGTAATTCAGACTACGTCATTCGTATTGGGCAGGATGAGAACAGCAGATGTTATTCTTTTCTGAAAAAAATTCCGTGTAATAGGAACTTAAAAAATGGACCAGTTGAATGGAATTTTAGAATAATGTCTTGGTAAAAATGGACAAAATGCCCTTCTTCCTTCATATTTCTTTTTCCTTTTTTTACACACCACTCCCTGAGTCATACAAAAACCAAATAGTAACGATGTCAATAATGAAATCAAAAGAGGCAGCCTTCTACAAAAGGGCATCCAAACTTCTCCCACACACCTCTGCCTGCTCCTCCCCACCCCTTGCCCCAGTAACAATGTCAATCTCTTTATATAAGCAAAGCCTTGTATCTCAGGAAATAGCCTGGCTTCTAGAAAACAGCTGAGCTACTTACAGCAAAGTGGATTTGACTTTATCACTAAATCGTGAAAAAGCAGGATTAAGGATTGTTTCCTTTTCAATTTCTCAGGCTTGTGCTTCAAAGCATGTAGAAGCCTAGCATAAAGCATGGCTTCAGTGCTGGGAGCTAATCCCTTTCCTTTGTGCAGCAGTGGGGAATGGTTTTTCTCCACTCTGAGATACTGCCCTGTATTTACCCATCCCTGTCAGTGTCACTGAACAAGTTTTCTTCCTCCTTCTCTTATCCCTCACTATGTTTATGTCAATCTTGTCCTGTGCTTGCTTCCTTATTCCCCAGATAGGCCAGTTGGGGTGGCTTCCTTCAGGGTGATAAAAAAGGTACAAGCCTAGTGAAAGCAGTCAGGAAACTGTAATTCTTCAGTTCTGCCCCTGATGGGGGTTTGAAGGATGTGTGGGCAATCAGGGGAAGAGCCTTTATTAGGGCCATTCAGAGCATGCAGACATCAAAGTCTCCCCAACACTCCCCAGCTTTCAGAGCCAGGGGTGCTGTCAGCTATCATGGCTTCATGTATTATGCAGACAGTGGTCTTTGATCAGGGGGAAACTGAGAAGTAAAAGCACAGGAAACAACCCAAGAGGGCTGCTGTGAAGTGAGTATCTGCCTGCTCTTCTGCAGTTACCTTCGCTTTCAAGGCTCTCCCTTCTGCCTTACCAAGATTCAAAAACTGGAGATGAGCAGCTTTGTGTTTGATTCCAAGGTAAGGCCTTATGGAAAACAAAAATGCAAGGAATAGGCAAGAGGCTGAGGGCCTTCTTCTGTGAGAGAGTTTGTGTTAGCTCTTTGTTTACATGGAGTGTCCTAATTTAGCAGCATGTGAAAACAGGGACAATATAGAGCAGAGGAGGGCAAAGTAAGGATTCCTGCAAATATAATTCTTATTATTTGCTGTTGTCCTGCCTTTTTGTCTTGCCTGAGCAAAAAGTAGAGCATACATGGGGAGGAAACAAGACTTTTCTGAAAGATGGATCCCCTCCTGTCCTGTCATTCCAGCTCTGCATTGTCCAGAGAGTGGTTATTACAAGGTGAGGACTCACTCTGCAAGAGAGGCTTCTCATTTTTTGCTGAACACTGGCCTGATGAACTATTAGAAGTCTAAGGATTGCTGATGTTGGGTCCATCTAGGAGCCATTTCCACGGAGCTGGGTCCATTTGGGGCAGAATCACTTCTGTTTGCCACAGACACCTGGCAATCCTCAATAGCTACAGCAGATAATCAGCAGATGATCAGGCTGCTGGGGAGCAAATACACATCTGCTTGTTGGGTCATTTGACTGTGTCTATGTCCTACTCAGGCTCTGATATCATCTTGCTGTATAATTCTGTGGATTTGTTAAAATAGTGCCTGGCATGGTTTTGGTCAGGACCAGCCAACACTCTCTAGACAAGTCCCAGGCACTTAACCATGAGGAGCCATGGGACATTTCCAAGAAGGACATCAGATGCATCCATACTGCTTTGGAAGGCAAGAGAGTTTCATAGGATAGATATTGACTCCTCTGGTCAGCGCCAGAGGAAAGTCACAGCACATTTAATGGTGTTCTTGTAGCCTCGACTCATTTCTGCTATGCAAGCACTGGCTGATAAACTGAAACAACCCAAGAGCTGGGGTGAAAACTGTTCCCATCCCACTCTCACTAGGATAGGAGCTTGTGCTCTCTCATGCTGTTTTCCTCCTGCAGTCATACATTTTGCTTTCCCATGCCTGCAGCAGCACAGGTTCACCCACAGGTAGGATGGCAGCATCTCGACCCAGGTTCCAGGATAGCTTTGGGATTCCCCTACTGATATGAGAGACCTCCAGTGAAAGAAGGCCTCACACTCAGGACTTGACCCTCTGAGATCTTTCTTATGAGTATGTTTGCACAGGCCTGGCATGGCTGGAGTTTGTTATACCCTTCCTGGCAGCTGGTACAGAGGTGTGACTTGCATTCATGATTAAACCTGTACTGGCAACACATTCACATTTTATCTATTGCTGAACAGTGTCTGCACATCACCAAGGCCTTTCCTGCTTCTCCCTCTGCTCTCACAGTGAAGACATCAGGAATAGAAGTTTTTTTTCCTTTAAATTCATCCACTGTTTTCTGGATAAAGTCCCTTTTCTCTCTTTCCCCTTCTTTTTACAAGAGAAACCCTGCAGAACTAGAGCAGAAGTAAAGCAAATATGGGTTGTGAAATGTGAAAAGTGAGTAGTCTAGATATTCAACCTATAGCACACCTTTTATCAATTGCTTGGAAAATGCATCTTAATCAGATGTTCAGCTATTTTAAGTGTTAAAATGAGTAGAACACATACCATCCAATTCACCTAGAAAGTACTTATTACAGCAAATAGCATATGCCAACCAGCACCAATAATAATAATATTTAAGTTAAAAAAAACCCAAAAAACCACCAAACCAGAATGTTATTTGTAAGAAATTAAAATAGAAAAAAATAAACACCCACCAAGTGTGTTCCTGACTTATTTATATTTTTAAAAGACTTGGTGTCTTCTTTACTTGCTGAGAATAGTCCCACAGCAGATGTCTAATGGCACTTACCAAGGTCCTGGAGACCAAGTTGGTAATAACTAAAAAGTGAAATAACAATAATTTTCTTGGAGCGCCGCTGGGTAAAATCCACCCTGTTACTGTGCACAGGCTTTTAAGCAATTTTCAATCTGTGCCTCATTACACAGTTAGCAACATGTTCCTTCTCACCCCCAGCCATTTGGAAGGATAAGCAGGAGTGGAAGGGCTTTTACCTCAGCACTATTTTCAGGGTTATTTTCCCATTTTGTTGTGCTGATGAGGCTTTTCTCTCAACAGCTACAGATTTCATCCTGTGTTGGTCTCAGGGAAGTGAAATCAAACTCAAGAAGGTAATTCAATTGCATGTCTAGCACATGAAAGCTGACAGTTTTAAACTCTGCAGATTGTTCCATTTCTGAAAGTTCCCTGTTACCTTTTGGTCATACTTTGAAATCGCAGGGACTCGTGGGCAGAAACTGTCAGATTTTCTTTTTAACTTTGTTGAGTTGCAGTGTTTAACACAATGTGATCCAAGGCTTGACAAAATTAGGAGATAATGCATTTCAGCAGGTGAAATTTCAGGAGAAATTATGCTGTTGGTAGAATATACACTGCAGAGTCTCCATGGTTCCTTCTGGGCATAATATTTTACTATGAGTCAAAACCTCAGCTTTGGAGACTGAATTTAATGGTATTGCATGTATGACTGGGAAGTAAATAATATATATTCACTGATGATTGATTTAGAAGGCAAGATAAAATTTCAGATCCTGAGATAGACTGAAACTTGCAAGTCCAGTGTGTCTACATTAAGTGACAAAACAATAACCACAATATCATGCAGGCATGAATGTTTTTAGCATAGTAATTTTCTTCTTTGTATATTAAACTGCCTTAGTATGGGTTGAAAATAATGTAAATGGAAATTTTCCTTAGTGTCAAAATATTAGGAATATTTCAAATCATATTCAGAGTTTTTCCTCCCTGATTCATGGGTGCCCTTAGAAACAGCAGCATAAATGAGAAATTATTTCTTTTTAAGGTATTGGAATGATGTAGGCTTCTGGTTTTTGAAGGCAAATGGAACTTTGATTTTCAAAGTTACTTGAAGATGAAACTTAAGCCAAATCATTAATGTATTTCGCAAACTTAAGCCATGAATATCTGTCTTGGATAAACAATATCTTTGCAGAAAAAAATAATATTTTCTCTTGAAGCAACTCTCAAATTTCAACTTACTCGTGAAATTTGTTATGCTTTCAGCTGTGAATGTTTCTGCTTCTTCTTCTTCACTCATAGCAGACCATGACCATTTTCATAAATAGTCAATAGCAGTTTCCACTCTCACTTTTATTCCCTGTTCTTGACCTTTATTTTAATAGAGGTGGACAAGATTTGCTGGAAGGAGAAAAGGTCACTGCTATGAGACATGATGAGAATCAAATTTTGATTTGGAAACACAGGCAACACAGGCCTATATAAAAATTATGATATTTGATTGAAAGGGATATCTTAGCTTGCAGAGAAGAGTCATGTAACCTCAGTTACAAAATCACTGACCAAAACCTTGAGGCAAGCTCAGTTTCCACTTTCCTTTATTCCAACCCAAAAGTTGTTTCAGACCATAGTGTTTGGTGGCTGGAAGCCTTTTATATTCAGTGAAATGATATTCACAGCTATTTTATAAGGGTTTGGGGTTTTTTGTGTTCTATTTTTCCCTTCTTCTCCCTGTTACCCCCTTCTTTTTTACAGGCAGCATTTCTGCCCTTTAACCATGATTATTTCTTTTAGACTAAAGCCAAGCTTGTTGGATTTTGAAATGTTTTTCTTCTACTCTTTTCATATTAGCCTATTTATATATTCCTTCATCTCCTTATGTCAAGTAATCATTGTTTAACATTGATTGGACAGGAGTGGCCAACACTGTACATTCAGCTTCAAAGGAGGTTTCACTGGTAGCTATTCTGACAGATAAGATCTATGACCTTTTCCCTGTCTTTTAAATTAATTATTGTGTTATTTTGTCTTGGCTTTTTGTTGATTTATGTTGAATTTTATCTTGGATTTGCAAGACACACAATCTTTATTCTTAATCCTTAAAATATTGCATGCTAATCAGATGCAGTGGATAGATCTGTATTTATTCAAAGTTACTTCTTCTCCAGAATCACTTCTGTCCTGTGCATCAACAGTGTACAGTCTGTGAGAAGCTCATACCTGCTCCTCTGGAGTGTGCCAGAAAAGGAACAGGATGGAAAGGCCAGATGCTTTTCACCCTCTGCATTTCTGTTCCTAAAGGAAAAGGAAAACCTAATGTTGTTACAAAACCAGCCTGAGTATTCAAAAAAGGCTGTTTTATCCATCCATCCTTCTAGACCTTTTTATAAAGTAATACCCACAGCATAGGAGATATTTTACCTGGAGAAGAGAAGGCTCTAAGATAACTTTATAGATAACCTAAGATAACCTTATAAAATAACCTTATTCCAGTATCTAAAGCGTCTACAAGAGAGGTGGAGAGGGGATTTTTGCAAAATCATCTAGTGACCAGACAAAATGGAATGGCTTTAAACTGAAAACGGGCAGGCTCCTTTTAGATATTGGGAATAAATTTACTGTGAGGATGGTAAGACACTGGAACAGGTTGCCCACAGAAGTTTGGCTGCCCCATCCCTGGAAGTGTTCAAGACCAGGCTGGATGGGGCTCTGAGCCACTTGGTCTAGTGGAAGGTGTTCCTTTCCATGGCAGAAGGGTTGGAACAAGGTGATCCTGAAGGTCCCTTCCAACCCAAAGCATTGTGTTTCTATGATCCTTTGATTATAACCCTTTATATCTGCTTGCTTTTCCTCATTACCTACCTTCCTCTTCCTCTCTCCCTCTCCTTCTTCCTTCCTTCCTTTCCTCTGTGATTCCTTTGTCATTATTGAAAATCATTGGGAAAAAAAAAAAAAAAAAGAATCATTGAAATAGTTTTTTTAAACAGGCATGGACAAACAAAGAAGTTTTGATCAAGTGCCTGTAGTACATGAATCCCCAGGGAGGGGAACTGCAGAACTGAGCAAGTGCTTGGGGTTTGGTTGGCTCCACAGTCACACCTTACATGTTCCCAGGCACTGACTGACTTATGAACTTCCCACTGTCTTCAAAGATAAGACTGCAGGAAGCTTGACACCATGAGGGCTTAGATTGTTGAACAGATTAGACATTATAATTATTATGTGGTCTTTGTAACAGCAGGGACAGGACAAAATAACTCTGCTTCCTGGCCAGAGCAGGTGGTGTTCTGCCCTGCTGAATCGAGCATGCCATATAATTTAGGTCTAGCACTGAGACACCTACAATCCTCCCACAAATAACATTTCATTTGAGGAGTCCCAGCTACTTCTGTCAGAATGGGTAGTTATTGCTAAGCATAAAAAAGCCTCAGAAGATAGAGGGTAACATGGACAATTTCTTATCTCCCACGTCATGGTACTGCAGGAAGTAACAGCCAGGAAAGCTCAAATAACTGCCCACTACATTAATGCCCATCCTGCAAGTTATCAGGAGTCTGCTGCATCTGGAAGCCCCAAAAGGCCATGGGCATTTTGTCAAAAAATATCAGTTACAGTTTGACAGCCACCAAACAACAAAACAAGAGTGGGTTTTGTCACTGAGCTCTGGTTTGGCTCCAGGACAAAACCTGCTCAACCCAATGGGAAGGGAAAATAGCTCAGGCTAAGAAATAAAAATATAAGTCTGACAGTACTGACCTGTCTGTGGTGACATCAGATGTGAGATGAGATTTTTTTCCATCATCTTCTCCAATACAAATGTAATATTTGTATTTGAAAACACACAGCTACTGCAGTGTAGAGAGTGGGTACCCTGAGGGACAGGCACCTTGGGAATCATTTGTTACTATTTGCATTTGGTGTGTTTGTTTATAACCCCACAAGGTGCATGTGGCACACTGATAAGTGAGAACATCATCCACCTCTGCCACTAGTGAAGATGGAGTGGATGAACGAGACCCCTGGTGAATTCTTTTTGCTCTTTTCTTTAATTCAGAGTGATACACAGCCACTTGTGAGCCCAGACTGAATGCAGCAATACAGGATATCAGTCTGAGAAAAATTTTGGATCTTGTCTTTTACCTATAACTTTCACTTCTTCTATCTTTCCTCATGGCACATAAATTTTAACTTTGTAACATTATGAGCTTTTAATCCCCTCAATATTTCTAATGTAGATTAAGGTTAGTTTAGTGTTCAGATGGGCACAGTGAACACTCAGTTCATGCTAATTCCTTCAGAAAGCAAAATAAAATATTGCCTGGTTGCCAGCAAGGCTGGGTAAATGTATTTTAAAATTTAAAGGGGGAAATGAGAGTAGGAGGAGAATTAACAGTTCACTTTATTATTTAAGAACTCCAGGAATTACTCAATAAGTTTAGATTTCTTACTGTCAGGCATTCATTTCAAAAGCAATAAATAATCATTATAAATTAAGTCTATACTTATGCTGAATTACTCTACTGCTAAAACAAAATGAGCAAATTAACGTATCTAATAAAGACCAAGCTTGCACTTTAGTGTTTGTTTTGGTTTGGGTTTTTTTTTTTCATACTTGTTCTCCTGTGCACAGGGTAAGAATTTAATACCAAAGTGAATTCTATCTCCCCATCAAATTTAGATGAAATTGGACTCCAGCTGAAATGCTTAGCAGGACAGTATAAGCATCATTTCCTCAAGAAAATAGTCTACAAAACAGCTGAGGGAATACTGAAACTCCTTTACCCTGAGAGAACAAGTGGAGCAGTGATACTTCTTCACCAATCACTTCTTCTTTAGGATCAATTGGAAACTCTTCTCCCTGGACTGGCAGGACTAGAGGATATGTTTAATTGATTCTACTCTTCCGTTTTGTCTTGTTCAAAGGAGAGGTCAATATTTGCTCTAATTGCGGAACCATTGAAGAATCTCTGTTAAAAGCCTCGAAACTACAAAACCTATAAGCACTTCTGTCTCCTAGGAATATTGCTTCAAAATTGCCCTGATGAAGATTAATCAGGTGGTTAAAACATTGTGACATCATATGAGCATTTTCAGGGTCTCTCAGTTGTTTGGTTTGTTTCATTCCTGCTTGTTTCTCTCAGCACTTCAGCCTAACAAAGTACTTGTTTCCTCTGTGAATGATGAGCACTGCAGAGATAGCTGAAATAGTTCTTATAAATGTGTCTGAAGCTTTAAAAGCCTCTGACAGAGTCTTGACTGAATGCTCTCTAACAAAAGGCTTTTAAAGTTTGGGGTTTTTTCTTTTACATTACTATTATTTATTGTTCTTCATTAATTTCTCTTACTTGGTGTGCTTCACTCCACACTAGGACTGTGCTTTGTCTGGCCTCTGATACCTTATTTCAGCCATTTATCATCTGACTTGGAGACTGCACCCTTGAGGACAATGGGCTTAGTTGGAGCTACAAGAATATCCTATTAAAAAAAAAAAAAAAAGAAAAAAGAAAAAAAGAAATAAACCCAAAGCAGTANAAAAAAAAAAAAAAAAAAGAAAAAAAAAAAGAAAAAAAGAGTTAAGGGAAACTGAGTTTTCTCAGTGCAACTCTAAAGATGTACCACAAACACTTCTACGAGCCAAGGACCACCATGAAGACTTGGCACTCCTTGGGTCCTTTTCCAATTAACTTGTAGTAGAAGATGGTAATAAAACTGATAAATCCCTTGGTAGTTAAAAAAAAAAAAAAAAAGTTTTACCAAAGTTGATTCAGTTCCCCTCTGGAAAAATAATATGAACAAGTAATTTGCTTTCCTGTGGGGAGTGCACTGGGCAGGAGGGCACTGGTGAGAGCAGTCCCAA
>VXBB01014378.1:13459-51005 GCA_013399915.1 Illadopsis cleaveri
TGTAGTAGAAGATGGTAATAAAACTGATAAATCCCTTGGTAGTTAAAAAAAAAAAAAAAAAGTTTTACTCAAGTTGATTCAGTTCCCCTCTGGAAAAATAATATGAACAAGTAATTTGCTTTCCTGTGGGGAGTGCACTGGGCAGGAGGGCACTGGTGAGAGCAGTCCCAAAGAGGCAGAGAGAATTGGAGGTGTGCTTGGGTGTTTGGGTTTGTGCCACGGGAACTGTGTGGAAATTTTCGTCCAAGGGAAACTGAATGGCATTGCAGAAGGCTCAAAGGAAGGTAGGAGAATTCTGTCTGAGGATGTTTTCCATGACTTGAACTTCCATTTTTCTTGTATTCAATTATGAAAAAAGCCCAACTGAAAACCTTTCATAGGGAGGCTGTGACATTCACTATCTTAGGTTGGTTGAAAGAAAGATCACCCTCACAGAATTAATTTCACTCTACATTTAGATCCCAAGATAAAGCACAAAGTAATGTCTATGCCCTGAATCCTCCCTCCCTCAGGATTAAGAGGGAATGGAAGGGGAAGAATAGTGGTATAATGTGATCTTGTCATTTGCTGAGGAAACCAGAAGGGCTGAAACACTTTCCACTTTAGTTCTGACAAATTTCACCCTGGATTTTGTTTCTGGAGCAGCACTATTTACTGTGACACTTGAATCTGACCTGAGCTGGTGAAAGTAGGCAAATGGACTTGTTCCATCTCAAGCAGAAGAGTTATCAAGGGTTTCCTAGAATGCTTCAAGAGAACCCTGGCTTGGAAAGACCTCAGTGTCTCTATCAACTATAAATTTCCATCCATTTCAACAAAAAGAGAAGCAAGCACATAGGTGCTTGCACATCTCTGCTATGGTTAGAGAACACCCAAAGTGTAACAGAGGAACAGTGAAATGTAGGTCCAGTTTTTCCAGAGACAACCACACTGTAAGACTTCTAAATAAATATCATGCAAAAAC
The DNA here is from genome assembly GCA_013399915.1 of Illadopsis cleaveri. Classification (NCBI taxonomy): domain Eukaryota; kingdom Metazoa; phylum Chordata; class Aves; order Passeriformes; family Timaliidae; genus Illadopsis; species Illadopsis cleaveri. The sequence goes on from VXBB01014378.1 coordinate 14,424, forward strand.
AAAACAAAACAATCTAGAATTAAACAAAAATAGAAACTTGTTTCTTCACTATAACACCACCAACAGCTGTCTTCCTGATAAAGAGGTTTAAGAGGATTTCAGTATTTAACTATGATTTGCCTTTTTGCTGTTGTTTGTGTTTATACTACCAAATGGATGGCAACAGAGAAAACAATTGTTCTAGCACAGAGCTAATCTTTCTCTGTGTATGAATCATCTCCCAGAAAAGGAAGTGCAGAACACAAGTAATCCAAAAACCTAAAAAGGTTTCCAGAATGGACCCAGCTTATGCTTTCAGCTGAGCTTTGACATGTCACCAGTAGAATGGATTAAATTTTACAACACAAGCTCTAGAGCATCATTCCTTAAAATAGTTAGGGATGTTCAAACTGAAGGAGAAATTCAGCCAAGTAGCAGATCTGTTCCATTTCAAATTCTGTACTTGCATATTCTCCACTGGAAAAATACAACCAAGATTTAAATTCATACCAAAAAAAAATAAATTCTCTTCTTCTGCAATCATAGAACCATTAAGGTTGGAAAACACTTCTGGATCATCAAGTCCAACCATCAACCCAGCACCACCACCATGTCCACCACTAAACCATGTTCTTAATTGCCATGTCCACACATTTTTTAAAATGTTTCTTGGGATGGTGACTCCATCACTCCCCTGGACAGCCTGTTCCAGTCTTTGAAAACCCATCCACTGAAGAAATGGTTGTCCTTTCTGGGAGGATGTATTAATGCCAAAGCTTCACTGGTCATTCTAAAGAAAGGTGTAAGAAGCAAAAAGTTGGTATTTGACTACTGCCTCATGGCAATTCCTGTATTAAGAGTTTGATCTATTGAAATGTACCAGTTAAATTTCAGGAAGCTCTGTGCCCTCGTGCTTTTTGATAGTGAAATATCCTAATCTTAGCTCAGTTGTTTTAATAAGAAGCAGTGAGTTCTGAAGAGCTTGTAATAGAAATCAGATTTGTGAGAACTCAGTGTTCATCTTCTGAGAACATAATGATGTAAAGCACAAAGCAATCCATGGGCACTAAGCCACATGCTGGATCTGAATCTCCAATTTTTCTCATCAACAATGGGAAAAACATAAGGAAACTGTGATTCATTTACCCCCAGGATACATGGTGGTAGTCTAGAAAAGTGAAATTATTTACCAACAACATTTCACATCAGAAGAACACACAGCTTTGCCTTTATGTCCATTCACTCTGCACTTGGTTCTGTGCTTAGCCATGGTGTTACACTTACCTGAGGTTACTTCCAGCATCATATCCTTGGCCTGTCACAGCCCTGGCAGGTGCACAATGCCATTCAAGGGAATGCACAGCTCATTCTATTTGTATGAGCCAATACTGACCTCGTGTGGCTGCTGGCAAGATGCTTCTTCCTCAGACTTCCCTTGGGACTGTCCACTGCCTGTAGGACTGAGAATGCTTGTCATTTTTAAAAGCATCTGTTAATGCAGCTTGGGAAGCCAACTTAAAAGTAACAAAATCAGAATCATCCTTCCTGTTTTCCTTCTGAATACTTCCAGTGGCAAAGGCTTTCCTGTTGTGTATGAAATGAGTTTGCAGGTTATTTGGGACTGTTTATGCCACCCCAGTGGTTCAGTAGTCAGTGGCCAGCTTGAGTTCAGAATTAATATTGAGAATAAGAGAAAAGATGTGCTGCCTGTTTAGCCCTGCCAAAGATCTTGCTTGTCAAAGCCACTCACAAGGAGATGAAGCAGGATGCAGTTACACAACCACAAAATGCTCTTGGGAATGTTCACATCTAACCCAGACTGAACCAGACAGGGAGAGTCTGCAGTTACTATTACTGGTGATTTAAAATAACTTTCTTTTTGACTAGCTATGTCTCCTTGCCATGTACAGATTGCTTTTATGATTTATCAAAGCTTCTTAAGGATGCTCTTTCTGAGCTGCCTACTCCTTCTTTACAGTTAGTACAGTAGACCAGAGCTCTGGAGAAGTATTGCTGTATATGTCCCACTTTAAAATCAGACAGGGTAATCCATAAATAACTCTGCAGCTAAAAAGCTTGTGGTAGCTTTGGATTATACAACCAGGCAAAATGCATGTTTGTGGAAAGAGTTTGTACTATTTAAAGTGAGACAATCTTATGAATTTTATGTCCAAGTCCACCAAAATAATTTGAGACTTGGTAGAGAAATCACCACATCTGTGTAAAACAAATCCCTGATCATAGTCAGGGGTTCCTGATCTAATCTATCCTACTGCAGAATGCAAGGCAAACTTCTTGTGTTTCTTTATGTTTCTCTCCAGTCCGTGCAATGAACACATCATAGTGCTTATGGGATGAATATATCCTAGACACAGGTGCAAAAAATTGCTACTAATTATCAATTAATGAGTGAATTTGAATGCAAAATGCAGAAGACATAATGAGAGGGAGAAAAGGCAAGCAATGATGAAAGATAGCATTTTCAGTCTGGGTATTGGTTTTTATTTTCAATGTCATGACTCAAGGAAGAAAAGCACAGGCTAAATTTCATCTGCCTCCATATGTAGGCAATTTTGTATGAATATGAAGCCATTAGTTGCCTACAGTAGAATTAACTGTGTAGTACAGTGTGCATGTATTCTGCACCATATATACTCTCTACCCTGTGTGCATGTGTCTGTGTTTGTGTGTGACAGACAGTGTATGAATGTGTCTCACTCCTTCTGTGACTCAAATCAGAGAGAAAACCTCTTTGGACAGCAATAATAAAAACCTGATCAAGCCAATGTAAGCTCTCAGGAGCCATTCAAGCTGAAGAACAGGTTGCTAAAACCACCAACCACCAGTCTGTGCATATCAGTGTCTGACCAATGACAGCCAGAAGGATGAAATGCAGAAAACTCACACTTACTCCCTTCTTCAGTAATTAACCCTCAATTCCAGTGCAATAATTAACTCAAAGTCCAGCAGACCAGTTTTGGCTTGTTTGTTTGCTAATTGCAGTCTTAATTGTGTAAAGAGGTGTTTGGGTCTTCACTAATTCAGTGTCTTTGAATTTGCTTCTGACTTTTGAAGTCAATTGTTCATCACACTGGGTATTTGGTAACAGGCTAGAAATGACAATATGTTTGTGTGGAAAACACTGGCTAGAAGAAAAAGAGGGGAAAATTGGAGTATAAATGTTATGGGAAGGGACACAGGCAGCAGCTATAGGTGTGAGTTACATCTGGAAGAACAGGACCAAAGCCCAACCATCCAAAGGCTAGAACCACGGGGAACAACAAATTATGCTTCCAAATGCTGGAGAGGCTTTAGTCCAGATTTGTTTTGGGCTATACAGAGTAACATTTTACCAGATTGCCTACGTGCATTTGGCTCTACAGCCGTAAAGGAAAAAACCAGACTCTCTCTAGGTTTGAAAAGACTGTAAAAGCTTGTATCACCCGTGCTCTACTTCATATTGCTCATGGAGTTATTTGTGATTCTCCCCATTTCTCAAGGGCACATGTATCCTTTACTGTTACACTCCCCTAAGACATTATTCAAAGGGCCAAACTGAGCCTTTGTCCCCTAATAGTCACCTGCCTATAAATAGTCAGAGAAAATAGAGGCCTTCTTTAAAAGTATTGCTCTTATGTTACTTTATTGGTCTGGGAATCCCACGTGTCTATGACTAAAACCTAACCAGGATGTGGATTGTGCTACAGATTTTTTTGAAAACACTTCATTTTGGACAGCCATGACATCAAATCATGGTGTTTCTTCACTAGGAGTCCCCAGCACAAAATTAGATTCTGATGAGGATATAGTTTACCATATTACCACAATTAGATTCAGAAGAATAGTGAGGGTTATTTAGCAAATTTTTTTAATAATGCATTAAAAATATCAATTTGGACCAGACATCATAAAACTGGCATTGGTTTGGCTTTCCTGCACAGTTGTGATGAGTCTCTCCTGGCACTGACCAGAGCACCTGCTTATCTGCTTATCCTGATTGCTTTGAGGTGCATTCTGCCAGATCACAGAGAATATGCCAACTCCTGGATGTAATGTTTTGAGGATGGACAAAAAACTTGTTGGGATTAAGGTGAGGTCAATTCATTTTCTGCCTGTGAGAGTGGAATGTAATTATAATCAAAAGGAAAATGCATTTAACCAATGCACTAATTATGCCCTCCCTGCTGCTGGCCCCTTTGCCATTTGATATGATTGTAAAATGAGTTAGGAAAAAAAAAACAAAACTATCTATACCAACACAGGCACAGCAACACAGCTTCTGCTGACTGCTAATCAGTTTGCAACAGAAAGGCAGCAATGCCCTAAACTTTGTATTCCCTCCCTGGTTGTCTAAGGGCTTCCATCAACTTTTCAATGTATTTACTGTCTTTTGGAGTCTGTGGGGTTGACAACTCTGAATAATTCTTTATCCACAAGAATTGCCTGAAAGGGTGTAAAGCACTGGTTAGGACCAGGAAACTTCTGGAACTGGACTCTTCTCTGCTTCACTTCCATCCTTTGCATTTCCCAAGTTAGATACCATGGGTTGTATCCCATCAAATAACACTGCACTACCCATGCCATCAACAGCCTGTAAATATCACTGGAGAAAAATTAAACAAATAGAGAGGGGTATATCCTTGATAGAAGGATAAACAGGTGCTTGTGTTGCTGATGTACAGCTATGACTAATTTTACGTACAGAAGTATTTTTATGGAAATTGTGAGTTAAGACCAGAACTTATGCCTGTAGTCCCTATCTATTTGACTAGAGTAAAAGCAGAAATATCCTTTACTTTTTTCTGCTATAGACATGACTATAAAGTCATGAAGAAACAGCAAATCCCTCCAACCCCAGCCCACCAGTTTCCATAACTTCCTGGTAACAATGTGCAGCCAGGTGTAAGGAAGTCCACAATCACAACATATGGGGCCAGAGGAACTCAAGTCTACTTCTGAATAACATTCCTGAAACTCATTCTTAAATATTGAATGCAAAAACATCTACAAAGTGTCCTAGAATTTGCCAATTTTCTGTCTTCAAGGTTTTGCTGCTTCAAGACCTTGTTTCAAGGTCTCATTCATTTCACTGGTCAAAAAAGAACTCCACGTTCAAGGCCTTTTAGACCACGATTATTTTTCTTAGTAATTGTGATTCAATAAGTCAGAGATGGTTTTCATTCTTCAACCAGAAGGACAGTCTCAAGCATAGAATCACAGAATATTTTGGGTTGGAAGAGACATTAAAATCATCTTGTTTCAATCTCCCTGCCATGGGTAGAGACACCTTCCACCAGACCATGTTGCTCAAAGCCCCATCCAACCTGGCCTTGAGCATTTCCAGGGATAAGGCACCAGCCCTTCATATAGCTCATATATTTGCTTGTAATTGAGCATCCTTTATTCTGCCTCTCTTTATCACTCTCAGCATGTTTGCCATGAGCTACATGGACAAAAGGGGTTGGGGAATTTCCTAACAATCAAGAACCACAGAAAGTACGGACAAAAGGAAGCAAAGATTTTATTGACATTTCTTTACACAGAACACAAGCTACACAAAATGCCACGATAAAGCATATGTAGAAAAATAGTAGAATCATATTGGCACTGATGACTATTCATTATTATATTATTATTATTATTATTATCATCATCATCTTATTATACATGTTTCATCATAACCATAATAAATAAGCATTAAAATTTCACAGTGGCATTATAGGCTTTACATTCATGATTTTATTTATACAAGGGACCATGTCAGATTTCTTTAGCTTTTTTGTATGGTCATGATTCAAAGTAGTAGATTTAGAAATTAAAAGCCCTTTCCCTTAACCTATAAGGATCTGTCCACAGTAATCCATTGACTTGATCCCTTGGAGAGGTCTGCATTTGTCTTAAAAGACATTACTTTTAAAACACATTTGACCAACTGGAAAATTGGCCTTAAAAAGAACCCAGAACATTTGTTATCTTGTGGTAATCTGACTTTGAGATGCCATGGATCATGGAACCATGCTGCTGGTTGCCATTTGTTAAGATCTTGTGGCTGTGTAAAGCTCTTCACCAGGTCAATCACTTGCAGATTTGGTCCATCATACCAAGAGTGTATTTGACCAGCATTTCTCAGGATCAGACCTTTAATAAAGACTTTGTGAATGCTGTTGAGTCTGAACCTACATTCCAAGAAAACTGATTTGCATTTCCATTTTCCTTAAAATATCACAGAATTGACTCAACTTCACATGTTTCCACTTAGTGAGATTAGTTTTGGTTTTTTGATGTAAGTCTTGCTCAAATCTTGACAGACATAGTTAAAGAAAATTGAAGTGTGTGGCAGTTGACAAATGTTCATTAGGGAAAGGGAAGTAAATTAGAGGCAGACAGAGCATGTGTTGTAAATCTCGGTGTCTTAAAAAAAATAGTACAGATTTTCTAAGCTCTTAGCCTTTAATTATTGCCTCTTCTGTCTGATTTGAAATCACTCTGGAGAAACATAACTGCCTCAATCAAATATAATCATGTCTCATTTAAAAGTCCAACCTCTAGTTTCACATGACAGAATCAGCTGTACTCATATTCAGACCACAGAAAGGGTTATAATTAAAAATACCATAGACTACTCATCTGCAAAGTTCAGCCTTAATATTAAGTTACTGTATAAATTCAAATTTGCAGAATGTTGTAGTTACTGTTACATGCACCAGTTATATCATGCATATTGCTTGCCCTGAACAATCAGCCTCAAAGGAAGTACTTGGGGTACAAAGGAGTACTATATCTCTGATGCTTTGCGTTGCAGCCTGTGTGCACAAACATGGGCATGAATCCAATGCTAGTATTTTACATCCACTCTGCAGGAGTACAAATGGTTATCAAGTTCAGGGGCCAACCTCTTGATTTTGTATAGTATTTTTATGATTAAAAACCCCATAAATTTGAAATGCCTAAGTTGAAATTACTCATTTGAAACTCAGCCCAATAGTATTTGGCAGTTGTTTATCTGAAAAAAACTCAAACTATATTATTTCTTTCAAAAAGCTTTCCAGCCTTGCCTTTGTTAACTAAAAATTGTAACAGTGTGCATACAGAAAACCACTCTCAGAGATAATTATTTACAGGAAACCCTAGGGTTTAATTCCAAGAGGTATTTTCTTAACATTTAATAAAGTAAGTAAAAGGTTACTCTTTGAAACACAGGATAAGGATCTTCACAGAACTATGCTCCTGTCCATTTAATTCTAGTCCACATGTCAGCTGAGGAACAGTGAAGGTCCAATTTTAGGTGTTACCATTGAGCTGGGAATTAATCCAGCAGTGTGAGGTGTTCCATCTGAATAAATATCGTAAAAATGTGGTTGCTTCTGCTGCCATTGTTAACTTTAACCATTAGAAGTCAAAGTCTGATTTTGAGAGCTGCAATTTTAATACACTTTGAAGAGAGTGTCGTTAAGGTTTACAATACTTAAACCAAGAATAGGGTTTCAGTGTCAAAACCAGAGTAACTCTGTTTGTACATTGCATTCAGGGAAAGATAAGACATCAATCAAAACCTGTCTCAGGGATGTGTTTTGTTTGTAACACAAACTAGAATGTTTAATTTTAAGTGCCTGAATTTGCAGCATGGAACAGAGGGCTAAGAAAGAGGACAGAATTCATCTACTTTCTTTATTGGCTAAATTAGACTCATCTAAATAACCTTCCTCTACACAGGAAAGAAGATCCCAACAGACAAGTCTTTCCCACTTAAGGCTTGTACCGTTCATTGAAGGTAATTCTGTATACAAAGAAAGTTTCATTTACTGCTGTCTCAGATGCTGTGGAAAATTGTCTAAACATAATTGAAAGGCAGAGATTTAAGATCAAATTTTTATTTTTTTTAAAGACTTGAGTATATTTTAAAGGAGTTACAAAGATTATTGATGCCAGAGTCTAAGACAATAATAAATAGATTCATTGTTCAAGTCCAAGAAAACAAATTTTAGGTTAAACTGTTCCACTTTTAAGGAATCTTATTATTAGAGATAAATTGAAGTAGAAAAATATCAACATAATTTTCAATTTACTTCTGAACTTTGTTTTGGAATATGCTGATCTGTGTTTTGACCTGATACTTTTACAAAAAATCCAATAATATTCTGCAGTGATTTATTTTGATGAATTGGATAGGATTTGGGAAGGTGTCCTTTTTGATGTCTCTGTCATTGCTGCCATCTCAGTGGGGTATATTCCTGTCACATCCTAGACAGGAGGAGGGTTTATCTTTGCCTTCTCCTCACTCTGTCAGAGCTATATCTAGATTCTGACTCACCTGGAGACCCAAAAAGGAATGGGAAAAAACATCCCTGTATGTTTTTTCTTGGCCAAACAAACACAGCAAAAAATGAACACAGAATACTCCACAAATACTAGTGGGTTTTCAGTGGTGTGGGGTTTTTTTCAGACACGCATTAGCAAAGGAATACCATGGCTTGCCTAGACTTCTTGACTGATCTCCTCCATATTTCATAAGAAGATTTAACTGCAGAAAAAGGAAGTAGCTGATTTCCCAAACTGGATGCATAGTCAAATATATAGAAGACTAAAATTACTAGGAAGAGTGGCAAAGCTGATAAATCATTGATCTACTAGCTTAAAAAATGAATGCTTGGTTAAAGAGGATGGATGTCAAGGAAAATTAAAAGATGGTGACAAGCTTCCTGTCTTAGGAGACAGGGCAGCTCAGTTTGACATGTTGCATTGACCACAGTAACCATGGGGGTGGGAGATAACACACATCAAACTCAGCACTGCTTAGATAAGCTTACTCAGGTAATGGTGTGCCAAGAGGTTGACAAATCACTGCACAAAACAACCTCTCTCCTCCAACGAGGTGGATGAAGCCAAGAAATGGCTCCTTCACAGGAGCTTTGGAGGACAACTGACATAAACTGCCCCCAGAAGCAAGAGAAACCTGTTAGGCTGAATGATCACTACCAGCTTCCTCCTAAGTATGGTGTGGTATAGTATAAATATGTTGTGTAGGGGAACACAGGTTCACCTCCTACGGGAACAGCACACAGCTCCTATGGGAAAAGACATTTACTGTGTACATATGTATTTAGGGTATATATCATATGGGAGAGATGACATACATGAATTATGCCTTATATTAGCATTTTTGCTGAAAGTGATGACTCATTTTACATCAAAAACGTTCCCACTCAGCCTTTCCCATGCATGTAGCTGCATATTTGATAGTATCAGAAATGCCTTGGACTCTTTGCACAGCTAGGAATTATGCACATAGCCTTATCCATATGAAAGTAGCAAAGAGTAAGTGTCCCCAGGGCTGGTAGATTCCTAATAGCACTTATGTTTTCAGGAAGGAATGATAAACTTCTTAAATTAGTTGCTTGAAATATTGGAGTTTTCAGCACCAAAACCTGTTATACTTATTAGTGTAACCCCATTTACAGGATGCATAAAAAGCATGAGACCATCACAATATTCCAACCGCCCACTCCAAAATAAAAGAGAATTACTGAAGACTGGATTTATGTGGAGGGGTTTTTTTGCTCCTTTGGATAAGTTGTTTGTGTTTGCAGCTGATATCTTTCAAAGATTGGAAGGCATGATGGATTGCGGGAAGAGTTCACTGTATCACAGTTTCATATTTGAAGAAACAGAAGATACTTGAAGACATGAAACTCCATGCAATTAGCATATAAACATTGGACTTCTGGAACATATATGCATGTATGCAAATCCCACTCAAGACAGATATGGTTAGGTTGCTACTCAGATAAGAACATCTTGCAGCACTTTGGGTGAAAGTAGAGAATTGAATTTTTAAAAGCAGAGAAATCAAGTTTCAAGGTTGTAGCAGAAGTTAATTTAGTCTGACCTTTTGCATAAGAAGAGTTTATACATATTTATTCTTTATGCTTTTATCCTGTGAGGGGAAGGCCTGACTCATCTGCATTTAAAGCATTCTAACTGTTTAACACTGATTAAACTGTTCTCATAAGCATTTCTATTCAGTACATGGATTTCTCTTGGGGAAGTGCAGATATATTATACAGTCTTCTTAAAATAGAGAAGAAACTGCAACAGCTCTGGTCACTTTAGACTTCCTCACTATCTGTGTCCAAACTAAAGACTAATTCATAAGGGGCTGGAAGATTCCAGTTGTGGCAAAACAGGGGAATAACTCAAGCTCTTTGGATTAGAGCCTCAGACAGGGAGAGGATGTGATGAGTGCCAGCAGTGATGAGAGGCCCTCCTGAACAGGAAAAAGGCACCAGTCTGCAGCAGAGCCACCATGCAATGAAGTCTGACAGTTTCTGCTGCCTCTCAAACCCAGTTCAGGGTTGAGAAACTGCATGGGGCCTAACAAAAGATCCCCAGGATGGTGAGGGGTCTAAGCACACAGCTTCTGAGGACAGACTGAGTTAGGCTTGCCTAGCCTGGCACAAAAGACACCAAGTGACAAAGACCTGTCTGAAAGCATGGAAAAGGAAGTTACAGCTGTACCAGAAGCAAGAACAACCCCATGGAATAAAAAGGTGAGATAAAAAAGGTAACAGAAAGAAGCTGCAGCTCAGAAAGTTTAAATTGGATTTGTTGTTGTTGTTGTTTGCTTGGTTGTTTTCCCTAGTAGTGATATACAGCAGTTGAGAAGGTATTCCACAGTACCTGTAGCACATCATCAAATGTTTTCAATATCCAGCAAGACAAATATATTGCTGACCTTAACATGAGACTCATGATAATCCTGTTTTGAACAGGAATTATACAGGGATGCTTCCAGCACTTCCTTCTGAAACAAAATATTCTGTCATCTGTAACACGTCTGGACACGTCCATAGCAGTCTTCATAAAGGGCTGAGAAAATTGACTGGAATGAATGTGTGAGCACGATGTCCCACTCCTGGATAAATGGAATGGCAGTGCTGGATATATTTGTGAATCCCTGTCTGCACTGACTTCACAGTATAGGGAGGAGATGCAGTCAGGTCATGGAAAGGTGACCAAGCAAATATGGGAATGTCTGAAAGCAGAACAGTAGCTTAGGGCAATTTAGGCGTCTCAAAGGAATAGCAAATTAGGGGAACCATGAACAGAGCCAGGGGCACAACCTTGCCGTGCTTATGTTTGACCCAAAAGGCAAAACCAAACCAGAGGAGAGCGAACTGTGGCTAAACAAGTCCCCACTATGGATTTCATTACTCCAAACATTAATGGTCCAATTTTTAATTCAGTGATTATTTGCCCTCAAACTGTGGTACTACAGCTATAAAGCAACTGCATTAAAGAAGATGAGCACTAACTCCAACAGACTTGTATTTATATCACTTTATAACTTGAAAACAATTCAGTGATTAAATAAACACTGAAAATTTGGGGGAGGAGGTAAATTTAGCTAGCAACTGTCAATTAGATAACCTTAGCTATCAAAACTGCTGAGCACATGTATTGAAATAAAGACAGGCACTCCAGAAGAGTTCTCTATAGACATGACCTTTAGCATCTAAATATCCAGCTGGAGTGAAATAGGTTAGGCTGTTCTGATGATAATTTATAAATGGAAATTTAAGTCCACAAAGAAAATAATCATTCAGCTAGGCTGACACATATTGGCATGCTGAGACTGCCTCAGAAATGCTCCATGACTATTCATTATATATTAAATTTCATGGGATATTTGCATAAGCCTTCACAAGAGTCTCACCCTGTTATTAGAAGTTCTCATCTTTCTCCTTCATCACCACTCAACTATTTTAAATGCAGAGGTAGAAAGCAAGATAACTTTTTTTTTTTTTTTAAACATGCAAAAGCACCAAAGAAAACTACGAATTCTAATGAAAATTTTTGCTTGGATTCCCAGTTTTCACAGTGTCTTGTGATAGTTTTCTCTCTCAAGTGTGGCTCTTTTCTGGCAAGGGAACAGTGAAGAGGATTGATCAGGGGATATTTATGAAATGCTTTGAAGTAAAATAGTGCTCAGAATTTGTGTAGGTAATTCCAAAGCTCTGTGCTGAGGTTTCAAGTATTTTGGAAAATAATCCCTTAAAGCTAAAAAATTTCAACTTCCTCTATTGTCAGTGGACAGAACTGATTTTTAAAACAAATTTTGAATTTTATTAAAGAGAAAATGAGCATTCATTGGAGGCTGGAAAAAGACCCATTTCCTGCCAGATTTTAAAGGAGCCTTATTCATATATTCAATGTTTGTTTTTGGTAAAGGTGTGCAGTCAAAACCTGCACCCAAATATGAAAAACTAAAGATGTCATCCAGTCCACAAATGCCAAGCCTCCTGTTTCTGTCTGTCTTAGATACCCAGAGAGTGAGTCTTATTGTAAGTTCCCTGGACAAGGAACAGAGGTAAATAACCCTGAATGACACCAAAGCAGAAAACAGGATCACTCCTACAGACTATTGAAATTCCAAAGGTTGTGACAGAAACAAAGATGCTGTGATAATTCTTGCTGTATATTTCTTTCCATGTAAATACAAATCTGAAAATAAGTCCATGCTCATGACTATACTTTGATGAAGTCCAAAAACTTAGATATTACTTATATTACTATGACAATGCAGATTTATTTGCAATAGTCTACACAATTGAGTGGATTTATAGTATTGAGAGGCAACATCCCATTAAAAAGAATAAAAGAAGAAAAAGTGAGGGAGGCTATTCTGAGAACCTTAAAATGGAAGCTCAGCTAGACAGCTACTGCCAATATTTCCCACAATGTTCTGCCAGTAGAAGGAAGATAAAATCTGTATCTTATCATTTGACAGGAATGACACTTCCCAGATTTTTCTCAGGTTCTACAGGAGCTTTCTTCCATACCCCACAAGATGTAAGTTATGTGCACCTGATCCTAGTCTATAAACAATCCAACTCCAACTCTGAAATCAGACTGAGCCATCAGAGAATTCTACATGAACACTGGCACCTTTAGGTATATTTATCCATCAGTCAGAGCACTGGTAGGAGTGCGGAACATCAAAGAGAACTTAAAGAAAGGCCCACCAACTCCTGCAGCAATGCAGAGACCTTTTCTCATGTCCATTCTGCCACAGTCAAGCAAACAGAAGGCTGGGAATGCTGTCCAAAGCACAAGGCAAGGCAAGAACCTCCCATAAGAGTGTAAGACCAGCTACACTGGTTTCCTGTCAGATTCAGGACTGTGAAAGTTGGTGTGTGAGACCTGGAAATAAGCAAACTTCTTTGTACAGACTATGTACACACACACAGCAGGCTTGTATATTGGTGTAAAATCACTTCTTTCTAAACATATTTCAAAATTTTCAGTTTGTATTTTCTACAAGTGGACCAGACCCTCAGTATAGCACAGTAGGGGTTGCTCATGGTTAGAGATTGCTTTTCTTTCCTGTTTTTCCATATAGAAGTACTAGTCCTGGCTCAAAAGTGCTGCACTATATAACAGCTCGACCTCCATGTCCTATTATATTTAAAATTCTCTAGACAATTTACTGAGGAGGAAATAAGTTGTGATATGTCAGTGCAGATGGCACTAGACTGCTGAGGCCAAAAAGTGAGAAAGAATTCCCAAACAAGAAGTGGAAAACACAGGTTTCCTGACAGAATTCATTTGTTAACTAGGTAAAACTGACTGTTAACTTTTAACAGTCAATTTGTAAGGAGAGAAAAAAAGAGAGGGAGTGAGACACCCTTTGTTATATACCTTCTTTCTCCTTCCTGTTTTAAAAACATGCATTAGTTATCAAGCCAGCCTTTTTCCTTTGCCAGCATTTCTCAGTCTGCTTAAAACTCTTTTCTTAAACTAATTTTGTTTAAGTTTTTTATCTTTTTCTTGAGAAAAAAAATAGTTTTACTTTTTGCAACTACAAATATTTCCCTGTGGCTGTGATATTTTTCATTTTCATTTTGTATTCATTTATTTCACAAATCTCCACCATCTTGATCTTCGTTTACTGATGGGAGTCTTGACACCTATACACAACTTTTTAATTCTTTACCGTCATTGTTAGAAGATATAGAGACTTGTTCATTTGTATTTTTAAACAAATTGTATTTGCATTAAAAATTTGCCTGCCTTCCAAACAAAAAAAAAAGGTGAAGAATTATTCATTTTCTTTTCTTTTTCCAAAAAACTCCTGTGACATTGAAAATTTATCAAAATGTTATGAAAATGTGCAGAAAGTTATTGAAATTTGTCACTTCAAATCTGGTAACTTTGTGATAAAAATCTTAATGTAAATTTGATGAAAAAAATTAAAAATGGGAAATATGTTCTTTTTCATACTCTTAAAAAACCCTAGATATCATTGCATGAATAAAATTTTAAATAGTTCAACCAGCTGTAGCCATATAATAATTTGGACTGTATATAGTACTGCAAAAGGCCATTAACAAAGCATTTAGAGAGTATTGCAGAGGATCTTCAGACATCCTTATTTTTTTTAAGCTTTCCACAACTCTTATCATTCTATATCTCCAGCCTTTTATTTCCAAATGCTTGGGGTTTTCAAGGGTATAACTGGCTACATTTTGATTGTGAATCAACGTAATAAATAAATTTAAAAAAAAATGTTGGGACAAATGTACTTAGATACAAATGTAAATGTAAAAATTGTACGTTTAAGGTTATAACAAACAGTCAGTTATGATCCTCTATAAATGTAAACAGAAGAGATGTTAACAGATGCCACTGATATTTTACAAGTAATCCAATATAGTCCTCTTGGATTGGCAGCTTCTAACTTGAACGAAATTCTTCCCAAACTAAAGTTGGGGTTTCTTTTTAGAGACAAATGTCAATATTTGTTCATTCTATGTAAAATATTTTACTCCTTTCCGTTATTTGGATGTACAATTGGTATTTTACAAATTATTACCAGTAATGGAACCATCCAAATATTTTCTTCCAACAAACAGAAAGACTGAAACTTTCATAAATGGTTTTCAGACTTCTCAGTTCATTACAAAGAAGGTTTTAACCTGAGTTCACATATACTTGTTTCCTTGTGTGTTAACTACCCCAAAAGTGCTACAAATGTAGAGCTTTGTTAATACATAAACAAGCAGTAAATTAAGGACAGACAAGTTCCTGGTTTAATATACAGGAGAAACGGGACTTATATTGGTCCAATCA
Source organism: Illadopsis cleaveri (assembly GCA_013399915.1). Taxonomy (NCBI): domain Eukaryota; kingdom Metazoa; phylum Chordata; class Aves; order Passeriformes; family Timaliidae; genus Illadopsis; species Illadopsis cleaveri. Next base: position 29,532 of record VXBB01014378.1, read on the forward strand.
CATTGGGAGAATTAACCTTCTTATTCTGATTCTGTACTTCAGGAGTGGCTCTTGTCTTTATGTGGACAAAAAACAGAAACTGAGGAGGAATATTAATTTCTTCCAAAAGCACCAATACTTGGAAGCTTGAATGCCTTAAAGCCATAGCACTTTATTCTCTGAAAGAGAAATGGAAATGGAAAGTTTGAAAGTCCCACCTGATCTCATTTCTAACATTGCACTGCTTTGGCTAAGGGAGTCTTCTCCACTCAATGGAAAGGTTGGCCTCTGTTACCCTGTACTTCAGGCACTATTTGAAGTAGTTGAGTCCTGCCACGAGGAAAAACTTCTCCAGGAAAAGTTCAGAGTCCAGCACGGCGATGTGGGCAGCGCGGCCTATCAACGTGTTGGCGGTGTTGGGCAGAGCATGGAACACGTTGTGTCTGATCAACGTGCAGTCCTTGGCCCCAATCAAAGGCTGGAGCAGGTTGTTGATCATTTCTGCGTAAACAGGACCTGAAAAAGAGTTGAGATATCACACCTACACACCAGAGCTCCCAGATCCTCTCTTTTCTTCTAATACCATTTAATTGTAGTTGCAGTGAGAAGGAAAATGGAAGCAAGGATAAAATAAATGTCAGAGGCAGCAGTCTGTTGCACTGCACCAGGTAGATGTTTTCTGTATAAGGAAAAGGGTCTCAGTTTCACCCCAGAACCTTTTCAGGGAAGAACACTAGAAGTTTCTATGCCCTCCTGATGGCAATAGGCTTGGTGTCAAGACAAAAACACTGATAGGTCTCTGATAGGTCTCTTTACCTGTTCCTCAGAAATGTAGCTATTCTCTATTGGGCTGTTTGCCAAAAAACCCACCTAAAGTGTTGTAGCATTGAGGGAGAGCACAAGGCTTCTAGGAGCATTTTCAGGGTGTTGTAGCAGGTGTGTGGGACTTGTCCCTACACTGTGTTCAGCTTTACTTTTTTGTTCTTGTATTATTTTCTTCTTTTATTAAAACCTTTTTGCTTCTTCAAGAAGCACTCAATCATGCCATCTCAGTAGTTATTTTAAGCCATTTTCTGTGAGGTGCTGGACACCCTCAGAGGAATTGAACCCTCTCAGAGCTAAATACATTGGGCTCTTCAAGAAATTCAATAGCAGTCCAGTTCAAAGATTTGCCAGGTGCCAGAGTGATGTTCATCTAACTGAGGCACTGGCCACGAGGAGAGATCTGCTGAAGCTGCTTGACAATGAAGCCTGGGACATCCTCAGCCTTTCCTCTGTCAATGAAGAAAATGCTTTTAGGGGAGTGGGGTTGGACTCACACTGCCTATGAATTCAAATATGAGAGAGTCTGGCAGGACATGATTCCATTTGGGCTTCTCTGGGGATTCTAATGTAGGAAGGGCATCATTTAGAGATAGCTGAGGTGTTTATAGGGACAGAAACAATGGCTCAGGAAACATTTACAGATAAATGATCTGATGTATTGATAAATGTACCGATCTAGCTCCTCCTAGGTTAAACATGACCCTGAAGAACAAGCACTGTAGGTGAGTTGAAGAATTACCTTTTAATTCATATCTGAGGTAGGATAGAAAGAGCTGTCATTTAAGTAAGAGGTGTGAACGCAACCATACTGATTATTGGGCCTGTGGATCTCTTTCTGCTTCCAAAGAGTATCTCTATTTCTAGATAATCACATATGTGAAGTGGGGATGAAATTGCACTGAACATTACTCCTGGATGTGGTATCAAACTGAAGCCATGAAACATTTTATAAATGAGCAAGACTGCTAAGAGGCCTTCTGGTGGTGTGAGTCCTGATGTGTTTTACAGATTTTATTACAAAAAAATATGATTTTAGATCTGTCCCTTAAATTATCTTGCAATCATTCAAACACTATTGAACACAAAGGGAAAACCCCCTTACTTTGGATGTGTTGAGAAAGATTTCATTACATGTAAAAAAAGGGAAAGAAATACAAGTAAAACAGTAGAATACAGAAAAATATTGTCAAAAGCTAGTTCTATTATCACTTAAGAAAAAAATAAAATCAGAGGGAAGGGGAGAAAGCAGTAAGAACCCTTTGATTATGACCTGATTGAAATTTGTTTTCATCAGGCAAAGAGCTTCTTGAAAAGCTTCTTTTATTGATTTCAGTAATTTCCTGTGGGAAGCGAACACTTTCTTCCTTATCAAATAAACATTTGAGTTTTCATCATGTTGATGAAAAACGCTTCTAATGTAATGACCCCAGTTGCACAGAAATGCAATTCTTCAACAGCGTTGGGAATATATAAAAGACCTTAAACATACCTGTGTGTCTGTCCTTAAGTGCATTTTTGCACATTTCTATTCTTGCTGAATGAAAAGGTACATATCTGTCTTGGGGTGAGGCCACTAACACAACATTTTTAAAATACTGAAGACCTGTGGCAAACATATTAAAAACATTATTCATAATTAAGCACAGTGATGAAAATGAATGCAGTGTCAGCATGACTATTTCATGTTCAAAGGCTTTGGAAAATCTACAGTGCAAAATAGATTACAATTATTAAAACATGCAACACAATCTTAGAAAGATTCATAACAGCTTAAACACATTTCTGTTGCTTCTGTGAACTATTTGTTACACATCAACACTCACAACAGGTTAATTGTATGTCAACAAGAAAAAGAACTGTCTGTAGAAAAACCACTTTTATTAAAATCTTATCCTTGCAAGCATTTATACCTCTAAACAGGATCAAGTTCAAAAATAACACAACAAATTAGTAACATTCTCAAGCAAAATAGAGAGAGGGAGAAGGAGAAGAAAAAGAATTGCTACAATGTCATACTGTTACACTGGTGTTGAGTGAGTCTTAGGGTCCATCCAGTCCCTGCATGGAGAAGTCACTTGACAAATCCACACTGCTGGTACATCAACTGAAAACCCCAAATTCTCCCTCTTCCCTGGAGCTAATGGGACCACTGATGAGCTCCTGCTGCTTGACCTGTCCATGGTCTCTTGAGTGCTCCATCACCCATATTTAACAGAAAGGTAAAAAATGGATGCTGATGATGTAACCTACTTGTTTAGAGAATATCCTGAACACACAAGATCTGTGGGTTTGTCCTTTATCTTTCCCTCTCTCTTATGGGAAAGTGGTCCAGGACCGGAGCCAGGCTGGATGGGGCTTTTATCTACCTGGTCTAGTGGAAGGTGTCCCTGCCCATTGCAGGGATCAGATGATCTCGAAGGCCCATCCATATCTCTGTGATTCCACAACTATGATTTCTAGACTTTCATAGAAAATCTGACCATCACCACCACAACGAAAAGTCCTGCTGGCTGCCTTTCCAAAACCTAACTTAAGGTGTTTATAATTTTCTTCTTGTGCAGTCAAACCAACTGAGTTTGCAACTCCAGTCTGAAGTAAAAGGTAGGAGAAGCCCCAGTGAGTGTTACCATATCTAAAACCTTATGTGAAGAGGTTCAGTAGGGAAGAATATTTTATTCTGTGTTTTGTTTTGGTTTATATTTTAACAAGAAGCATGAGGAACATTTGTTAAAGAGATTGAAAGGTAGTAGGGACTTCTACTTTGATAAAATAGTCAGAAATTGCTGGAGGCTTAAAGAGTCATCTGTCAATGTAGGCAAAACTGCTTCTGACATTTCTCCCTCAGTAGATTCTCCCCACTTCTTTTGGAAGCTGGGTACCAAAGTATGGACATCTCTCCATTTAATCAGTATGCCAGCTCATACATTCACATTGGCCATGTCTACATCTTCAGATATTTTTCCTAAGCATCTACCCAGATGATTCTGACTTTACAGACAACTCTCTCCACATTTAAATTTCTGCTTTCTCTATTTTCAAGGACAACACCTGCATTTGTAGCCTCTTATATCTCCAGTCTACCGAGCTAACAAGCAGCAAATTGCTTTGACTCAATACACATGCTTGGGAATTCATTGCTTGGGAAGTTAAAATATGAACTTTTTAAGTAGACCCAATTTTATTTTAACTTGACAGTAGTAAAGCAGTCATCAACTGTACTCCATGGAAATAAGAACTAGGGAATCAAAGGGAAAATTCTAACACCAATTTACATCAACTTCCTGTCATTGACTGAGTTATGTAGCATGCCTGTAAGATTTAGATGTTCTATTCATGTTAACATGGCCTTTGTTTTCTATTAGCAGTGTAAAAAAGTATGAGAAAAGAATTAAACATCAAGTACTAACCTTGTCACTACAAACTTAGCACCAGTTTGGTCACACACAATATTAAAAATAACTCTTAAAACAACTGCTTCAACAGAAGGATCATGCTTGCTTCCTTTTCTTAAGAAAAGCCTGATATATTTCATTTATCCATGACAGACTAAACAATAGGAAAAAAAGATCCTCTATTCAGCCATCATTTTTCTAGTCTGAGGTCATACATCTCTCTCTGTAGTACAGAAGTGTCAGAAAAGACATGAATAAAATTTGCTCTTCATCTCACAAAGTCATATTTCCTAGAGACAAGAGATGTTAAACTTACAAAAAAATAATAAAAAAGGAAAAATGGTTTTCATCTCATAGCATAAATTAAGCAATGATGGCCTGTCAAGAATGATGTTTCCTGCTCACAGAATATAAACTTAGGTGCATGTTTACTGCAGCACGAAGGTCTTATTTAATGCACAGACATGATCTGATAACTTTCACAGAAAAAAAATGCACAGATAAAATCGATGTTAGATTTTAGACAGGACAGCCCTTCTAAAAAGCATGTTTAAAGAAAGATCATTAACAAAATGCAGATTTCCTTTACTCCCTGGAGAAGAGGCCAATCCAGCACAAGGCAATGGAATAACCCTTGGTGTTTACATCAAGCCCTACTCACCCGTTTTTTGGCTGAGCTGATAGAGAAAACACTTGCGCAGATCTGCGTTGTCCCTGAAGGTCAGTTGCAAAAGTGACCCTGACTTTTTCAACTTCTGCATTAGCCATAGCCCTGGAATGAAAATTGGTGCATGTTTTTATCCTTTATAAATCGTCAAGCAGGGAAGTTAAAGACGTGTGCCTACAGTAAGGGTAGCACTGTAATTTAGTAGAAGTCTTGTTTGTTCTTGTACTCCTAATCAATAGGGAGAAGAGTCTAAGGGTCTCATAGGATAGAGGAAACAGTTATTAACTAAAAGAGGGTAGATTAGGCTACATATAAAGAAGAAATTCTTTACTTGAGGGTGATAAGACACTGGAAGAGGCTGCCCAGAGAGGTGGTAGATGTCTCATCCCTGAAAATAATCAAGGTCAGGTTGGACAAGGATTGGAGCAAACTGATCTAATTGAAGATGTCTCTGCTCATGGCAGGGGTGGAACTAGATGATCATTAAGGTCCCTTCCAACCCAAACTATTCTATGATTCTGTTGTTGTCTCATGGTAGCAGGAAAACATGCAGGAAGACTGAAATGTGGGGCATTCCATTTCCATAAGAATGTCTCTTTTTCAGCCATGGAGATGCCTCTCTTTGTTTGCAGCAGAGGAGAAGTGGATGACTAAGTGGAAACAAGTTCATCTCTCACTGCTGCACACCCCTGAGCTTTCCAGGGAGCAATATGATGGACCTTGTAGATATTGAAATTGCAATTTTTTCTTCATGGGTTTGAAGTCTTCAACAAATATTTTCCCCAACTTCAAGGTGCAAGTCATGCTACAATAAATTCCTACATCTACTTGTTGCCCTCTCATGCACTTTGCCATGGACCACAGCCAGTCAAAGCTTTCCCATCAACTCTTACCTGTACTAACCAAAGTGCTGTTGTTGTAAAGGGTTCCCAGGTGAGGCCCAGAGAGGGACAGGAAGGTGTGTAACTTGTTGAGGTAATAGCGAAACCTGGGGCGAGTTAGTACGGATCGAATGATGACGTTACCAAGGGAATGTCCAATAAAACTGTTGGGAAAGGAAGAATTACATTAACATGAAACCCATCTGTGTTTTATTTAAAATAAACATAAGGCTGACACAAATGGATCTGGATGGAGGATTCTGTCAGGGTCAAAAAAGATCCTTTAGTTATCATTTAATGGTTTTTTTCAGCCTACAAGATTCTCTTTCATAAGAATCTTTTGAAGATCTCTTTCATTCTTATCTTCAAGAATGTAAAAATTAATCTCAGTGATTCAATGGCTTTTGACACAGGGCACTTTAGGAAATGCTAATTTCACTGGATATTGCTCATATAACTCAAACAGTTACACACCATTTGCTGTCATAAAACTTACCTTATTCGGGATATGGAGAGGTTGTACAACTGGATATGCTGAATAATTTCATCCAATAATCGGTCAGTCATTGTATCAAAATCAGCAAAAGTATCAGTCTGTTGAAAAATTAAATGAGTTAATGAATTAAAATATATTACACTTATTGCAGAGTGATGCTATTTTCAAAGTCAAATGCAAGCAGGAATGTAAAAATTGGTGTAAATTTTCTTTATACATGCTCAAGGGGGAAGAAGGGAGATTTTTCTCAGTCTCTAGGTCCTCTTTTAATTTGAAGTTCTCCTTTGAGACAGGTTGCTGAGTGATTCCAGAATCATAAGGATGATGCTAAAGCAGCCTGACTTGACAATGGTGAGAACTGCTAATGCTCAGCTGCTCTAGATACCAGGCTCTGAACATGGAAGAAAAGCTTTTGGCATTTAGGATTCAACAGATTACTGCAATAAAATACTTTACAGGATTATACAGTGACATGAGGGTTATGCTGATGCTAAGGATGTCATCACAAAATTATTTGGCCATCTTAATCAAATGCTGTGTGTTTGTTATTCAACAGTCATCAGTAAGAAAATGAGTGCTAGAGACAGATGAATAATTTGTTGCTCACAACAGTACTGCCAGTTGTAAGACAATAAAACAAGCAATATATTTCCAGTCTATACAATTACAGGCAGATTTTATTCAGAACTTTGTAATTTAGCAATCCAACAGGACTCTAAATCAAACTCGTAACTAATGAGATGCCACAAAACAATCATCAAATCTTGGAACAGCTATTCAGAGCAAAGATATGAGTAATTAATGCTTTTGAAACATATCAGTAATTAATGCTTTTGTGACACAACTCATCTTGCTAATTGCAGCTCTTGCACAGGAAAACATGATGATATTCACTTTGCAACACAGACTTAAAATAAATGTTCTCATAAACTACAAACAGTCCAGTAACCTTCTGCCTGTTTGTTTTGCCTGCATTGATAATTAATGATTTCCTCCTAGGCTCATTATCTCAAATCTTTCAGGTTGTTTAAAAGTCCAAGAATATCAGCCTGAATGTTAATCATAAACAAAACATGTCAAGTGTCATATTCCACCTGATGATATCTCCATCCTTTACTATCATTTCAGCCTGATTGAGCTTGCCAAATGCATCACAAATGACTGCCTAAAAAAGTGATTTGAATTTTCCTCTATAAGGTAAACCAGCTAAATAACTGATTTCTTGGGTCATTTTCAGTGTGGTTCTCAGAGAATGGAAAAACAGTGACAAGATGCTTTACAACATTAAAACAGCCATCAAGCCACCCAGGCTCCACTTCCAGTGCTGTGAGAACCTCCCCACCTTTCCAGAAAATAAGATCTCTAAGTAGTTTCCATTACAGACACTGGATAACATTAAATACAGATGCTGTAAGATGTTTCATTCTCTGAAAACATTCTTTTCTGTTGGAAGAGGCCTTGATGCAAGTGGTCTCCTGACTATTTTCCCCTTGTTTATGTTCACTGTCCAGGCCTGGTGCTGACAGAACTGTGCACTGAAAGGTGGCAGGTTCACAGATGTACACCAACCAGACACTTCAAAATATAAAAGCTTTTGAACAAAGAAGGTTAGAAAGTTTTAACTCAGGTTTCTCAGGTACTCATAAATCAGAATAATGTTTTTGACTGCACAATGGAAATCCTTATCTTGTGCATAAAGTTAGGCCTTTGGTCATAAATATGGCTCCACTGCCAAACAAAGCACAGGATTCATTTCTGTTTCTCTGCCTAGACCAGCAATCAATTTTTCTGGAAGGCATTTCTTTATGATTGAAAGAAATAAATCCCACAAACACTGCAACAATGGAGGAACAATGGCTGAGGCAGCAAAGGGAGCTGACAACACCTGCTGGATATTCCACATCCTCCAACGAATTTAGCATCACTAAACTTGCTGCTTTCTGTTGATGCTGTGTTGCAGAGGCATCAGGCTGCCAAGTTTGCAAACTGGCAGGATAAATCCATCTTCTTCCTCTAAGGTCCAGTCCTATTACTGCTAATGTCATTGCCTTTGACTTTAATGCCAGGAATATTTTCCAAGAGGTTTGAACACCCTATCAAATTAGAGAGGAATAGAACCAGGCCCTTTGCACTAACTACTACATACAACTCCCTGAATTCCCCAGTGCTTTTGTTTCACTTAGCTGGTGAAAAGGCTTTTGCTGAAGGCACTATTTCAGCAATCAAAAGGAAGACAGAAATCAGCTCTGTACTACCTGATTTCTTTCAGACATTAGGAAGTCCAGTTTTCCACCAGGAAGTCCCAGTTCTATAAAAGTCTTTACCAGCCGCAGATCTGCACTGTTACCTAGGAACAAATGGTACTTTATAAGATGCAATTCAACAGAAAAATAACCCATATAGAGTCAATTTAACACAACAACCTGGACACCACAGAGCTCTTGCTAAGTGCTGCTAAGAATGTTATCACACCTCAAGATCATGCATTGGAACAGCAAGGGAGCAGGAATTCCCACAGTCTGCCCCAGGTGAGCTGGACCTCACCAGCTGCTGTGTGGGACTGCATAAATGGTGAGTAAGAAAGGGCAAAGGTCAGGTCCAGAATAAATCTGTCCTCTATTTGCTGAACAGAAGTGGTAAGACAAAAAGACAACAAGCTAAGGTGAGGCCCCCAGGGACACCTCAATACCTGTATTGGGCTACAGGGCTGTACCTTCAGATGCAGAGGGGCACATCTCATGCACTCACAATTACAGGTGGTGCTGAAATACTATCAGACTCCTAATATTTTGAGAGATGCCTCATTCTGTACTAGGAAATTCTTAAGTTTTCTGAAATATTTTGTTGGTGAAGAAGGTACCACTACCTCATGAGAAAAGCATTCCTGCTACTGAGATATTCAATGGCAAATAGTCCTGGCTCAAGAGGGTGTTTTTTTTTCTTTTTTTTTTTTCCTTTTTTTTTTTTGAGATTTCAGAGCCTCTACCACTTCTTCTCCATAGTTTCAGTGTCAACATCTACACCTTTCTAATTGTTATCAATAATTTGTCAAGAGAAAGTTCACGTTTAACATAACTGTTTCCTGCTTAAAAAGCAGGATTTTTATTGATTTTTGGGGAATACTGCAAAACAACCCAGCATCTGTAGAAAGACAAGGAGTTACTGCAATGCACTCTTCCTGTACAGGAGAGGACTGATGTGCTTTGGTGTAGATTGCTGCTAAAAAAAAACCCAAAAAACCCCAAAAAAACCAAACCAAACCAAACCAAAAACAAAAACCAAAAAACCACAAAAAAAAACCAAAAAGAAAAAAACCCACAAAATAACTCAAAAAAACCCCCAAAAACCCCAAACACTACCAGTTAGCGGGACTGCATATATTAGCAACAATACTTAATAGTCTCATAGATCCTTCATTACAATGGACTGAATAGCATAATAAGGAATAAATACTTAGCTAAAACAAATATTTAGACTCTCCATTCTTTCATACTTGCTGAACATCTGTCTTTTTTTCTGTAATTTATACCAAAACAACTTACAAACAGCAATTCTTCCTGGCCTTCCTTACCATCCAATCCATGGACACAGACAACCAGGTGAATTCCATCTTCCAAATTTTCTTCCTCTTCCTCTGGTGGAAAATATGGGATATCAGAAGCTAGTACAGATAAGTCACTGTACAGAAATCCTTCAATCTTCATTTCTTTTTTAAATTTTTCTTTGGCCTGATAAAAACTGGAGAATACATTAATTAATCACAATAGCAATGGGCGGTCAGCAACAAACTTTAAGCCAGAAATGAGGAGGGTTGCCTTTGCAAGAAATTATGTTTTCAACTTTCAAGTAGAGACCTGGATGCAATTCCTTATCTATTAGGACTGAGAGAAGTCAGAATGAAGGGAATAAACTCTGTTTCTTTGTAATTTGTCCACATACAGGGAAGAACTAAAGTGCATTAGCAACTCACGCTTGCCAGAAGAATGAAAGAGTAGCAAAAAATAATTTTCTGGTCGCTCATAAAATGAGACTGAGGCACAGAATTAGCAATTTTGCCTCTTAACAATGTTATTGACATTATATGTACTGAAATGTAAAATGTATAATTTTGCTACCACCAGATGCACTGATAGTCAGGTAGAAGGTGTTCTCTCTCTTCATGCTAGAATTAAGGGATGCACCTCATGTGGTAGATATTCTGTTTTGGTTTGGTTTTTTTTTTTTTATTTTGGATTCTTTTGAAAACATTTAATAGCATTTAGAAGAAGAACATCTCAATGCTGAAAGAATTAAGATAACACTTTTCCTATTAAAGTTCTAAAATTTGACACTCAAATTCACCCAGAAGCATTCTGCTGGCCGAAGATGCCAAACTCTTCAGTGGCTTTTTGACTCAGTAAAACTTATCCAGATAATTTAGGAATTAATAATCACAATGTAAGTGTAGAATTAAGTAGAAAACTGGGACAAACAAGCTTTGGAGATGTAACCTTTAAAGCTTGGGGATCTCTCAAGGCAATTTGATATAATCATTTCTAATAATTACTAATCATTTATAATATAATCAAGATTCATTAAGATTGGAAAAGACCTCGAAGATACTCAAGTCCAAGGGTGAGCAATTACTTACATCAGCCCAACTAATTTTAAGTTACACAAGAATGAAAAAAAAATACCTTTTGGACCATGAATCTAGAAGCTTTGGATTCATGTGCATGAATACATGCTCAAATGTTGTGTTTCACAAAGAAGAAATAAATTCTGTGCTTAGATTTATCAGGACTTAAGCATATATAAGTAGTAGTTTAAGTATAAAACTTCAGGATGCTTTCAAAAGAATAAAAACAAAGTCTTGGGTTGAAAATGAATGTACAATGAATGTACAGACAGCCAACATTTTGGGCAGCTGAATGGGTTGAGAAATTTCAGTTCCATTCTTTTTCATTAGCACAGCAGAGGCACTAAACTATATTGAAAAATGTAAGTGCTAGTGTGCCAATCTGTGTAATGGACCCCTGCGACATCGAGGTCACGATGTGGCACTTTTGTGTTGGGCAATGAAGCAAGAAGCAAAAATAATGCCTCTGCTCCAGCCATCCATGGTTTCAATTCTCCCATTTTCCCAGTTTGAGAAGGTGAAGTTGAGACATATCAGCCAATCTGAATTCCCCATTTCATACTTTAGCTACTGAGTGCAACTATTAAAGCAGAAGAGTAAAACTGTGGCACTGCCACAGTGATCTGACTGTCTGGGATCGATACTCTGGTATGAGTACCCCTCATTTCAGGGAGGAGGGTCAGTTCTCAAAGATTATTTAGATACTTAAATCTCACTGTTTGTTGTGAGAATTAAGGATCTGATGTCTTCGGCAATCTTGGTCTCTGTGTTTTCATCCTTCCTGTATATTTAAATTACTCATCCTATATGAACCATTTGTCTCTTTGGATTATTTATACTGAAATTCCTCAGGCAACTATCTCAAATGCAAGCTTCCTGTATACCCAGTGCATTAAGGTCCTGAACTGTGTCAGGGTCTCCTGGCATTAAAGGCTACATTAATGAAGCAATTAGTCATTCTTACTTCAGCATCCTTTCATTGGTCTCTTCATCCATCTCCTCTGAATTAGAGCAGACGACGCCAAAGGAGCCCAGCGGCTGGCGTGTGATGGGGAACGCCGCCTGCTTTGCCGACGAGCCCGCCATGGCTGGGGTCTCTTTGAGCACGGAAGAAAAGGGAAGACAGGTGGCTGTGCAAGAGATGGACAGGTTAACCACATCAGCAGCCTTCCTGCTTTCCAGGGCTACTCCCTCTGTCGTGGCCAAAGGAAACCCGGTGCCGTTCGCTACAAGTTTATTCTCTTGGCTGTTGGGCTCCTGAGGACGTTCAGCCTGGTGGGACCCTGCAGCAGGGTCTGCTGAGGCAGGTGAGTCATTGAGCTCAATTTCTTGCAACCCCTGCACTTCTGCATGCACTGCTGGGCTCTCATCAGCGAGAGAGCCGCCACATTCTCCTCGCAGTGAGCCAAATTCAGTGGAGGTGTCTGAAGGAGCTGTAACAGGATAGCAAAAATCTGGTACCACCTTTATGCTTTGTGAAAAACTCTCCTCTCCTGAAATGCTACTATTGGAAGAGCCCTGTTGTACTTTTAAACTGTCCAGCTTAAGTTTATCCTTTGGATCCTCAATGCATGTATCAACCTTATCTATACTTTTGTCCAAGTAATTACAAGCCCTTGGTGTTTTTAAGCTGCACTCACCATTGCTCTCCAGTGACAGGCACTCAGAGACATTATCTTGGAGCTGCTTCGGACAAATGGGTGGTCTTGTGTTTTCCAAACTACAGCAAGTCTCTGGAAAACCTTTCTCCTCCTCCCCTTGTAACTCAGCGTTACTGCTACTGTGTTTGAGGAGGGGTTTGGGATGTCGTCTGTGTTCCATTTGTCCACTTTCAGTGGTCATTTGACACTCAGAAAAGTCCATGATCATTTTTCCATCTTTATCCTCTGTTTCCAAGCAGCTTCTTAAGTTTTGATCTGAATCTCCTGAGGTGGCTTCGCTGAGTTTTGATATATCCACCTCCTCCGAGGGCTCTTCTGGGCTACTGATCTGAGGAGCAGAGACAGATTTTGTCAGTTTGGTAAGCTCCACTTCCCTCTCCTCTTCCTCAAAGGGCAAAGAGCTGATGGATGTGAGCGATGCCTGGATACCACTGGGCAGGCTGGTGTTGCTCTCGGTGTGGCCACCCTCCAGGGAATTGCGGTGTATGGCGTGTCTCCGGACCAGGTGCTGCAGGATCTCTCTGTCACTGGGCAGCTCCAGGGCCCGGCTGCGAGCATCAGACCACGCCACTGAGCTGGGTTCACTTTCTATGCCTGAATCAGATATTATCGAGGAAGATCTTTTTATGACCCCTGACATCAGGGTAAATTCTTCACTCTCCTCACTTCGTTGCTCCTTTGTGACTGATTTCACTTCACAGCTGTGTGAGGGCAAAGCTTTCAAAACAGGGAGATGAGCCTTGGTGTCTGCATCCTCTGGCTTTCCAAGGCTGGTCAATTCATTCAGTGCAAGCTCAGATGAAGTGAAACTAGTTTCAAGGTGACCAAATTCATCCAGTTCATGCATTTCAGTCCTGTCTTCCAAGCCATCAGTTCCACATGCTCCACACTCATACTGAGCACTGACAATTAGCACGGGTTCACTTTTGTGAGAGTCCTTATTGCTGGGTTCCATGTCTCCACAGATAACACCCGCCCCAAGTCTATTATCTTTTAATAAAACTTCCCCGGATGTTTTAAAGTCTTCTGACATGTGTTCTGTATTGCCTGGCTCTGAGTCAGAAATAGTTTCCTCTCTTGAAACAAAAATATTTTCAGGTTTCCTTTGGCCTTCTTTGTTTATTGTACATACCTGAGATGTGGGGTGCTGGTTAAAACCCTTAGCAGCAGCTTCAGTACTGCTGTGTAGGCAAGAGGGATTCCTGTTTATCCTGTCTGTGTGTATTAGTGGAGTATCTTTCTCAAAGTCTCCTTTCATTACTGCAGTGGCATCATCTGATGCACAGTCTTCATTACCCAGTTTTACATCCATTTGAGTATTTGCAGGAACCTCAAAATCTGGGAAAACTTCCTCTGAAAAAAGAAAAAAGAAAAGAAAAGAAAAAAGAAAAGAAAAGAAAAGAAAAGAAAAGAAAAGAAAAGAAAAGAAAAGAAAAGAAAAGAAAAGAAAAGAAAAGAAAAGAAAAGAAAAGAAAAGAAAAGAAAAGAAAAGAAAAGAAAAGAAACGAGAGAAAAGAAAAGAAAGTAGTATTACCTGTAAGAATGCAACAAATCAGCCCAAAGAATTGAGAGACTTTGAAAAGGGATTTTAAAGTCTAAAATATTATTCTATACTTTTATATTATTAAAATTATACATGCATTAAACACATATTACAAATGCACATGCCAGAGTGCATTTAACTAGAATTACACTCACTGAACAGTTATAGTTAGGCCAAAGAGAACTATATTAATAAAATACACTTTTCTCAGTATAACTGTACATATACTGCTAGTTTTTAGAGCATAGGTAAGCCAAACAAAATGGATACTTCTTTGTATTCCCTGTGCCATTCAATATTGTTCATAGTATAGCTCTTAGTTTGAATCAGTTTAATACTCAGTTTAATAATTTAAATACCTTTTATGAGCATTGTCACAATTTAGGCAGTAGAATAACTGTGGAAGAGTGAAGATTTTGTATGACAGGCTGTATTCACTAGACTATGGACATCTATAGTATTAATATATTTTGCTTCCTTGGCAATCTTAACAGTTGAGTGAAAAGGAAAAAATGTAGTAAGGGCCATGAGATTTTACTAAATAACTCTAGAACGAAATAATTTCTTAATTAAAATTTTGATTTGAGTACTCAAAGGGCAAGATATTTTTTGGAAGGCAATGCTGCCTTTCAGGGGAGTGTGGAAATTTACACTGAAATTGTGGGGTTTTGTTATGAGATTTCTTACCACTAGATGTCATAGTGGGGATATCAGTCTAGTGTTTTTTCTTTAAACTAATACTGTAGCAAAAATCCAAAAGATTTTATTTTCTTTCTAGATTTTTCCTCCAGCTCTTTTTCTAAAAAAAGCTTAATTTAAAGATGAAAAATGTGAAGAAAATACTCTGCTGTTAGGGAACACACTAAAATTCAGCTGTATTACTTAGGGAGGGGTCACACTCTTTTCCAAATTCATAAGCCCAAAGGATGTGAGATCACTTATCCTGAGCTGGGGAAGTACCTCCCTCAGCTCAAGCAGTCTCATGAAACTGTGCCCTGCGTGTTTCACTCACCTTTGCAAGGCATGTCTGTGTACCTGTCTTCAAAGATGACTGGGAGTGTGTTCCAGTCCCCATCAATGTCCAGGCACTCCGCCGGCAGCGGGGGCATGCTGGTGAAATAATCTGAATTACGGATTTCTGTAGAAATCTGGGCGTGGCTCTGGATCCTGGCAGCAAAGTACAAAACAAATGGAGTGCTTGAGTAGCTGCTGTGCTGTTTCTCCATTACTCCTGCAAGCCCAGATATGCAGGCAGAGGACAGAGTCAATGTGTTTAAAGGGAAGCAGTACTGCATGATGGGGGTACCCAGAACTCTCAGAAGGTTTCCATCTCTCAGTTAAAGATATCTACAACTTGCACAATCGCTTCCTGAAAAAAATCAGTGTTTCTGAAATTATTTCAGATCCCATTGCCACAGGCTTCTGTTAGCTGCCATAACCCATTGCTGTCCTCCCAAGGGTCTCATCTGTTGGCTGGGATTGGATCCCTCAGCTGGTTTCTGGTCAGGAAATGAGGTCTGTCACTCTGGCTGTGGTCAGGGTTTGAAAACCAGATGCAGGAAGCAATAATCAAAAATTTGGTTGAGCAGTACAGGGAAGAACAAAGCCAAGCATGGCAAGTCCTGTGCACCACTTATACCAGACCTCAGAGCACTCACAGAGAGGTGTGTCACACATGTACAAATCTGGAAGAGTAAAGGCACATTACTTAGCCACTGTCTCTTGACAGAGTCACAGAACCATGGAATGGTTTGGGGTTGAAAGGATCTTGAAGATCATTTAGTTCCCTCCCCTTGACATGGGCAAGAACACCTTCCATCAGACCAGGTTGCTCAACCTGGCCTTGAACACTTGGGGCAGCCACAAATTTCCTGAACAACCCATTCCAATGCCCCACTACCATCACAGTAAAGGACTTCTTTCTCATACCTAACCTAAATCTACTCTCTTTCAGTTAGAGGCCATTTCCTCTCACTACATGTCCTTGTAAAATGTCCCCCTCTGGCTTTTTTGTAGCCCCCACTCTGTTTCCATCATTCAGGCCACCCAAAATGCTGCCTGGCTCTCCTCAGTGAATGTGACATGAACCTGGCAGATGAATATGATTTTGGCTATAATAAATACAATAATTTTTATTTCTGATGAGCTTTCCTATTTAAACATCTGTCTTAAAAAATGGGGAAAACATGAAATACAGAGAGTAAGGCAAAAAGATTTTCATTGATGGTCAGTTGAAAGCAAATCTATTCTTCATCTTAAAGCCATTATCCCTTGTCTGATTACTACTTAACCTTGTGAAAAAGATGAATAATTGATATTAAAGTGAGTGAGGAGAAATATCTTTGTCTGTAAAATCTAAGGAGGGAATGTGGCCTCCTAGAGGCCCCCACCCTGAGCCACACCCTGCCTACTGGGAATGGTGACTCCTCTTCTGCCTAAGCAGTCAAATGCTGTCAGGTACATACGTGCACAGCTTCACACAAACACACAACAGCATGGGAGGCAAAACCCAACTCCTGTCTGGTAACAAGGAAAAAAAAAATAGGGGAAAACCTTACTGCTTGAGGTGATTGTACAGCTCCTGGCACACTGAGCACTGATCTCAGCTGGTGACTGTGTAAACCCAACTAATAATCCCTACTACCACTCCCAATATCAATAATACTCTGACAGCCAAGGCTCTGTTCTTCCAATTACATCATCGAGCAAATTCAGGAAGAAAACCTAACTCTGCAACATGGCCTGTATAGACCAGATTTTCTACACAGACCAATTAATATTTTTTTACGTTCTTTCTTTTCTGTGGTTTGTTTTGGGTTGGTTTTTGTTGGGTTTTTTTTTGGTTTTCTGTTGGGGTTTTTTTGGGTTTTATTTTACTTACCCTTCTTGATAACCACTGAGAAAAACATTATGTTTATCTGTAGAAAATGGGCTACTTCTGTGTCTGCCTGGAGAAACAGAAGCACTTGATGTAATTAGGCTTTCCCCTGTGCAGGGTTATGTTTGTTTCAATGGGGCCAGGAGTGTGTGTGTCCTCAGCCCAGGATCTTGACATGGGGTTTTCCTTGTAAACAGCTCCCTAAAATCCTGACATGTGAGAACCAAATGAACACAGCTGGGACCCTGCAGCTATAGTGCTGCTTTAATTTGGCAGAAAAAGGCAGATTTGTACAACCCATCCGCTAATGAAGTCAGGGCCCTTTCCATCAACACTGAATCAGCCCTAATGTCCCCAATGACAGCTCTGAGAAAAGTAATTTTCTCCTCTGCACTAGGTCAGAAGCAAATGTCTCACTTAAAAGTCATCATTGTGACAGGACCTGATGTCATGGCCTTTCAGCCCCTTCTGAAAGATGGGTTTCACAGTGGTAATGCTGTGGTCTGCCCACGGTGACAAATAGTCTGGATAACCTTCATTACTCAGAAATTTAAATCTGAGCATCTTTGTTTGAACTCTGCCTGGAGGGGTCAGGTCCCGAGTATCATCCAAATCCTCCACTTGGGTTCATGGGCTAAAACCAAAGGCAGGATTTGCCCTGGTGTAGCTTTAACACTGGCTCCTCACACTTCACAGTTTGGTTACAAGCAGGAATTTTCCAGCAGAAAGAAGTACTTACCTTGGAATGGTTTGGGGATGGTAAAAAATCAAATTTGTAAACGTTAAGATTTGTTGCTTTTCAACAGTTATTTCCCACTGAAGGTACCAGTGCTGGATCTGGTGCCTTTGGTTTAGGAAGTTAATTGAAGGATAATGAAATATATATATATATATTTGCAATAATTTCTTGGGCCTGCCTGATCAGTCACTTACTTTTGAAATTCATTTCAATACGTTTACAATATGGAGCTAAAACAGAGCCACTGACCTCTCTCAAACCAATTCCTTCGTACCCTGCAGGAAAAGATCTTGTTCTTGATTGCAAAATATTTTAAAGTAAATTTTTAGTCATTCCAGAGACAGGGGAGTGTTAATGGGTTACTTACAGGCCTTCCTGGAACATGAGCACAGCAGGTTTCTGGTGCTCGGTGTAGAAGAAGGCTTCTGAGAATCTTCTCACCTGAGAGAGAGACAGGCACAAATTAAACCTAAGATCTGCTGAAAGGTGACAAGTGCCATCAGTCTCAGAACACAGCATTGACTATCAGGACCAGATTCCTTAGTGTTGACATTAAAAAGAGTTCAATTCTGCTTCATTTTCCCAGTCCAGCACAAAGCAGCTGTTGTTGCATATTTTGCTGCGAGGTAAGAAGACTCCCTTGACAATAAATCAAAGTTTGGTTATCTGCATCTTCTGACTACTTGTCTAAAAGCTGTCAAATTTACCATTTTCCCCTGTATTGTTAAAGTTGGGAAGATTTATTCCTTTCCCACTGTGCAAAAAGCAGTAGTGGAGTGACTTACTAAATTAGAACAATTCATAATTGATCATCTCTTCTATGAGAACATCCAGAGTGACTCTCAAACTACCACGACAGCAAAGGAAGTCTAAGATATCAGCCCAGAGGAGAATGAGCCCTATCACAGTAAAAACACACCTGCCTATGTCATGATACAAACTGAGAGCTCTTCAAATCCTTTCATGGACATTAGATCTGTTCTGTGTTGGATAATCAATTACAAAAGAGCCATGGACCTGAAGTGGCTGGCAGAGCACAGAGTGTGAAATAAGCTATAAAAAATTCAGTGCTCTCATCTGCCCTGGAATAAGTTTTGAGTTTAAATGAATCAAGCATAATATGCAATCAGATGTACTGAGCTGTTAAACTGCAGCCCATACATTCCTAATAATAATTGTAAAAGTGACCTCTGTTACAGGGACAGAAAATGGCAGTGAAAAGCATATGTCAGAGCATCTCAGCATCTCCCTAAATCCCAGCTGTGCTTTAGCAAATGGCCTTACTGAACAAAGGACAAGCATCCGTTCAAAAAGACTGTGTCTTAACAGTAGGACTTTTCATTTAGGGTTCTCAAACCATTTTACAGCAGTGAAAAAGCATAATTACACACAGCTTATATGGGGAGGAACCGGAGCATACAAAGTTATGTAATTTGACAAAGATCAAGAAGGCAGCTGGCATCAGTCAAGGCTGGAACAAACCAGAGGCTGAGATTCACCTTGCTGGAGTTGGGAGCACACAAAATTGGCTCCTTTGAAAAAAAGCCACCCAGATCCCCTCAGAGTCAAGGGAGACCTCACCAGACTAACCAGGGGAGTTTCAGCATCAGGCACTCAGCCATCTCTTCCTGAATTTTATGCCCCAATTTTCCAAGCTCTGGGGGAGACTTGTTCGGGTCACTCAGACCTCCACTGACTTTGACAGGGGCAGAACATAAAGGCTGAGGTGTCAATACCTACAGTGCACACTCCTAATGCATGCACGAGGTGAAGGCAGGTGAATCCTGCCCTTTTCTCTACTGTCCCTACTCTAATGATTAGATCAGGCTTTGAGTTCAGCTCAGGTGATGTGCTGAACTGCTGTCTGGTCAATAACCAGGAATGTCCTGATGGAAGACAGAACACTTGCTGAACTAATCAGATAAGCAGATCTGACAACACTCGTTCGAATGACAAGTGGTTTTGTGCCTTCTTTATTACCAAGTACAAGAAGCAATTTCAACATCAACAATATTAATATTTTGTTCTGTGCACTACTTTGTGAGAAAGGCAAACAGCTATAAATATGACAGTGAAGAAAACAAATCCAGATTCCTTATGGTAGTTTTGTGAAACCAGTTGCGATGAAATTGTAATTTTTATATATTTGTCTCTGTGATATTTGGACTTTTTAAAACAAGTGTAGGTGACATATATCAAGTATAGGTGACATACACTCCTTCCCACCCATCTCCTTTTCTATGTCTGATCCTGGTGTTCAAATTTACTCATTTTACATGGGATCCTGGGTCACACAAATTGAACCATCTTCATTCCAGAAACTGAAATTTGTAATTTCAAATCTTGGGCTTCACTTCTTCTTCCCTACCTCTTCAACTCTTGTTGTGCTTACCCCATTTCATGTAAATAGTCATAGAGACAGATTTGAATTGGAAATATACTTCAAATAAATCTCTAATGTTTATCAGGAGGTGACCACGACTGAACTTGCTTTTAACTTCTTAAGATTACCCTTAGCATGTGGTGTTCCTGAGTCAGATAAGCTGTGACTTCTGGATGGAGCGTTGCCACCTCTAGGAACTGGGTCCACAGGGCCAGGAGGTGAGAGCAAAGCCAGGCCAGGTCCTTGCTTATCTGTTCTGCCATCTTCTCTGGATTGTTCAGCAGCTGAAGGACAGAAAGGAAATTATGAGATCAAGAACATTATGAAAAAGAATCAGTTCATACATAAGATTAAGTTATTTTAGGACAACAACAAGAAGAAAAATTTCTCTTCATTTAGGAATATTATTACTAAAGCTATAATTTTCAGTTATTTTACCCCAAATAAAGCTGGTGAGACATTTTCTTTTTTCTCTTTAAAATCACATATTTTAGTGCAAATGGTCTCAGCTATGCAATTAGAGAGTAAGAAGTGGGAAGAGATATTTTTTTGCAGACGCTTTACTGCCGGTGTAGTAACTGGGGGTGAGAAAAAAAATCAAAGCGTGTGGGTTCCAAATTATCCAGCAGATGGTGCTGGATGCTCTGAAATAATAAACCATGGCCAGACTCTGTTAGCAAAAGGAGTCCTCCCAGCCATGTCACGTTAGAATACAGATGGGTGATGAAGGGAACCAAACAAGAAACCTCAAACTAAAACATTGTGTCCTCAGCACATGATGAAAACAGACGTTCCAGATGTGCTGTTGCGCATGTCCCAAACTAGAACGTGCTGGGTCCCTGTGTGCCCCCAGCTCTGTGCTAAAGCTCTGCAAGAAAGCAAAGTCTCTGCATACCAAACTTCCTCATTTCACAATTTCATAGAATCACAGAATCGTAGAATGAGTTGGGCTAAAAATCTTCTTTCAACTCTCTGCCGTGGGCAGGGACACCTTGCACAAGACCAGGTTGCTCAGAGCCCCATCCAACCTGGCCTTGAACACTTCCAGGGATGGGGCATACACAGCTTCTCTGTGCAACCTGTGCCTGTGTCTCACCACTGACAATAAAGGATTTCTACCTTATATCTAATTTAAACTTGCCCTCTGTTAGTTTAACACCATGCCCACTTCTCCTAGTACTACATACCCTGGTAAAATATCCCTCTCCAGCTTTCCTGTAGCCCCTCTAGGTACTGGAAGGTGTTAAATGCTCTCCCTGGAGTCTTCTCAAGGTTGAATAAACCCAGCTCTCTTAACTTGTCGACTTGTTAATTTCTTTAATGAGAGACAGACATTGCATTTTACCTCCATGTTATTCTTTGGGGGTTTTTTTTTGTTTGTTTTTTTTTTTTTTTTTTTTTTTTTTAACTTA
>VXBB01014380.1:4060-18861 GCA_013399915.1 Illadopsis cleaveri
TTTTTTTTTTTTTTTTGCCACAGGCAATCTATTTATTTTTAGGGTTCTTGTGCATTTCATTATTTTCTGTGAAATTAAAATCTAGGACATGAACTCAGGATCCTCTACTTCATCCTCAAAATGACATTCTAGACTTTTTTTGCTGCCAGTGGCTTTGAGTAATTTATTATCAATTTTATTTGTTATTTTTACTATTTGCTTCTCTAATACATGTGATGTACTCTGCAGTCCTATTTAAACAAGTAAACAAACAAATCTCAAACATCTTTTCTTCTCTTTGTTCCCCTGAAGGTCTTCTACAATCTTATAATTGCTTCTTCCCTATATAACTAATGTGCTAAAGTGCAAAGTCACAAAAGTGGGCAAACTATGCCAGTAGCTATATTTCCAGTCAAATCAGATGAAAGCTGCTGTGTTCATACCCAACACCCTGATGACTCAGAAATGAAGCCTTTACTTCAAACAATGTTCTTCAAGAATCTTTTCCATATTAGATCCTGAAAGAATTTAATTTCAGATGTCTCACACTTTTAACTGCTTGAAAAGAGCCTTCCAGGACACTTTTTTTACTCCTTCAGAAGAAGAAATATTTTCCATAGAAGAGGGATCGGGAATATGGTCGTTGCTCTCACACACTGCATAAACACACACTCAGAAATTTTTATTCCTGAGTTTGCACACTTCAGAATGCCAATAATGTGCATGCTACAAGTGTTTCTTGCTTATATTGCCAGTGATATCTACTTTGTATTTTGGAACAATAAGGAATATGAAGCATCTGGTCCTCTTTAGACCATGCATGCACAATTACTCAAAATACAAAATAAAAGCACAGGATAGGAAGCATAATCTCTAATCTGAATGTTTTTCCTGAAAAAGATGATGTTAAGTGTTAATTATGGCACATCTGCTTGTACTGTATGGTGCTAGCCTGAGTAAGAAGTCCAAAGAAAATCAAAAACTACTGGAATTACATACTACTGCTGCATACTACCATTGATTAAGATGGCAGAATCTGGTCCTTATGTTTTTGAAATATTTGTCTCACTAAAGTGCAAACATTTATCAAACTATTTGCCTATTACTCCAGCTCTTTTAACCTGAGATTTGTATTTTGTACATGTCAATTATTCCATTTCATTTTTTCCTCCATAAAAAATCTGCTGGTTTATAAATTATTATAAATATTACTGAAAATCCATATGAGTACAACTATTTTGTAATTTAAACACCCTGCGTGGCATGGTGTGATATTTAATAAACTTTCTTGGATTCTATGACAACGATCTATGATTTTACCCTGAATCTGAAAAAGAATAAAAACATATTTTCAGACTACAAGAGACACCTTTTATTGTTGCTATAAATACCCTGTTGTCTTCGTATTAAGGAAATGGTGCCCAGCTTCAAAGCACATCCAAATGTTTGATCTCCTAAATACATCAATGAGACTTTTCTATTTATCACCACATAAATGTCACACATCCCAGACCATCTTTTCACTTAGGTGGCTCTAGCAGATTGTGTACCAAATATTATATTATAACCATACAAAGTATGAAATATATGAAACGTTCACACGGAGTTGTGCTTCCTGTAGGAAGAAATGTGATGTAAAGCATATAGAGTTAAAATAATAAGCATAATAAAATCTGCATTCAGAAGATTATTCAGAAGTTTCAGTTTATAAACATTACTTCGTACTGAGAAAAAAAGTCTTCTTAGGATGAGTTGGGACAAACTGGAAAGGAGATGAGTTTCCAGCATAGAAACAGTTAGTTGCATTTTAAAAAAGTAATTTATCTCAGTACTCAGTAGTGT
Organism: Illadopsis cleaveri; assembly: GCA_013399915.1. Taxonomy (NCBI): domain Eukaryota; kingdom Metazoa; phylum Chordata; class Aves; order Passeriformes; family Timaliidae; genus Illadopsis; species Illadopsis cleaveri. The sequence goes on from VXBB01014380.1 coordinate 5,882, forward strand.
AGAGAGAGAGCATAAGCAAATAGTTCCCAACACACACACACAAAAAAAAAAAAAAAAATTAAAAAATTCAACAGAACAGAGAAGTTCCTCACCTAGTGCAGTACACCAACTGCATGTCAAAATATTCACCCTCAAATTTTAAGTCACTCTCATGCTACTCTAACTACCCTTTTTACATATAGTTATGTTACAGATACCTACTGTCACATAAACACAAAGTCAAATATAATAAATATAATAACAGCAGTAAAAGGAAGGAGTGTATTCAGAAAGGTCACAGTGAAAAAGGATTTGGAGATGTGTGCAAGCTGGGGAATTATCAGTGAATGTGCTGATGGTGGAAATACATGAAAACATTGCTATGCAGGTAAATTTGAGACTGTTGAAAACAAGGCTAGTTGCAAGTATACCTGCTTCATCATAACCAGTTTCCCCCTTTTCTGGATTTTAGTAGCACTTAATTATGCTTCCACTGGATCAAATAAGAGATGGGATTTTTAAAATGTCTTATTCTATCGCTTTATAGACCATTTGGAGCCATTAAGGTCTATATGAGTTCAATAATACCCATTCTGAAACTCAGCAAATAAATATTTATAAATTATAAAGAAACATTGCTCCTTGGAGCCTATCAATTATTCATATTTTAGAAGTCCTTAAATATATGATAAACCATAATGGCTCCAATGGAACAGTCAACTCTCATAAACTACTAGGAGGATGTTTTTTATATCATGTAAGTCTCCATTACAATTCTATAGCAGAGGAACCATGCATTAAAATAGCTCTGTAAAAGTTGTACTATAGATGTGCTTGGTTTATACTAATATTCTTTGTGGCTAGGGATAAGTTGCTATTTGTGGTAGGCGCTATGGGTTTGTATGCTTTTTATGTAGTATTACAAATACAAAGTGCTTAGCAATTCCCTTCATTCCTAATAATAATTATTCTTAGTTGCCTTGCAGCTGCATTGAAGAGGTCCCCAGTGCATTAAATACCATAGAAAATGTAGAAAAACTTAACACACATGCAAAAGTTTTGTTGTTTAAACTGAACAATATAAATCCAATGAGCTGCATGGCATTGTAACATTAAATGGGCATAAAAATGCTTAGACAAAGTGATCTTAATTCTGTACAAAAACAATTATGCATGCATAATTTATTCCACTCTGAAGTAGTTATACGTGGGCAAAGTCTACCTGTGGACAAGGACTGAGAGGTGTTTCCCATGCTGCTTACAATTTTGCCAAGTAAGACAAACATGAAGTAAAGCCATGAAAATGAGAGACTCATGAGGAGGTGAAATGACTTTCACATATTAACGCAGCAGGTTAATAATGACAGCCATGAATCTTTAATAACCAGGGAAAATATGTGAGATCCTCACTGCCATGTATGCATCATCCCCCTCTTACGCTGTTCACTTAACAACACGCAGTGAATTAATGATCTTCAGCCTTGAACTCTGCATTTTCCTTCTATACTAATGACTTAAACTGACTTAGTGGAGCATGATGCTGTGATACTTCCTTTGCAACTATATCCAGCATCACTAGAGAATAACTCAGGTGGAGACCTCCTCGTGAAGAGGATCAGGGAAGCAGCAGCACTTAATCATAACCAGAGGCAAAAAGAATATCTCTATTATGAAGTTCATATCTGATTCTTTCTCTTTAGAAGGCTTCTAGTAGCATTACGTATCTAAAGATGTCTCTATGTGACAGATGCAGTTGCTATTAGATTTTATTTAATAAAGGAATTACAAAAACAATGAAGTAAAATTTAAAGTGTTGTAGGTAATCAGTGTAGAAAAGGATTAAAGCAATTCTCCTAATTTACTTTAGTACCTGACTGGGATTTTGCAAGCTTTGGGAAGTTCTTCCATATTTCAACCAGTATTAACAAGTTTTACTTTAGGTAGTCCCATAGTGAAGGGAATGCATACACATACAGTAAAAGAAAAGCCAGCGTGTTTGCTTAAAGGAAGGATGAAATCTTTGTTCACAGCACTCAACAGGTCAGTAAATTGGTGATGGAGCAATTTGCATGTAGCCATCTCCTTACTTTGAACTTCTTCCAGGCTTTTTTTCCACATCTGCCAGTGTGCCTCCAGGAGGAAGCCGCAGAGCATGAAACACTTAATTTTTTTCTTACTAAAAAGATAATTTTTCTGAAATAGCAATAAGCTCAGTCACAGGAACTTAGAGTCCTCAGAGCACCACTGGTCCTTATTTTTTCTGACCACCTCTCCTGGTACCTGCGCTCCTGTGCCCCCTGTACAGAAGCCCCACATTTTTTCAGGCGTGAGCCCACAGACTCAGCAGAACTAAGACATGGGACATCACTACCAGTGATGTCCCAGGCTGCTGCTTTCTTTCCTGCTGCTCACGGGGCTTGCAATGGGTTCTATTATTGCCAGAAGCCCTTCCCTGCTACCCCTGTTCATGTGCCAGAGGCTGTTGCTGGTTTTGGAGGCACCATCAGCCCTATTTGTCCTGTGTTCACTCTTGGCTCTAGTTTGTCTTCCCTCAAAAAGCTCAACCCTGACTGGTGCCAGCCAACCTTACCTGCCTGCAGACTTGTTCTACAAGAAAGGGAAGGCAAGAAGAAGAATGTTGAGGGTACTACTAACACCCCAAGTGCAAGAAGCTCAAGATTAGGAGGAAGTAAACCAGGAGCTGCATTTTCTGCTGTCCTTTAAGCCTTGCTCCAGATCACTCCACTTCATCTGCCTCACAATAAGGCACATGCAGGTACAGTCATTGTATTTTGAGAACAGTTATATTAAAAACTTTACTCTTTTTCACTGGTTTTTGGAGTAGAAAGAGACAATATTAAGAGTTGCCTTAATATTTCCTGTTTTTAAGAGATGTCTGTTGACTTTAATTACCCTTCCCTTAGGCTCACAATCATAATAAATGCTACTCCTAAAAAAAATAAAATTGACTTTGTTCAATGGGATTTTCAACACATTTCTAGCTCCTAAGGATATAAATAATAGTTTTAATAGGCAGCTTTTGAAGAGATCTGGGCTATTTCTTCATATCACTAATAGTTCATTGATCTGACTAGCCAATAATTCAGCATCATTATGGTCCATGTCATATGCATGTTATACAATTATAAAATTAATTAAGCTGGCATGAGTTTCACAGAACAATTATGTCATATCTTCCTTGATCTTTTGTGTTCTTTTTACAGAGTTACAACCCTCAAACAGAATGTTTTGAACTTAAGAAAGTAATTTGCACTCCATATATGAAAACTTAATTGGAGGTACAATTTACCAGCCTTAAAATACTACCATGTTGCTGATCACAGAATCTTTCCAACAGTCTAACTCCAGTAGAATCATGTTTCTGCTTTTGGTAGTAATTCAGGAAAATTAATAAAGAATAGGGATATGAGTCTTCTCTGAAAGCCAAGTCTGTATATAGACAGATTAAACATCTCCTCTAACAAAATAAAATCTTGATAAGATTAAGTTGCACTGCCATATACTAGCATTACAGCTACATATTCTTAAATTCAGTCTTTCCTGAAATGGTACTACCAGGCAGCAATGAAACGTTAGTATACAGTATTTTATTTTTTTTTTTACATGCCTTTAGCAGAGAATTCTTGCATAAAAATGATTCTAAAATTACAGTTTAGGCCATTCAGCAACAGAAAAGTAATGAGAAATAAAGTAAATGAGAGACTTTCGTTTTACTACCAATTGCTGCAACGAAATAATCCCTGTTCTATCATGTGCAGTGTACATGAGATTACTTGAGACATAACTAACACTGATTTTCTGTGTTCTGAACTAATATATATAGATACAGCAGTATATCCAGAAGGAAAAAAAAAAGGAAAATAATTGTACTAAACTTCTTTGTATGCCACTGTACATCTGGATTATACGTGACAATTCTTTCAAGATCAATTAAATACAATCATAGGTTTTGCTCAATATTACATTGTAAGGCAAAATTTCAGGTACCCCTGACACACTGGCTGTACACACCATCCTTACTTCTCAGAGAAGTTAAACATGAGTGCTCACACCGTAGTGTTTTTCTCTGATGGATTTAGGCAACCTGTGTTTTTTCTTAAGCTGCAGTTCAACTGATAACCCTCCTGAGTTTTTTGCTTCTCATTTACTGGTTCTCCTGCAACAGCTGCCAGTGTACTATAAAAGTATCTCTACTGATGCTGAACAACTGTGAATATCGGTGTAAAATATGGTTGCTCCACCCCATCTTTTATTTATCTGCTCTCAGAATTGTTTGAGCGTGAAGGCAGAATAGTCTCTGAAGATTGCTCCTGTTTTTCTATTTCAAAGGACAGGGCTACCACGCTGGATGCTTCTCATGTACTGGCAAAAAGCTGCGTGAAATACTTATTCTTTTTCAGTCTGTAGTGCTTCTATCTGGATGACATTCAAATTGGAAACACGGTTAATCTGAATTATTCCTCTTTGTACTTCAGCTTCAGGGGCAGCACAAAACACAGAGCTTAATGTAAAACTCCCAGACCCCTTGACTAGAATTATTTGATTATCTACCCCATCTATAAAATTGACCTCTGCAGTTGGCTGCTACAGCTAATGGTGCTGACTTGCAAAAATCGCATGTTCTTTGTATGTCTTATGGATGAGTCTGGTGTGAAAGGGACTCATTTTCTATGCACTATTGTTCTTCACACCCTAGGATTCTTTGGTGTGCCTGCCATTCTTTTAATGTATCTTTTTCATACTCTTCTAATAATTTTACTGAGATCATATATTGAAAGGTGAAAAGCCAATAAAAAAACTTTCTTCAGAAATGCACACACAGACAGCAGTACTGAAAAGGTTAACATTCCCAGTTAAAGCAATTAAATGTTTTATTTATATTTTGGGGATTAAGCAAGCAATTCAGGCATTGTAACAAATCAAGCTGACAAGTCCTATTCACATAAATGACAACGTGCAGACAAAAATTAGATTAATTTCCAAAATAACAATAATTCCTTTACCCAGAATGCCACATTTATGGAAAGTCTTCAGAGCATTGCTTCCAATTATTTTCAACTCTGAAACAAATTATTACAGAACAACCTTTTCTTTATAAAATTACTTTATTTTGGTGACTCATTGCAGCTTTTCATTCTTTGTATAAATGGGCCGCCTTCATTATGTAGACACAGAAGGAATGCAATTGCAAAACAAAAGCAAGACAAAGGGGAAAAAATAGTTTCCTTGTTAATGTAGACACACATCTATGAAAACTTTACTAAATTAATGTAGCTGCAGGGTTCATAATAACCTGTGTGCACTTAGCCTTGCCAGATGATGCATAGGTTATTTCCCTGGAATTAAGCAGTCATGCGTATTTACCTCACAGTAATATCTTCTGACAGACACATCCGCATATATACAAATACACTTACAATCATGCATGAAAAGGTATGAAAATTAATTAAACTAGAGTTTTTCAATAAGAAGAAGAGAAATTAAAGAAAATTGTTGTGCAATATAGTAGGTAGAGCATAGAAATATTCAGGAAAGAGCAAGGCAAGATCCAGCTCTTTCCTCATAAACGAGTCTGTAGTGGTTGATAGTTTTTTTCAGTTTTTAATAGGTTAGGTTGTTGGTGCTCTGTTACCAGCTGATGGTGATGACACTGAAAATTATGAGAGTCAGTTTTGCATCACTGATATTTAATTGCTGCAGAGTTACTTCAGCTTTGCTTTTAGATCTGGCCCCTGCTGTCCAGAGCCTTTTAAACATTAGGGTACTATAATGCATAATTTATCACTACAGATTAAAGTTAGTCATGCATAGAAGACAAAAGACCAAGCAGGGTGCTTGTCTAGTGGGATCTATGCTGAATATTCATACTTTCTAGTCATTGTCTCTCTAGTCCTAAATCAGAGACCTGATAATCCAAGAGCTTCTCTGTCACCTACCAGGATGCACACTGCCAGCAGGATGTGCTTTGTAAGTACTCCTGGTTCTGTATGACGAGATTTTATTCAGGAACATTTCAGGAACAGGGCCAAAGCCATTTGTGTATAAGGATTTTTCAGAAAGAGGTGTGCTATTTTTTAGAAGACAACTGTTAGTGAAAGTACTGGGGTTTATGTGTTTGGCTGACTAACCTGAGCTGATTTGTTCATGTTGGATGTTTGGGTTTTTTAAGCCTGCTGGATATAGAATACCATTGAATGATTCAGTAGAAGAGCCTAGAGCTTTATGTAATTTTTTTTTTTTTTCATTACGTAAATCTAACTAAATAAAGAACAAAACCTGGAATGAACAGTGGGAGCATCATTTGCCTTTGTCATCTTCCTGCAGTCTATGCTTTTTTCTTTACCTACTCTCAAATAAATTCTTACCAAGCTTGATATGCTTAGCTAAAAGAAAGAAAAATCCTCCCCATAAACTATCACACGGAAACAATGCTCAGATGCTATTCTAAATGCTGGACTGTGCTTTTCCTTATGTGTAAATGCTTTTCAGCCTTTTTCTAAAAATAAAAGACTTTTTTTCCCCTACTTATTTTAACTCTTTATTTTAGTCTCTTCTTCTTCACTATAACAATACAGGAAGAGTAATTATCCACTTGCTTATTGTGTTGGCCATTGTCTCAGAATAAGGCATCCTGAGTGAATAGTGATGCTTCTCCCTCTACTTCCTCTCTCCGGAGATCTCTGTGCCCTCTATGTGATTAATTCCTGTGTGATAACTCTTTCATTTTAGTTTAATGTTATCATATTGTGCAGATAGCTTTTTGTATTTCTGTTACTTTTCAGGAACACAGAACTTTGCTAAATGCTTGATAAAATAGGGCATCATTCTACATTCTTTATCATAACACTTCTTTATCATATCAATGTGAATGTAGTGAGCCTGTATAAGCAAAGAAAAGAAAGACTGTACTGGGAAGGCTTCAACGTAATTTCTGAAGTACCTGACCGTATGCCACAGGAAAAGTATGCCCTTCATCCCCATAAAGCCAAAGGGCGAAAGAAGACCACGCAGATGACAACAGTTTAAAAAAATACCTTGCAAAAAATGGCAACTGCAGTTGTTGAGGTTCTTTACTAAAAGTGACAGATTTTGGATCTGCTCTTTTTTGCAAGTCCCCTGTGAGTCACACTACCATCATTTCTTTATCTGTAGGAGACAAACTCTGTCCCTTCTGTGAATTATGTCAGCAATCTTCCATCAGACACATGCAATATTGCTAGGTGACACCTTGCAGCAGGTGTTCACTTCTTCCATATGGTGCTTCACAAATTTACTTGAACTATCATAGCTGAAGCATATTGAATTTGTTCAGCCTACAGAAGTTATCAAGCTAGATGGATGACTTTCTTTTAAGTATGCACATTCATCTTGGCTTGACAAGTGTCCATTTGACACTGAGTGAAAATTCTTTTCCTGAGAAGGCTCCAAAATACCGTATTACCTGTCATCATAGTTGTTGTGCTGCAAGAACTTTGCAAGAAATGTTTGCAGGTTCCCAAAGGCAAATTACTTTTAGCTTGATATGTCAAAGTGTAAAGTAGCTCTTCTGAATTGGATAAGTGAGCACAATTTATGAACAATAGACAAGTCCACACCTCCTTTAAAACTTTCATTTCATGATGAGAGTCTTGGGTCTGTGTTACTGGCTGCTTCATTCAGTAATGGCGTGATGCTACCTAAAATGACCTCCAATGAAATGTTGAATTTTTTATTTTTCTAGAACACATACTATTGACAAGCAATGTAATCATTCCCTGTTCTCTTGTTCAGCACAATGCTACCTGCAGCAATGAATCTTTAACTATTCTTGTATTTGCTGAAAGGATCCAGTCACAACATGTGGGTAACATTTGGCATCCTGATTTAATTGTGGCTGCAAATTCCTAGATAGTTTAGTAAGAATACTTACTGACTTCAACAAAACAGGGAAGAATGACACAGTTCCTGTGAAGTGGGATTCAAAATCAGCAGATGACACCATCATTTGTAATTTGACTTTCTGAAAGTAAGATATGTTTTTGTTTGTTTGTTTGTTTGGTGTGGTTTTTTAAGCTGATACGATAAGAGCAAAAATAATAACAAAAAAACCCTTGGTCAGTCTGTGTTAGGATGGTACATATGAAAAGGCTAGTATACATACAATAGCAAAGGTGTCAATTCTCCATCTATACAGTGCTTAAAATCCTCTGGCCTATTTCCTAATATTTTTCTACATTGAACAGATTCTTGGCAATGGCACCAAAATTAATGAAGCACACATGCATCTTCTACAAAATCTCTTTCAAAATTATATTTTTCTAGAGCAGATTTCACTCCAAAAGCTGGTGTCACTTGATGCACAAAGTGAAGTGAAAACATCCACAGAAAATAACATATTGTTTATCAAAACTAAAGTGGGAGAGAGGACGACTCAATAGGTCATGAAAAAATGAGGGTTATTATCTGTGTAATTAATTAGATTTAGGCCAATTGTTCATAAAGCATGTTAGCACTGGATCCATTGTCTAGTGCCATGTAGATGGTGAATTTTGAACAGATATTTCTTCTTGTGTTTGCTTTGACTTCAGTAGAAATCAGGTTCATAAACAAGGCAATCACGCAGTCACTGGATCTTCCACCCAAAGGCACTGCTATTCGAAAAATTAATGTTCAATTTTTTCAGAACTTTTGGCCTGTTTGAAGAGATTGGGTTTTGTGTGAATGGCTGCAGGCATTTTCCTACCTGATTTGTCCCACTAATGTGGCTAAAAGGAGTCTGTGAGCACTGTCTGAAGAGTCCATATACATTCTGTTTGTATATTCTGATCCTAGCAAACTATCAGAAGAAGTTAATGTTTGGGTAGGGCTAGATCAAAATTCCACATCATAACTCATTTTCTTGCCCTTTATGGTGAACAGGAATAAATATTTTTTGCTTCATCGTAATGTCAGTGTATCTCTGAGATCTTTCTACAAAAATTTCCTATCTCTTTTAGATGAAATCCAAATATATTTCATTATTGTTATAAGCTTTGTAAGACAGTTCATCCCTTGACCTTGACAGTTCATCCTGACCACTTGTGAATTTCTTTATCTGTCCTGCTACAGAACCTTTTCACAGAATCACAGAATGGTTGAAGCTGGAAAAGACCTCTCAATCTCATCTTGTCCAATCTCCCTGCTCAAACAGGGCTGTTTAGAGCAGGCAGAGGACTCTGGAACCCTCCTTAGGTTTCAGAGTCTCTAAGGATAGAAACTCTGTAATCTCCAAGGGCAACCTGTACCAGTGCTCAGTCACCCAGTAAAAACACTTTATTGAGTGTTTTCTGATGTTCAGTCACCCAGTAAAAAAGTGTTTTCAGAGGTTCAGATGGAACGTCCTGTGTTTCAGTCTGCGTCCACTGCTTCTGGTCCTGTCACTGCACCCCTAAAAAGAGTTTGATTCTGTTCTTTTGTATCCAGCCTTCAGGTATTCATATACTTTGACAAGGTTTCTCTGGGCCTTCTCTTCTCCACACTGAAGAGTCCCAGCTCTCTTAGCTTTTTCTCATGGATAAAGTAGTTCAATCTTCTGCGGTCCTTCATTGCACTTTATCCAGTACGTCCATGACTCTCCTGTACTAAGCCCAGAACTGGACACAGCACTCCAGGTGTGGCCTCAAGAGCTTTGAGTAGAGGGAAAGGATCATCTTCCTTGACCTGCTCACAATACTACTTCTAATACAGAACAGAACACCTTTTTGGCCACAAGGGCACATTGCTGACTCATGTTCAACCTAGTGTCTACCAGGACCCTGAGATCCTACTCTGCCAAGCTGCTTTCCAGCAGGGTAACTCCCAACAAGTATTGCTACATGTGTGGTTGTTCTTTCCCAGGGTCATAACTTGGCTCTGCTCCTCGTTGAACTTAATGAGGTTCCTGTTGACTTATTTCTCCAGCCTGATGAGGTCCCTCTGGATGGCAGCATGACCCTCTGGCATATCAGCTACTAATCCTATTTTTGTGACAAATTTTGAGGCCACACCCAGGTCACTAATGCAGATGTTCAGCGGGACTGGATCCTATATTGACCCCCAGGATGCAGTGTTAGTGACTCACCTCCAACCAGACTTTATGCTGCTGTTCATCACCCTCTGAGCCTGGCCTTTCAGCCAGTTTTCAAGCATGTCACTGCTCATCCAGACTGTACATCAACAGCTTCACTCTGTGGACCTCATGGGGTCCTGAAAGGCCTTACTGAAATGCTGGTGAACAGTGCCCACTGTTCTCTTCTCACATATCAGGCCAATCATTTCCTTGTAGAAAGTTATCCAATTAGTTGAGTATAACTTCTCCTTGGTGGAGCAATGCTGACTACTTCTGATGATTTTCTTGCTGCTCATGTACCTGAAGAATGACTGACTTCCAAGACTAGCTGCTCCACCACTTTCCGGGAACTATATTGAGGCTGACCAAGATGTAGTTCCCTGAGTCTTCATTCTTCCATAAGGAGGTGACCTTAAAGTTCCTCCAGTCTTCGGGAACTTCTCCCAGTCACCATGATAAATTAATTATTATTGAGTGTCCCTCCCAGTGAAATCTGTCTGGTTCTTCAACATTGGTAGTGCGTCCCATTAGGATTCATGGACTTTTGTGGGCCTGGTTTGCTTAAGTGTTCCCTAAATTATTTATCTTCCGCCAGGGGTACATTGTCCTTCTTCCAGACTTTATCCCTGACCTCTGAAACTTAGTATTCCTGAAGGCCAGTCCTGCTAGTAAAGACTGAAGCAAAGAAGCCATTACAGTACTTCTTCCATTTCTACTTTCTCTGTAACCAGGTCTGCTGTCTTGAGTAATGGGCCCACATTTTCCCTATTTCTACTTTCGTTGCTTATGTACTTAGAGAAGCCTTTCTTCTAGTCTTTGGCATGCCTGCCAAGATTCAATTCCATCTGAACTTTAGTTTTCATAACTTCATCCCTGATTGCTTCTATATTCCTCACAGGTTACCTGTCCTTGTTTCCATCCTCTGTAGGCTTTCTTTTTGTGTTTGAGTTTGTCTGGAGAGCTCCTTTTTCATCTGTGCAGGCTTCCTAGCCTTTTTAACTGACATAATATTCTTTGGGATGGAGCTCTCTCTATCTGGTGATATTTGAATATTAACCAGTTTTCTCGGGCTCCCCTTTCCTCCAGGGCCTTATCCCATGGGTGTCTTCCAATCTTGATCTCTTTGAAAAGATCAAATCTTCTCTCCAGGGCTGTAAGCTTGCTTTTCACTCTCATCCCTGTCCTGAACTCCAACAACTCATGGTCATGCATCCAAATCACCTTTGATGTTCACATCCCCAACAAGTGTCACATTTTGATGTGTATGGAGTCAAACAGAATACTTCTCATTGGCTCCCCAGTCCTCAGCTGGAGGTGGAATTTGTCATCAATGCAGTCCAAGAGTCTTCAGAATTCGTAATGTTCTGCTGTGTTTACTCTCCAACAGATATCAGATGGATCAGAACCATGGGCTGTGAATGTGATGTTGCTCTGACATTTTTGCTTCATCCTTTTGTTCTTCCTGGTCATACAGCCGCTAGCAGACACTCATTATCATGTCATCTTTGCCTGTCCTCTCTTTAATCCTAACTCACATCCTCCCTTGTCTATCCTCAAGGAGAGCTCCATGCACTCCAGTTGAATTATCACATTAAGGGCAACCCTCCCTCCTTGTCTTCCCTTCCTGTTCTTCCTATAGAACCTGTATCCCTCTCTGCAACACTCCACTCCTGGGAGCCATCTACCCTGCCTCCATGACCCCAAGAAGATTATAGCTCAGCAAACGCAATTCAGATCTCTAACTAAGCATATTTGTTCCCTGTGCCTAGTGCATTAGCACATAGTCAGCACCAGTTCTGCAACCAATTATTAACTTGTTCTATTAGTGCCCTTCTCCTCTTCCCCTCAGTGGCAGGACTGAGGAGACCAGATGGATCCTCATGCCCTTGACAGCTGCCTACAGAGTTTTGTGGTCACTTTGATACTGTTATGGCTCTCAGTAATTTTGGTCATGATTTCAATCTTTCCAGCCTTCCCTTTGTGGATCCTCACTCATCTGTTGTGTTGGGTATGGCAATTCTTGTAAAAGTAACTTATTCTTAAAAACTAATGTCTAGTCCCTTGATGTTAAATCCAAGGTAACCAGCAGATTATGATCTATAGAGAGTGTCTTTTAATCTTAAATTGGAGTTTTTTGAAAATGCTTGGCAACTACTTGCTTTAAAGTTTAGCAATTTGTTGCAAAGCCATTTCTACCAACATTTCAATTTTATACAGTTCATCATTGTAAGTACAAGGAGAAATCATTCGTGTGACAGCCTTCCAAAATCCTTCTGTATAAACCAATGAAAAATGTTAATTAGTCTTGCAAAGTCTAATTCCTTTTATAGTACCATAATTTACAAGCTTCACAACCTAGTGCTTTATACTTTCAACTTATGCTTCTGTGGTATTCTAAAGTATGTTGGGATGAGGAAGCTGTCTATAAAAATCTTTCGCATGCACACTATTATACTTCTACTTTTAACTTTTCAAAATTAGTTCTTTTCAGTTTTCCCCATTAAGACACAGCTTTTTCTTCCTGAGAGACGTCTGTGTTTGTAATATTTTTTTCAATAATTCTGTTTGATCACATTAGTTTTTATTGAATTCTTTTAAATTCATGCCTTATTTGTGGTTTGTACCAAAGATTCTCTATGGAAACAATGATCATTCTCATGTGCCATACATGTCTTTTCCCATTTGACCATGACTTTTGATTTCCTTGTTCTTCATTTTGTTTGTTCCTATTCTAATAATAGATATTTACTACATGGTGTTTTGTTGTTTGTTTTCTTTCTTTCCCCTTTTGTAAGGGTTAGAAATATCACTGCTTTATTGCACTTCCACCTGTCGGTTTCATCTGAAATAATGCTTTCAACACTTCTCAAGACATAATCAAAGACTGTCTCTGACTCTGCAGCCTCTAATTGCC